>CM076077.1:4005000-4397500 GCA_038088235.1 Zacco platypus
TTGCCACTGTCTCTAATAGAGCTTAAACATGAGATATAAGTAATTTTTTGTACATACAACAGGCAATTTTTGGTCTTATTAATCAATGGTCTTGTTAATATTAAAGCTATATTTAACTTACATCTTGCAGAGCACTGCTTTTGTACGTTTGACTGAATTGTAGTACTTATTTCCTATTATCATTTATAATGGCTATTGTTGATCATTTAAATACTGTTGTTCAATGAATAACATTTTATATAAATAATATGATGTATTGATGGTATTGAGAAAGGGTCCATTAATGCGTAAAATATGGATTGAGTGAAAGTTACATTAATACGCCATTAGATGGCAGAAAACTGAATGAGTCGGTCACAAGAGACTTTTAAATTGAAAGACTTTGTAAACAAAGGACGTTGTTTTATTGCTGTTACTGAAAATGCCTTTAACTGTAAAAGGACAAATACAAAGATTGCTTTCCTCAGCGGACATTCGATTTTTAGAATGGATATAATATTATAGACATTGACCTGAAGAATGAATGTTATATAATGCTCGTTCAGGCGATCACTCTGTTTTTATTTCTTATTTATTTGCACACTCATGCCGTCGAACTGTATAAACACATTATCACACATTATGGCTGCATATTGCTCATATATACAGTATATATATATATATATATATATATATATATATATATATACATGCTGAAAATATAGCTAAATTAAAGTAAAAAACTTTTGTAACTTTTTTGAGCAAACTACTTGCCCAAAGCAACACAAGTAGCATCTTCATCAACAGAGGAATACTAGTCACATCGGCTCTGACTGAATGTTCTCAAGAGTTGTGAAACCAGTGTAAATTGCATCCTGTCAGGGAACGAGATAGCAATGCTGCTCAATAATGTGACATTGTGAACTTATGTTCCAAAATTACAACAGTCTGTGTAAACACAGAACGAAGGGAAACGTCTCGGATCTGACTGCGGGCCGTTCCTGTTTCAGGTGAGCTGCTCTCATTCTCTTTCTGTCAGCTTGTCATTTATCATGAATTCTCTATTGGTTTGAATTTCAATGAGGGACCGAACAGGATAAATATATTATTTATGTAAATCCACAGTGACAAAAACCTGATGAATTACATAAGCAACACCCGTTTCCCCACCAGCCTTCTGCTCCATGGCCTCATTCGCTCCATCACGTCTTACTTTCACTCTGACACACCATAAATTACACTCTTTTCACAGCAACTTTCTATGAAATCATTACAAGAATTGTAATGTTTTCAAGGAGAATTTTAACCATGTAAAAACTGTGTTGTCCATTTATGTCAAATAAATCAAGGAAGCACCACAATCTATGAGTCATCCGACTACTTTTAAATGCGATAGAGATTGATAGATGCTTTTGGCCTGCATATTGGTGTACTTACAACATCCACCAGCAGGAGCAAAATTCCTCTTTATACCAACTTTGGCAATGCAAAATGAACATTTAAAGTGACATTTTGCTTGGTGTGTCACAAGCTTAAGTAGCAGAACATTTCAGATGAAAAATTATATTCCAAAAAATATGGTACACTGTATAAAAAGCACAGATTAAATCGAGTATTTTAACATTCAAAAAATCACAAACTTCAACTTTAATTGAAAGTCTGTCCTCCCAGGTAATTTATTCCTTCTGAAATATATTAAAAACATTCTGAAGTCAGCAAACACACTGCACTTACTCTGCGAGTGTGTGGTCTTACTGCTCAATTAAACATGGACACGAAAGTCTCATGTTACAGGCGGATGCCAGACGCTCACTGGAGGAGCACAAGCAGCATTTAAAAGTCCTTTTCAAAAGGTCAAATCATGGTTCTGGTCCGATTATCTGAGCTGACGGGCCGCACAACTGAAGAGACTCCATGCGGCTGGTGCACGTCTGACAGATGATGAAGCCGGCGAAATGGGTCACAGTCTGAACTCGCACGACTTCTGCTCTACTTCTGATTGCAGAACGTTTCAGACGGTGAAATCAAAGTGGCCTGGAAGGTCTTTACCCAAGACAGAAAAAGTACTTCAGCTGTCATTAATAAAACATGCTGTAAAATCTAATGTCAGAATCAGAACCGTACACTCCACGTGAAACAGTCGTCTCACTGGTCCAATCCACACTGCAGCTTATTCTGGACAAGTAACAAACGCTACTGGAACGAGCTAATCAAGCCATTTAGGAGAAAATGGTGGGAGTAAAAAACTTAAGATAAAATTCAATACTATGAATATCACAAAACCAGCAACTATTTCTCAGATTTTGCCATGTTGCGCACTAGATCAGAGTTTTATGATAAAAAAATGTTTTATAAATAAGTATATATATATATAAGTTTGTGTGTGTGTGTATAACTATATCTATCTATATATATCTATATCTATATATATATATATATATAAATGTTTCATAAATAAGTATATATATTCTTATATATATATATAAGTTTGTGTGTGTATATCTATCTATATATATATATACATATATATACATATGAATGTAAATGTGTGTATAAATATATATATATATATATATATATATAGACACACATATATATATACATATTTATAAAACATTTTTTATTCATACATACCTATATATTGAATAATTATGAAGTCAGAAAATATTGCACTCATATATATATATATATATATATATATATATATATATACACACAAAATATGATATAAATTATAGAAATATTTAAGAATATATAAAAAGTATATATAACATATTTATATTCGCTCCGAAATTCATTATTCTTTATATCAGAGGAAGCACTCTTTGACGGTCATTAAAGCCAATTGATTCAAAAAGTGTAAAAATAAGGTAAAATACAGCAAAAGGCAGTTTTTAATCATTTAATCATTTATATTTATATCATCACAAATATAATAACCTGTTGTACAAATCTAGCCAATCAGATTGAAGCTTGCCATTTGTATACAATAAGCACCAGACGGTCTAAGAACAGATTCCCTGTGACCACAGCACAACTAAACACCAGGATGTTGAGCCATTTCACAAAATCACCTACAAGCAGCTTGAACGAAAAAAAGAGATAAACAAACAAAGTGAGCAGAATCTCACTCACCCTGACGTTGTCCGGATGGAGACCCCCGGGATGTTTGTCCATGTACTGACACAGATCTGTGTGCTGAACAGAGAGAGAGAGAGAGAGAGAGAGAGAGCAGAGGGACATGAGGCAGTGACAGGAGACACCAAATCTACTGAACTGCTTCAAAATACTATAATAAGAATAAAAACACACTGCACACAAATATTGGGTAAAATGGACCATTTTTAATTATATAAACACCATCACTTCCTGTGAGAATGAATAAAGAGCGCGAATGGGGGGCTTCACAAGGCTTCACTCGTGGTGTGAAATAAGAAGTAATTTCCTGTATCGGTGAGACCAGAAGCTCTTGGCCTCTTTCTACAGGCTCAATAGCGTGATTGTCTGAAGGTGCGCGTGGCTTTGTGGGCCGCGTGGCGGTGCATGTAAATGCAGTCGGCGGGAGAAAGAATTACCCACGATGCTCTCCTCAGTCTTTATTCTGCCCACAGACCTGCGGCACTGGAGAGCCGCTGATATTTGCAAACGCCCGCTGTTTCCCGTCCCGCACCGCAGATAAACGTGTTTCCTTTCATGAATAATGCAGTCGCTCGCTCAAACGGGCTTCAGATATGCCTGTCCGTCGCCGTCAATCATTATTAACTGCTCGCCGTGGAAAATGAATTGATTTCCTCGGCGTGAGACCCTCTGTATGTTAGCGGCCCGAATCTAAATGCGGCCGCATTCAGCCCGAGTGTATTTTCTCACTGAAATGACTCTGATGAGATCACAGCGGTGGTCTCGGATTAATATCTAAGCTACGGCTCGTATCTCTCAACGGACCAAAGCTGTCAATAGCTGAGCTGTTGTCCAATCTTCGTGTTTTGATTGTTTTCTTTGACACCCCGACGTGTTAGCTTAGCTCTCATGAATAAATCAGACTCGTGCCGCAATTTCACACTCATCCAATTTAGAGAGAGGATGCATTCCTGGAAAAAAAAAAAAGATTTCCAGAGTATAAAAGTAAGTTGTATCAGAGACAAAAAATAGCACAAAATAAGGCTAATCAGGGAAGGCGGCAAAATCTTCCCTTTAGACTGTGACACGGATCAATGACGAGAGGTCAGTGTCACGATGTGCATTGACATTCAGAGAAAACACATTTAACAAGTGCTCTTTTCTTTCTGTGATGCATCAGATCAAGTGTCAGGACTGACAGGAGTTTGAACCTACAACCGGTTTTATCGATGTTCCTCTTTCCTTCCTGAGGACCAATTAGCTCATGACATGCTGTCAATTTATAAGTGCACTTTGTTGAAAGTCAAGTGTATCGTTTGAGTGGACAATTATTTTTATGTTAAGAACAGTGTTTGCTGGGAACATAAAAGCATTGAATTATTGAGTTCGAAAGGGCAAGTTCCCCTGACCTTCAGCTCAGTGTCTGCTTTTGCTTACTGTACAGTGTTGATGAGTGAACTCTACAGCAGACAAAAACTGTAAGGAAAGGGAAGAGGTAAAAAGAAAAAAAATCTATGTGAATCAAATGTGTTTAACATCTAACTCAGGAAATCCTGTCTGGATCTGTGAATGCTAATACTGTACTTTCGCAACGCTTCTCCTCATTCATTTTGACCTTTGTTGAATACTAATTTTTATCATTGTGCACAAGTGTTCGGGATAAAATAACAGATGGTGGTTTAAGTACTGCTGGCATCATATCCAATAAAAAAAACCTTAATAATTAATAAAGATAATTGTAACAAGTCATGAACTTTAATTTCTTATATATATATATATATATATATATATATATATAAATATACACACACAGTTATTTAATATTAATATATATTATAGTAAAAATAAGAAACTTAAAGTAAAGTATTTTTACAATAATTTACAATAAACATAAATAATAAAATATTATTTATATATTATAATAATTCAATAACAACAATTATGAATAAGAAATAAGAAAATAAAAGTAAAGTAAATTAAATGATCAAATTTAAAATAAACATAAGTAAATAATAAAATAAATATAATTGTTTTATTATATATATATATATATATATATATATTCACTGTATATAGTTATTTTATATTTATATATTATAATTATTATAACTAAATAAACATTTATTAAATAGAGCTAATAAAAAATGTATAATAAACAATAATAAAGTGCACAAATGTTCAAAAATAAAATAAAATAAAATAAAATAAAATAAAATAAAATAAAATAAAATAAAATAAAATAAAGATAGGTAAAACCAGCCACAGAAGCCTAACCAATCTGGACAACCAGCTAACCGTTCATTACTTCCCAGCAGGGAAGAGAAACTGAACCTCCTGACCTGAGGTTCCCTGCAGACGGACACGGATCGTTCCGGAGGCTCATTAACACCTACACTGGCATTTATGTACCTGCTTCAGGGGAGCGAAACCTTTAAGAGAGCGCAGACCGGAACTGAAATGATTTATCACATTAATACTGCTTACATCATTCGCACATACAGAACCTTCCTACCAGCAAATCTTTTATATCTCTCTCTATTCTGCATATAACTCTTTCCTCGGTTGTAACAACATACCTTCAGATGTTCATTCGTGTTTATTTCATGCTATAACTAGTAGGAAGAGATGATCGGTCCATGAGCCGCTTGAACTGATGCGCAACAGTGATCTGTCACGACATTAAAGAGCCTTAAAACAGAATTTATTGTTTAAATTTCTTACAAAATGACAAAATTTGAAAGGCGAGACTTTGAAGACTTGAAATATAGTCTGTACGTCATATATACTAATGTCTTTTAAGGTGATTTCTGGAGCTTGATTGTATAAATCACTGTGCAGTTGCATTATATGGATTCTGCCTTTTTTTGTTTTGCTTCATAGACAGAACGACACCACGGTGAGTAAATGGCGACAGAACTTGCATTGTTGGTTGAATTATTCCTGTGTGCTTTAATTCGCAGCTCTGACGCCTGTGGCTGTCTCGTCGCAGGTCTGTGTGTGAAACAGTGAGACGTTCCTGTCGCTGTGAGGCACAGATGAAGAGCTGGGCTTTGAAAGAGTTAGAAAAACAGTTTTCTAATAAAAACGGGGCCAGAGCTGCAGGACAGGGCACGAGCGGCACATATAAAGAGGCTGATCGGTTCAAAGCGTAAAAACAAAAAATCTGTACAGTAATGCTGAGTAAAGCACATTTAAACCTTTCAAAACTATTCACAAACAGCAGACCACATCGGCTCCATTAGGCACAGGAACACGAGATGTGTGGTTGTGTGACATAAAAATACTCTGACATTTTGGAGTGGAGTTACAGAAAAAAAAAATGAATTAAACACTATTTATAAAAGAAACAAATCCGAGCCATTGTCCGCCAGCAGCGGTTTGATTTCCATCCGTTCAGCATGTCTGATACTCACCACATACTCAAAGACCAGCGTCAGGGTTTCCTTCGTGTGAATGATGTCGTGGAGCAGCACTATGTTCGCATGCTTCAGGCCTTTCAGCAGAGACGCTGGAGAGAAACACAAACGCTTCATTAACACATTCTGACCAATGAATGTTTGAGACTTATTTATGATAACTGGATAAGCGCATCAGTGTTTGGGGTAAAGCATTATAAGTAATGCGAGTTACATAATCAGATTACTTTTTCCAAGTAACTAGTTAAGTAATGCATACTTTTAAATATACAACAAAATATATGAGTTACTTTTTCAAATAAGCAACGCAAGTTACTTTGATTTCCCATTTATTGACTAGCATCTCTCCTGTCACCATGTTTAGAGAAATTGTGAGTAAGTGTGTAAACATGATGGTTATTGTAGTTCTAGACATCATTTCCTCAAAATACTGAATCTGAAAAAAATGTTAACACAAATATACTTTATGCATTTAAGCTCACTTTATTAACCAGTGTCTTTGCTGCTGGCCTTCGATAATCCAATTCAAACATATTAATAAACCAAAATTACTTCAGATAAGCATTACATTTGTGTTTCATTTTTTGTTTTTATTATTGAAGATTGCTGAACTTTCTTGTCTGAGCTGCGCCCTCTACTGTACAGGTGTGAATCTGCATTTCCTTCAGCCTAAAGGCAGGAACATATATATATACTACTTTCCACTCTTCCTATATACTTATATATATATATATATATATGCACACACACACACACACACACACACACACACATATATACATATATATGTATATATAGATCAGACGTGTTATTTTCTTCAAATTACAACAACGCAATCGCTGTACAACAGGCCATTCGCAGAAATCTCATCTGATTCAAGCACAAAAACACTCAGAATGTTTTAATTTACTACAAAGAAGGACACATACACACACACACACACACACACGCATACACACATACACTATATATATATATATTGTGTGTGTATGTATATATATATATATATATATATATATATATATATATATATATATATATATATATATGGGTAGGGGATAGAATATATAGTTTGTACAGTATAAATATCATTATGTCTATGGAATGTCCCCATAAAACATGAAAATCCAACATGCTCGTGTGTATGTGTGTGTTAGTAAAAATTCCTGTGGCTGTCAAGCACGAAAACGTCTCTTAACATATACAATGTGTAAAATTTCAAGCTTCAAGTAAAAGATCAATAAATAAAAGAAAAAATTGTATCTTTAAAGATTCACAGTAAATAAAAATGGTGATTATGACAGAATGACTATAATTGCACATTTTTGCACAAAAGTGCATTTGCCATATACAAATGTTCAATGTTCCCAGATCTCCGTAGTACCCGAACCTGAATCCCACTGCATCATCCACATGCTGTAGATTGCCAGTAGGGTGGAGATGAGTGGAAATCTGTGAGAAATTGAGAGAGCCTCCACCCTAGGGACAGGAAACGGCTCTCAGGGCTCCTCAGGCTAAACTTCCTGTCTATTATTTCAGCTAACGAGTTATGTATGAACACTGCAATTAAACGCAATCGTTAACCCTCAGAAGTCAGCAACAAAGCCTTCATTTAAATTGATGATTTCTGTATGCGTTTTCCATTTCTCTCAGATCAGACGTGTTATTTTCTTCAAATTACAACAACGCAATCGCCGTACAACAAGCCATTCGCAGAAATCTCATCTGATTCGAGCACAAAAACACTCAGAATGTATTAATTTACTACAAAGAAGGAGCGTGCGACACTTCAAGCGCGTTTCCTGATGAATAGTAAACAGATTTGCGAGACTGTGGAAAATGCGATTAATTTTTCAAGGGCACAACAAAAAGCTCAGATAGTGAGATAGTAACGCTGGATTCAGTGACAGTGAAACAAGGAAAATCTGCATTACTGTACGTGAGTCATTCCTGCTGTCAAGCACATTTCCATGTTCCCATCATATACAGTGAGGCAAAAAAGTATTTAGTCAGCCACCAATTGTGCAAGTTCTCCCGCTTAAAAACTATGAGAGACAGAATGAGAAAAAAAATCCAGAAAATCACATTGTCTGATTTTTAAAGAATTTATTTGCAGATTATGATGGAAAATAAGTATTTGGTAAATAACAAAAGTTCATCTTAATACTTTGTTTTATACCCTTTGTTGGCAATGACAGAGGTCAAATGTTTTCTGTAAGTCTCCACAAGGTTTTTACACCCTGTTGCTGGTAGTTTGGCCCATTCCTCCATGCAGATCTCCTCTTGAGCAGTGATGTTTTGGGGCTGTCGCTGGGCAACATGGATTTTCAACTCCCTCCAAAGATTTTCTATGGGGTTGAGATCTGGAGACTGGCTAGGCCACTCCAGGACCTCGAAATGCTTCTTACGAAGCCACTCCTTCGTTGCCCGGGCAGTGTGTTTGGGATCATTGTCATGCTGAAAGACCCAGCCACGTTTCATCTTCAATGCCCTTGCTGAGGGAAGGAGGTTTTTACTCTAAATCTCACAATACATGGCCCCATTCATTCTTTCCTTTACACGGATCAATCGTCCTGGTCCCTTTGCAGAAAAACAGCCCCAAAGCATGATGTTTCCACCCCCATGCTTCACAGTAGGTATGGTGTTCTTTGGATGCAACCAGCGTTCTTTCTCCTCCAAACACAACAAGTTGAGTTTTTTACCAAAAAGTTCTATTTTGGTTTCATCTGACCATATGACATTCTCCCAATCCTCTTGTGGATCATCGAAATGCTCTCTAGCAAACTTCAGACGGGCCCAGACATGTACTGACTTAAGCAGGGGGACACGTCTGGCACTGCAGGATTTGAGTCCCTGGCGGCGTAGTGTGTTACTGATGGTAGCCTTTGTTACTTTGGTCCGAGCTCTCTGCAGGTCATGCACTAGGTCCTCCCGTGTGGTTCTAGGATTTTTGCTCACCGTTATTATGATCATTTTGACCCCACGGGGTGAGATCTTGCTTGGAGCCCCAGATCGAGAGAGATTATCAGTGGTCTTGTATGTCTTTCATTTTCTAATAATTGCTCCCACAGTTGATTTCTTCACACCAAGCCGCTTACCTGTCGCAGATTCAGTCTTCCCAGCCTGGTGCAGGTCTACAATTTTGTTTCTGGCGTCCTTTGACGGCTCTTTGATCTTGGCCATAGTGAAGTTTGGAGTCTGACTGTTTGAGGTTGTGGACAGGTGTCTTTTATACTGATAACGAGTTCAAACAGATGCCATTAATACAGGTAACGAGTGGAGGACAGAGGAGCCTCTTAAAGAAGAAGTTACAGGTCTGTGAGAGCCAGAAATCCTGCTTTTTTGTAGGTGACCAAATACTTATTTTCCACCATAATTTGCAAATAAATTTTTTTAAAAATCAGACAATGTGATTTTCTGGATTTTTTGGATTGTACAGGCTTATCTGATCTTTTTAAACAGGAGAACTTGGTGGCTGACAAAATACTTTTTTGCCCCACTGTATATCATATGAGAAAATACTGAATAAATAAACTGTATTTAATAAAATCAATTTATAGGTTTTTTCAAACTACATTGATTACTTTGACATGTTAATCCCATTAATCTTTCGCAAAACTCAGTCCCTTCATCCTACAGGAAGTGACATCATTTTTGTGGGAAATCAGCTAACAAACACCAGCAAACATATTGATTTATTTTAAAGGTAAAAAATTTAATGCTCGAGTACATTCCGAATCCATCTTCCAAACCGTGTTTTAGTCTTATCCTAAATCACTATGGTATTCCTATAATAATTAATTATTTATATTCAGACTAAAAAATAAAATGGTATAAAACCATTTTCATAGCAACCCAATTATTGTTAAAATATTAATAAATTATTAATAAATGAATAAATGTATCATTATTACAGTGATTATTATGTTTCTAGCATGTTTTATGTTTGGAAACGGTTCTTTTAACCCTAAAAGAAGGAGTGTGTAGTTTTTCATGTCCTAAACAACCTTGTAGAAAGACGTATCATGGCCATATTCCTGGATGAACAAGCCAATCAGGGTTAAAATTGTGAGAAAATGGTTCAGAGAGCATGAAGAATCATTTTGACACATGAATTGGCACCTCTTAAATTCATTGTAAGTCTTGGGATGTGCTGGAGGAGACTTTACAGAGTGCTCACCTCTTGAATTGTCATTGACAAAAAATTGATGCTTTTCAGAAGGAGGGGCTTCATGGAGAGGAACTAAACAGAGTGTTACTGACAGACTGAGAAGAGAGGTGCTGCAATAATGTCAAATATGTGAAAAATAATGTGTTTATTGAACATTCAAGCATGAAAACCTATTCTAGTGGAGCCGAAAAACAAAAAGGGTGTGATAGGTCGCCTTTAAGGTTGGCGATCATCAATATAATGAGATTTGTGGCATTATTTAATGCCCAAAAAAGAATCTCTTAACCCATTTTGCACATCGTCAGTAGATCACCTGCAGAATTTTTCATCCCGAGCTCAAGTCTCACACTAATTTGCCAAGCTAAGTAAATCAATGCTGCCTATGTAGTCAGCTCACTAGGTTTGCGAAGAGTGCCCGGATGTGACTCCTCTCACTTCTTGTAGTTATTCCACACACGTTCTGCCAGCTTTAACATCTCCAGTAATTGCTGAATTAGTTCAATTTTCAAAGCCCTTTTTTGAGCCGCACGCCGGGGAAGAGCACAAGGGCTCTGCGATGATCAGCCCTGGATCACGCAGATCAAAAACACACCCTCACTCTCTCATCGCAATTAAAATGCATGTGTCGGCGGTGCAGGAGAGAGGAGCGAAATTCTCACACCTTCGCAATCTGCTCCGCTTCACTGAGAACATCACAACTCTGCTGGTTTAGCAGTCAGAGAGAGAAAACGGATGCTTCTACAACAGCAGGCGCTTTTTGGGAGACAGATTTCAACTTTTTTTCTTTTTGTTATATGAAAGCCACGTTAAAAATCTTAGAAATATTAGATATAGAAATTTCGATTCACAATCTTGCCATTTGATTTAATTTGATATGGATTCATTTGGATATATATGAAGTACAGAGCATGTCAATTTTTCTGTCAGCCAGCATATTAATATAAAATTAAGGGATGAAATTAACTATTGATTTGTATACGAACATTTAAATTGCACATAAGGTAGTTTTTATAATAATAATTTTTAAAAAGTTCTTCATAATAATATATATATATATCCAATTTGCTTTTGAAATTTAAATGGTAGCTGTCATAAAAACTTGTTTTGCTGATAGATTTATTCAAACATAATAACAATAAATATTGAAGAACAGGTTAAGTAAAATATAGTGCATATATTTATAGTTATTTTTCTAGCTAACTATCAGGTTTATGGTCACTGAATGGCTAAAACGACATTTACTGTTTGTATGTTTTAATAAAATTGACAATTTGAAAGCTGAGACTTTGTTTCATATCAAAAGTAGCAAAGCACAAAGCTTATTGTGATTATTGGATGGCAGGTGCACTGCAAATAATGCATCAACTGAAAACAGCACAGATTAAAAGATCAATTCTGGGCATATAAGACTCCGGTTCATCGCAAAGAGAATCGATTAAAATCGAGAAATCAATATGTTCAACTATACTGTTTCTAGTGGCAGCAGTGGCTCAAATGAGCTACTTGCATGGAGGGAACCACAGAGTGATGGAGAGACGGCCGCGGCCGGGTTCACTCACCCTCTCTGATCGCTGTGAAAGGCGTTCCCTCTTCCTCCTGCAGACGAATCACTTTCAACGCAACCAGCTTCCCATTCACCCTGCAAACACACCAGAAGTTTTTCACCTTATATTCATCTGTATTGCAGCACTGATTCATAACAACAACAACAAAAAAGAGTGTATCATATATTCGTTCCTATAGTTTAAACAGCAGATCAGGGGTTCGATTTCCAGGAAATGCGAGAACTAAAAGAAATATTTCACTTTGAAATTCAATGAATGAAAGTTGTATCATATATATATATTTGTGTGTGTGTACTTGTATTCCTTACATTGTGGGGACACAAATGTCCCCACAACGTAGGTAAAACCAGTTAATCTTGGGACCTTTTGTTGGTCACACCGGTTCATCGCAAAGAGAATCGATTAAAATCGAGAAATCAATATGTTCAACTTCTAGTGGCACACACACACACACACACACACATATATATATATATATATATATATATATATATATATATATATATATATATATACTATAGTGTTAAATTAAATGCTAAATGCGCGCATAAATAAATAATACTGCAGAGTTAAACTATATTCAGGGAAACAAAGAGCAGATATAATATATAAACATATATATAATATATACATTTATTCAATTTATTTTAATTTATTTATTTGCAAACACTGCAAATAAGCAATGTTTTGTTGTAAAGTTTTATGAATGATGATCAGAGTTTAATAGGAAAGTTGTATTAAATCATAAAACACAGAATCCTGAAAAATTAAAACAGACAACACAGAATTTCGGAAAAATAAAATGGAATTTTAACAAAATGGAAATTTAACAAATTTTAATAAATTATTAAAATGCTACAGTTTATTTTTTCTGTATTAAAATTTAAAATAGAATTTGTCAAAAAATAAAACAGATGTCAAAGGGCCCTATATGGGACGTGATTTTATCCAGTGTGAATTAACTGGAAGGTAAAAGTGTGTTGTGTAATAAGAGCGATTGATGATGAAAGAAAACTTTTTTTCTTTTTTTGAGGTTTGAAATAAAATGCACTATTAAAATGCATCATTTGTGCACAGGAACATGACAATAAACACAGTCAAATCTGATTTACTGCTAACTTTAAGTCAATGAAATGCAATTTAGAGGCAGCAGAGTGAAACTTAACGCAGAGGTCAAGACGTTAAATAAATGAGCTCCACAAATCAAAGGAACTTGCACACAAATAAGCTGCCAATAATGCACAATTCATTTCACGCCGGCAGAAATTTTATTTTCCAGATTTTAATTTATGAAAGTAATCATCAAGGAAAAACAGGCGTTTCACACTCTCTGTCTGAAAGGATTTCATACAACACATGGCATTTCACGCTCTGGAAGAGAAGCTCTCTCCGGCTCTCGGTTTTTATTACAGCAATATATATGAAAAAAATTAATTCAGATTTCACATAATTATCTGCTGCTCTCTTTGCTTACAGTTCCATTACTAAACAAGTCAAATAACCCTGAGAAATATAAGCATGTGTGACTGTATGGAAATGAATATCATGGTTGCACATTACTCACTTGCTCTTCCCTTTGTATACGGTTGCGTAGGATCCCTCTCCGAGCTTTTCCAGCTTCTCGTACGAATCTGCCTTGCCAAACTTTGGGCTTGTGGGCTGTAAAAGAGATGAAAGTTGTAAAAAGTGAAACGGAAGTTGCGATCGTCTTTTTTCCTCCTCTATTGTGACGTATATCCGAGTGAAACGGCTTCTAGAAGAAGAAAAAAATGTAGGTCGGGACTGGATTTTGTACGTGGGGAATTGATTGGATGGCTGTTATTGGTGGATCTCACGAGAGTGACAGGTTGTCCCGCCCTCACGCCAGTAAACACATCATCAGAGAAGAGAAGGGATCTCGCTGCAAGAGGGAGAAAACGGTTTTTCGGAAACGGAAATCCATTTTTCTGATTCAAGATTATGAGGCACATCAATTTAAAAAAAATAATGATGTGGAATGATAAATCATAAAAATGCGAATTCTCCTTTTTGATTTCATGGTGACTGTGACGAGCAGGCGAGAGCCGTGAGGGAACGGCGCGAGGCCGGTGACGCGAGTAATAATGAGCGTCAGCTGCTCAGCGCACCGGTCTCGTATCTCTCATGGAGGAGCTCCGGAAGCATAAAAGAGGAGCGACGACAGTGTTTTTATTATGTTTGTGTGGGCGGCAGTCGCCGTGAGGAACTGCCGCCATTTTACTTTCGTTTTATTTATTTTTTTTATAAATAAACAAACAATAAAACGAAAGTAAAATGGCGGCAGTTCCTCACAGAGACATAATAAAAACACAACATAAAATCCAGGCCTGGTCCTCTCTCGTCCTTCACTGTTGTTGCTCCTCTTTTATGCTTCCGGAGCTCCTACGTGAGAGACACGAGACCGGTGCAGTGCGCATCTGACACTCATTATCACTTGCGTCACCGGCCTCGCGCCATTCCCTCACGGCTCTCGCCCGCACTGCTCGTCACAATCACTTTAAAGGGGTCCTTGATTATGATTTCACTTTTTTAGCTTTAGTTAGTGTGTAATGTTGCTGTTTGAGCATAAGCAACATCTGCAAAGTTACGACGCTCAAAGTTCAATGCAAAGAGAGATATTTTCTTTTACATAAATCTCTGTTTAAGGACTACAACAAACGCCTGGTAGGGACTACAACCAGACCCGGCGCCAGATACAAATTCACGGACGGGCATTACATTTTTTGCAGGGGGCTATGCTTAGCACACAAATTTCCACGCTCACTATCGACAAACCAATCAAATCCGTTTAAAATATATTTTTTTTTAAAAAATCAGACCAAACACATTTTTATTATTATTCAGGAGTTATGTATATACAATACGATAACTTATGATAACAGTAGCCTAAAGAAATTGATTAAAAAAAACAAGCAGTGGTGGTTGGTGGGACGTGGAGTTGGCTTGTCCAGGGCGGCCACTAGTGACTCACAAGGCGGGTCAGGCCCCCTAATGCCCGACATCACTAACCCCAACATTTACATAAACCGCACCCCTGAGAACATGTAACAAAGGGGGCGGGGCCATGTTGTGCTGCTTTAGAGAAGAGGAAGAGTTGTTGTAGTAGAGTGTTGTTGATGCCGTCATTTTACGCCGGACTGCTTCACAAACGAGGGTCAATTCAACGAAAAAAGATGAACATGACGACACATGCTAGTGATGAGTTGATCAACTCCACAGCAACTACATAAATTTATCCACTTAAATGTCTAGTCTAGTCAGAAGTGCGAGCTGTTAAAGCTCCATCCTCTTCTGGAAAGGGGGTGGGGAGCAGCAGCTCATTTAAAGAGACACACACAAAAAAGGCGTGTTTTTGTTCACACCCAAATAGGGGCAAATTTGACAAGCTATAATAAATGATCTGTGGGGGATTTTGAGCTGAAAGTTCACAGACACATTCTGGAGACACCAGAGACTTATATTACATCTTGTAAAAGGGGCATTATCGGTGCCCTTTAATAGAGGATAATCTGGATATTCTGTGACATGTGAGGCTCAGCGGCTGCAGCAGATGTGAGTTCAGCAAGCGTATGGTCAGGTATTCTGGGTCAGATCCAGTATGCTGCCGTACAGCATGAAAGTCCGGAAAGACACGTCTGTCCCCGTATTAATGACCCAGTGCCGTTTAAACTGGAGGTGATTAATTGTTTCCTGTTAAACAGGAAATGTGGTCTGCAGGATTTTACTGTGAGCACTTTGGCAGTGACTGAAAGAACAAAGGTGAACTGAGGTTTTATTCACTAGAGTGAAGCTGAAGGAAAAAAATTAGTGTGTGAAATAATAATGAATAACTTTCTTACTACAAAAAACACAGAACTAAAAACTACACGTATGCAAAAATCACATGCTCTGGGTGGCCTTATAAGCACGTTAAGATAAAATGTTATATTTGGATATTTCATCTTGAATGTATACTGCAGTAAAAAGTTTGGGATAGTTCATTTTAAATGTCTTTAAAAAATTTCTTATGCTCAACAAGGCTGCATTTATTTGAAAAAAAAAATACAATAAAAAACGTTAATATGGTGAAATATTATTATACTTAAAAATGGCTGTATTCTATGTGAATACAGTATACTGTAAAATGTAATTTATATCTGTGATGCTAAAGCTGAATTTTCGGCATCATTGCTCCAGTCTTCAGTGTCACATGATCGTTCGGAAATCATTCTGATATGCTGATTTGCTGCATTTCTCATTATTATCAATGTTGAAAACAGCTGTGCTGCTACTTATTTTTGTGGAAAAGTTTATAACAAAGATATGCACAGTTTTACATGCAAAAAAAACCAACAACACGCACGTCCATAATTGATAGACTCTAGAATAAATACTCTAATATCAAAAACACTCTTTTTTTTACTTACATTAAGGAGAATGCTACTCAAAAAACAAGCCAATGCAATAAAATTTTACTTGTGTTAAAGAGAATGCAACTAAAAATAAACATGTCTTTTAAAAGCTCAAACTTTTAGAAAACGCAACTCTAAAGTCTTGAAGAGCGAATGCACAGCGGCACTAATTCTCCTGAAAAGCAGAGTTTCTCCAGTAATCAGGTTTGCAGCCTGACACCGATCTGCAGCAGCGAGTCACTTATTGCGATTGGTGTGAAAGATTACCGGACTCTTCCCGGATAACCGCTTGCTCAGATGCGCCTGTAACCGCAAACCCTGCAGCCTTTCATCAACACCAGACACCAGCTGTCTCTTAGAGACCAGCGGCCACCATACGGCCAGATCATGACACGCTTTCAGTAAACACATCCGCTCTCCATTCCGCCAGCTTCAGTTTAGAGCGCTGATATTACCTTAGCGGGGGGCTTTATTATCGTGATTGAGGTGTTTGGAGTGCAGGGGCCCCATGGAGAACAGGTTTTAGTGGATTTTCTAAATAAGAAGGTCTGTGGCGGAATAATGAGAAGGGTGTTATGGGAAAGAGGTCACACTCACTCTCTCCACTCCTTCTGTCAGACCTTACGCTCATCCATTTTTCATAGGTGTGAATCAGCAAGCAAATGTGCTTGCTAGCTGCATTCTTCAAACCCTCCACCTTTAGTTTTCCCTCTCAGGTCGGGTCTTGCATAGGGAATTATAAACCGTAAAAATCAACTTGTCTTTTCTAAATTAAATTGCAATAAATATAATAATTATACAAAATGCTGTCAGGGTTTAACAAAGTGAGGTTTGTCAGTTGATGAAAATAGATACAAATAATAAAATCATGACGTACAATTGAAACAAATAATTTTAAAATAAGAGAAAAATAAAACTGAAAATGAATAAAAAAATTAAAATAAATAATTGTAAAATAAAAAATAAAATGCTTACCAAAAATAAACAAATTCTAAATAAAACCCTTATTAAAATTAAATAAAATATAAAAATTAAACTAATTAAAAAAGAAAAAAGTAACTCAAAAAAGAAAACAAACACTTACCAAAAAAGTAAAATTATGTAAATCATTTTAAAATGAAAAAATCTAAATTAAACACTTACAAAAAATAAATACAATCATAAAAAGTTAAATTCACTTAAATAATTTTAAAATTAAAAAACCTAAATAAAAGCTTCACTAAAAAAAATTAAGTCATAATGTAAAATTAAAATAATTTAAAAAAATGAATAGTAAATAGTAAATTAAAATAAATATATAAATAATAAAAACAAATAAAAAATAAATACTTTAAAAGTATTTCTGATGAAATATTTATTTGTATACTTGCATGTATTTGAATCCCAGACGATTGTGATAAAAAGTTCAAAGCATGTCCAATTACCATTAAAAATAAGAAAATAAGCAGCTAATGAAGCTGTCAAACAATCATTACAATCAAAACACATTTCAAACCTCACATAAAGGTTTATTAATGAGCCGTATCAAGGACAATCACAATCTGCTAGCAATGTCAAATTAGGCATGAAGTCACTCATTCTGTCATAAACTGAAATTAGCACCAATAAAGACATCATTTATGGAAGAAAACACTCACAGAACTTGGACTGGAGTGACGCCGAAGTTTTGGAGACTCTTTCCCAGAGGAGGAGCTTTTGGAGGTGATGCAGGCATTGTTCTCCGAATGGACTCGCTTCACCTGACTCGCCGGTTTCTCGAAGGGATCGAAGCCGCTCTGCGTCCGCTGCACTCGCACCTTCTTGTCTTCAGGAATGGTGTCCAGGGGTTTGATGACCGAGTCGGATCCCTGGCAGCTGCGAGTGGACATCTTGGTGACACATATCTGTGAAGAAGTGGAGAAGGACGCCTTAACTTAAACACTGCAAAATCGTCATTTTTCAGGAGAATTATGCTTAAAACAAGATACATTTACTTGAAAAGCAAACGGTGTTAGAAAAGATAGTTCTTTTTTTAGAGAATAGTATATCTGGAAGTTTATTTTTGTTGACAAATCGTTTTTGTTGTTGTTTTAAAGTGCCCCTATTGTGCTTTTTTGAAAATTACCTGTAATATAGCTGCCTGTGAATTTAAAAGAATTAAAATTGTGAATTTTCTGCGAAGTTCTAAGTGCACAACAAAGAAAGTTGTTGTCTCCTAAAAGAATCGATTCTCAACTGCCTGAAATGAGTCAATGCCATCTCACTTCCTGTTAAATACCAATAATACCAGCCTATAATTTTCACTGGCTGCCCAAGAACAACATCTACTTTGCTCCGCCCTCAAACACTGTAGTTGTAGCTGAGACTGGAAGAGTTTTGTTGCTGTCGATATGTTGAGATGATGCTGTTTTCAGCACTGCAAATCCACTTCTCATGTGGATGGGGACTCGCACTGGAATTTTGCATCACTGTGTAACATGTGCCGAGGATGTTCCGGGGCTGAAATCCATATACGGTAATGGGTGTTTTGTTACCAACACATGCTGTAAGTGGTAGACCAATCACAGTAGACTTCTGACCAATCAGAGCAGAGCAGGCTCACGGAAAGACCTTGGATGCACGTCCAAGTCCCATGCCGGAAAACCCGGGTTCGAGGCCCGCTCAGAGCGAGTCGAGTAGGACCCGGGTAGAGGGGTTACATTGGTGCCGTGACCCGGATGGGAGTGAGGTTTAGGGGGGTGAGTGCAACGGAGACCAGCTAGTAGTTGCTGTGCGAGTAAACCTCACTTCTCTGACCTCAAGAGATGCTCTAGCAACAGACGCTACAGGTTGCATCCGATTCCCATGCCGGAAAACCTGGGTTCGATGCCCGCTCAGAGCGGGTCGAGTAGGACCCGGGTAGAGGGGCTACATTGGTGCCGTGACCCTGATGGGAGTGAGGTTTAGGGGGGTGAGTTTAGGGGGATTCGAGGTTTAGGGGGGTTTGAGGCCCACTCAGAGTGGGTCGAGTAGGACCCGGGTAGAGGGGCTACATTGGTGCCGTGACCCAGATGGGAGTGAGGTTTAGGAGGGTGAGTTTAGGGGGATTCGAGGTTTAGGGGGGTTTGAGGCCCGCTCAGAGTGGGTCGAGTAGGACCCGGGTAGAGGGGCTACATTGGTGCCGTGACCCGGATGGGAGTGAGGTTTAGGGGGGTGAGCGTAACGGAGGCCAGCTAGTAGTTGCTGTGCGAGTAAACCTCACTCCTCTGACCTCAAGAGATGCTCTAGCGACATAAGAGACTCTAAAACAAAATTAGTATCCTTTAAAATAGCATAATGGGGCACCTAACCAAATTTAGTTCTCTTTAGTTCTCTGCTAAAAAAAACAATAACAATCAATCAAAACCAAACAAAAAAAACATTTGACAATGTGTAAGAAAGAATAATCGGTTACACTTTATTTTAAGGTGTCTTTGTTACACTGTAATTATACAGTGTTCTGAGTAATATTAAGTAACTACTTGTACTTACTAAAGGTTAGGATTAGAGTTTGGTATAGTTTAGGGTTAGTTGCATGTAATAATGCATAATTTATAGTTATTACTATAGTAACTGCATGTAACATATGTAACAATGACACTGTAAAATAAAGTGTTACTGAATAATCTTACACAACTTTGTATTAAAAGTAAAGTAAATCTCATTTTAAGCATCTTTGTATTTTTTAAGGCCAGACACAGGTGAATAGGGTACATCAAGCGATATCACAAAACTTCTCCAGTTAATTGACATTCGTTGCATTACAGTTTTTTGGAAATGTTATGTTTATATATGCAAATGATGCAATATTAAATATGCAATTAAACTGCATACATTTCCAGAATAGAAATCTGAACATTGGATAAAGTCAGGTTCAAAACTCTTACTCGATTTTGTTCGACATATTAGAGTTGAAGGTTTTTACAGAGAGGATTTTGCATGTCTCTTTTTAATCCTCTGTGAATCAGAAAATGCTATATATATATATTAGGCAAATGATATATGAACAAACCTTTAGAATAAAGATAATAAAACTAAAGTTTGGTGCTGAAGTGGATACGTCATTGAGATCTCCAGATGTAAAATGCAATAAAATAAACACTTAAAAATGTATTTTGGATGTTTTCATTCCACTAGTCTGAAAGAAGGCACGTTATAAAAGCAAAATAGACCAAAACTCAAAATTGACCAGTGCATGAAATAAAACATTTTTTACCTGTAGTGCCTCAAAACATAAAAAATACTTCAAATAAGAACAAGAAAATATCGTTTGCAGAGAAGGCGAAAAGGTTGGACGAAAGTAAATGTCCACGTTCATACAAATCTTAAAGCCAATCTCCTGCTGCTTTTCTTCAAAGTTGATTTCGCGCGGTCATACCCTGCAAGGTTCGCACTTTCATCTCTGCCTCTGTGCGTTCAGACATCGATCCAGCGCTCTCAGCTAGTGTATTGCAGTCTACGGTATACACACACACACACACACACACGAGCAAATCTAAACAGTGCGTACCTACCGGCCACTCCATCGCCACGCAGACTGTCAGCGGCACAAAAGGCCCAGACGAGCATGTCATGTAAGCACAGCCCCTCAGATTAAAAATTTACAGGCCTTTCAGAGGCAAAACATCCCAGCGAACCGCCTCTAATGACCTAAATATACAGTGTCCAGGCGGAGACGCTGGTTCGCTTACATGGGCCGGGTTTCACCAAACGGTCTTCAGATTCTCTGGTTGGTTCGAGAGCCAGAATATGTCAAACATGTCAGTCAATCTATGTTTCTTCTTTTATCACCCAACACAACACTAACAGAGTCTGGAGAGAAGTGCATGTGAGTTGTGTCTGCCTGTGCATAAAACACTGCCATGATGTTAGGGTAAGTGGCAGGGCATTGCTATGTGGTTGCTAAGGTGTGCTGGGGGGTTGCTAGGGCACTTTGAATGTAATTTTGGCAGAAATTATCTGATGGACGGACAGATGGTTGAACTATTAAAAGGTGGATGGATGGATGGATGGATGAATAGACGGACTATTAAAAGAGATGAATGGATGGATGGATGGATGAACTATTAAAAGAGATGGATGGATGAATGAACTATTAAAAGAGATGGATGGATGGATGGATGGATGGACGGACTGTTAAAAGAGATGGATGGATGGATGAACTATTAAAAGAGATGGATAGATGGATGGATGAACTATTAAAAGAGATGGATGGATGGATGGATGGATGGATGGATGAACTATTAAAAGAGATGGATAGATGGATGGATGAACTATTAAAAGAGATGGATGGATGGATGGATGGATGGATGGATGAACTATTAAAAGAGATGGATGGATGGATGGATGGATGGACGGACTATTAAAAGAGATGGATGGATGGATGAACTATTAAAAGAGATGGATGGATGGATGAACTATTAAAAGAGATGGATGGATGGATGAACTATTAAAAGAGATGGATAGATGGATGGATGAACTATTAAAAGAGATGGATGGATGGATGAACTATTAAAAGAGATGGATGGATGGATGAACTATTAAAAGAGATGGATAGATGGATGGATGAACTATTAAAAGAGATGGATGGATGGATGGATGGACGGACTATTAAAAGAGATGGATGGATGGATGAACTATTAAAAGAGATGATAGATGGATGGATGAACTATTAAAAGAGATGATAGATGGATGGATGAACTATTAAAAGAGATGGATGGATGGATGGATGGATGGACGGACTATTAAAAGAGATGGATGGATGGATGAACTATTAAAAGAGATGATAGATGGATGGATGAACTATTAAAAGAGATGGATGGATGGATGGATGGACGGACTATTAAAAGAGATGGATGGATGGATGGATGAACTATTAAAAGAGATGATGGATGGATGGATGGATGGATGGATGGATGAACTATTAAAAGAGATGATGGATAGATGGATGAATGGAATATTAAAAGAGATGGATAGATGAATGGATGAACTATTAAAAGAGATGGATGGATAAATGGATGATAGATAGATAGATAGATAGATAGATAGATAGATAGATAGATAGATAGATAGATAGATAGATAGATAGATAGATAGATAGATAGATAGATAGATAGAAAGATGGATAAAACAAGGTTGTCTCTGCTAAAGATTTTGAGTTCTGTGGCAAAACCAGAAAACTCTTCAGACTCTTCAGCTCCTGTTAAAACCGTGAAGTGAAATGCCATACAGAGGCGGTCGAGCTAAATGGCATTTCTCTCCGTTTTCCTTCCCTTCCTGACAGGCCAGCATTTGATACATGAACATGTAAGTGACCTTTTTAAAAGTGAACAGAAACAGGGGCTTCGCAGCGGTGTGAGACAGACCTGAACGGAGCTGATCGCTTCTGCATGAAACCACCAGTCGTCTGTGCGTCAGCAATTCGCTTGCTTTCTCTCTTTGTCTCTTTATTCAGCTCCAGACAGACTGTCAATCGTGAAAGAGATGTAAATGTTCGGCGAGCAGCTGCCGTGAGCGTGTTTATTGTTCTAGACGTGCTCAAGCCACAATGAGCTCTAATTGATTCTCAATCACTCCCGGTTGTTTGTGCGCTTAAAAATGCACGTCAAGATCATTTCCATCATGACACTTGTCATGTAAAACTGCAGCTGTTTTCTCATTTCAGGTATAATTCCCAGTGCAACATTCATAACAACATGCATGACGAGGGGTTTAGCTCATATTAGCTAACTTTCTGCTTCCTCAGAGATGTTTAAAACATACACTGGACATGTTAAATCTTATGAATCTGCAAGAATCTGCAAGGTTTATTTAGCATTCAGATGAAGCGATTTGACAGATATTTACAGAGATTCCTCAAGACTAAATAAAAACTGAATTTACAGAAATAGAAATTCATAATATGCACCTTCAGACTATTTGTCTCTTTTGTAATAGTGTAAGTCCATTCCCACTGTTCTTGACAAATAATTAAATTAGAAAAATAAACAAATTAAAATTAAAAAATAAAACTAAATACAAATGAGAAAAAAAAAAATCAATAAATAATAAATAAATAAATACATAGATGCAGTAAATAAATAACATATACAAATATCTAAAAAACAAAAAAATCAATCGAACAAATAAGTTAATAAATCAACAAATTAGAAAAATAAATAAATATAAAGCATACAAATAAATAAATAAAAAATAAACATTGAAAAATAAATTAAAAATAAATATATAAAGTAAATAAAAAAATATACAGATAATTAAATTAGAAAATTAAATGAATAGATCAACAAACAAATAAGTTAATAAATAAACAAATGAGAAAATAAATGTAATTTTAAAAAATCAATTGCAGAAATATACAAATTAGAAAAATAAATAAATAAACAAACTTTTTAAAATAATAAAAAATTAGAAAAATAAAAATATCATCAATCAATCAACCAATCAATCAATCAATCAATCAATCACCTGCTGGACAATAAAACCCACAGACTATTACTGAAGGAGGGACCCAAGTCAGATTTACAGACCAGGAGATCACAGAGACACGAGGATTCAGTACTTTTGTGACTTCAGATATAAAGCGTTCACCTAGTAACACCTTAGCAACCACCTAACAACACCATCGCATCACAAACAAGTTTGCATAATCATGCAAAATGTACAAAATCTAGTTATTAACAGGCCCAGTTCTAGGACTGCGTAACTATGGGTGGATATAATCCATATACTACAACATTAAAGCAACATCACCTGAGTACATTCAGTTCCCTCAAGCTCTCATGAGCAAATAAACGAAAAAGAAAAATGCAACCTCACATAAAGCCAGCAGCTCTTTCTGCACACAACTGAACAGAATCTTATTACATCTGGCCAGTTCTTACTTCTGTCTACTGACGGATTCACACACATGAAATTACAAAATAAAGTGAAACTAATAAAGTGCTTTTATTTTGGACAATAGTGAGCAGAGGAGAGCGTTTAGCAGCGTCCCTAGACAGACATAACATATACTTTACGATTCACAATCAACCCGGAGTGATTTACTGCAGCGTCGTCTGCGACTGTATGTGGATTTCAGAGCACTTAATGGAAACCGCATCAATGCTCAGTGGTTATTTGTTACGCAGCCAAAAAACACAAAGTCTCTGTGTTGTTTTTCACTGTTAGCTTCACATGAACAGAGTCATCAAACACCTAAAGCTCCAGACACTAATGTGCTTGAAGTTTGTGTTTTATAGTCTAAGTAGTGCTCCGACATCAATATCTGACTCAACTCGCTCTCCATCAAGGCTCTCCGTCAATGCGGCAAACTCGCCCATCTGCCGCCAACCTTCTCGCACGAGGACTGGCTTTCATGTGCCAGACGCCGCTTTTAGGTGTGAAACACATCTGATGGATTATTCTGCTGCTGAACGGGTGGGACGCGCTCAGATTCACGGCACACAGCATTCATGATTCATAAAAGCCGCAGATACGAGGTCACGAGCACGTCTGATGATATAGGTCACGTATGGCATAAAAGCCTCTGAATACCGTAAAGGCAGACGCGCAAACACACTTCACAATCAGAAAATACAATAAATAAATGAAATATAGAGTTCATAGGATTAGATAGATTTATTCTATTAAAAATGTTTAAAGGCAAGAAAAAATTAAGATTAAATAATGAATTCATACATGAATAAAATAAAATATAAAATAAATAAATAAGATCAAATAAATAGGATTAAATAAGATAAAACAAATAAAGAATAAATAAGAGTAAATTAATAAAATAAATAATATTATATATATATATATATATATATATACATTAATGAAAATAAATAGGAATAAACAGCATCAAATTAAGATTATATAAATAAACAAAATAAGACAAAATAAATTGCATTTAATACAATTAAATAAATAAATAAGATCAAATGAAGTCAATAAATTAGATAAAATAAAAAGTATAAATAACATTAAATAATAAAATAAATATAAATAAATAAAGATCAAATAAATTTGGATTAAATATGATAAAATTATAAAACAATAAATAAGATTACATAAATGAATAAAATAAAATATGATAAAAATAAATAAATAAGATAAAATAAATAGGATTAAAAAAGATAAAATAAATTAAAAATTAATGAGTAAATTAATAAAAATAAATAATACTATCCATATATAAATAAATTAAAATATGAAAATAAACAGGATTAAATAGCATAAAACATGAAAATGAAAAAAGATCAAATAAAACAAAATAAATAGCATTGAATATAATAAATACATAAATAAATAAGATCAAATAAATAGAGAAAGAAAAAAAAATAAGATCAAATAAAAAAGTATAAACAACATTAAATAAATAAATATATATAAAATAAATAAAGATCAAATAAATTAAATTAAATATGGATTAAATATGATAAAACCAGATAAAAGAATAAATAAGATAACATAAATAAATAAGATTAAATAAATAAATAATAAAATGAATAAGTACATAAATCTGGGTCACTGCAGATCATTTATGTGCCACATGTTTTCTATTTAGATAGAAAATATAGCTGATCTGTAAATCAGTACAGAAATGAATGGAGCGGTGTGATTTAAATGAACATGCTGAGCTGTAATGTAATGTAGCGGCGAGCGTGAGCCGTTTGTCATCGCAGAGATTGCCAATGGCGTTATTGAGGGCGGCTGTCATGAATGTTACTGCTAAATGGATGACAGAGACTCCAGCAAAAGGGCTAAAACATCTACAGCTGAGAAACAATCCTTCATATTTAAGAATCCATTGGGGAAACACTCCCTGATTACAGAAAACCACTTTCATGAAATGAAAACTGTCTGAGTAAAAAGGAAATCCAAACCAAACAAGCCATGGAGATAATGATAGAAATGCCATGGAGAAATCTGATAATGATAATGTTCTCCAGTATAGGAGTTTAGGGCTGGGCGATAGCGAAACCTTTATTTCTCGGCGTTTTTAAGCTTTTTACAATATTCAGCAAGAAAAAAGAATCCGAAGGCTTTCCAGTCCATTACCTCAGTGTGAAAACAGCTCTGAGAAAAACAAGACCATTTCTAAGAAACCAGAGTTAGTTTAGAGGAAAAGACTGAGTTAGTATCTGTAACTAGTTACGCAGTTTGTTTACTGTGGACAATATCTACTTTCAGCATGTCCTTGTTGACTCATTATTAATTTGATTGATGATAAAAAACAAAAAAATAAGATAAGTTCATGTGACAAGAACTTTACAAACTAGTGTTTCGAGTGTCAGGTTTACCGTTTCACATATTACAAAAAAACAGTATGCTAGTAAGTCATTCTGAACAGATACATAAATATTGTTTGTGATACACTACAGTTCAAAAAGTTTTAGGGATAACTCACAATTGCGAAAAAAAGTCAGAATCGAAAGTTTATTTCTCACAATTTATCGATTTTTTTTTCAGAATCGCGATATATAAACTCTCAATTCTGACTTTTATCTCGCAATTCTGATTTTTTTCCTCGCAATTTCGAGTTTTCATCTCGCAATTAAGACTTTTTTCTCAGAATTGTGCGATATAAACTCACAATTAAAAGAAAAAAAGTCCGAATTGCGAGAAAAATTCAATTGTGAGTCAAAAGTCAAAACTGCAAGAAATAAATCTGACTTTATTTCTCACAATTGCGAGTTTATACCTAGATATATACCGAGATAAAAAGTCGCAATTATCTTTTAAACTGTCTTATTCCATGGAAGAACAAACTTCCATATTAAATGGATCAAAACTGAAATTTATAGCGCTACAAAATATATATATTTCAAATAAATGCTCATGTTTTGAACTTCCTATTCAAATAATTCTCATGGTTTTCACAAAAATATAATGCAGCACAACTGTTTTCAACATTGATAATAATCAGAAATGTTTCTTGAGCAGCAAATCATCATATTAAGAAACTCAGATTTGATCACAGGAGACCTACTGAACACAGCATGGCTTACTGAACGGACTGCAGCCTTTCTGTCAATCTCAAATCAAATATACCGTCTACTCTGACTAAAGTCTGTTCAGCTACTGAACCAAATCTCTTCTGAATGAAAACTATAATCTCAGCAACGACGGCTAAAAATGAACAGAAGGCTGAAACACCTGTGTTCCCCGTAGCTGTCACACACCAACTCATCTTTCAGTATGCATGAACGGCCAACAGATAGAGATGCAAGTAAGCTGCATTTCAAAACATAGTAGGAAGCATTAAAAAAGCCTTAAAGTACACACTTAAAAATAAAGGTCCTTTATTGGCATCGATGGTTGCGAAACTTTAACATCCATGTCTTTCCATTCCACAAAGGGTTCTTTATAGTGGAAAATGGTTCTTTAGATTTTTGAAATGATTGATCAAAAAAATGGCTCTTTTAAGGCACTGCTGCAAAACCTATTTTTAAGAGTGCATATGCATAATGCAGAAATGCATAATGCAGTAAAATGAAATAAAAAAGTTCAAATTGACCATTTTCACAATATTTATGAGTTTCTGCCCATGAAGAGTGATATCTTGTCAGCTCATTAGTTTGTAAAATACATAGAATATATTCAGCTTTAGAATTTTGAAACATGAATAACTCCAGCTGTGTAAATTATAGCTTAGCAATGCCACTGTGAGTGAAGTTTAGCGTTCAGGGTTGGTCATGACTGTGAACTCCTGTGATTAAAGTGAACGCTACACATTAGATTTATTGGATGGAAAAGGACAGAAAAAAAGAAGACAAAAGGTTGTACGGTATTAATGACAAAATTGGCAGACTTCCTCGCCGTCTCTGCCCGTTTAATGGCTGTTAGGATCAGGACTCACTCCAGCATTAATTCCACCAGGACGTGTTTCTCAACAACACCAGCCTTCCGCTCAAACTCATCCCACCATGTTCTTGCAGATAATGTGTCTTCCTTGAACATGATTATTTTCATGTCGCTCCATCTGTTTTTATTCGGGATTAATTTATACTATTATTTAGAGGTTGATTATGAATACTAATACTTTCTTTTTGATACATGACACCAATCAATCACACTGTAAATCTTGGGGTCTCCCTAAATATTTATTGTGCTGAAATATTGTAAATTTCTGTGGATTACAAATACAAACGCACATTTTCTAGAATTCTAAAAAGAATCTTTTTCTGCATTGCTCTAAACAATTCTGATTGAAATTTGCATAGAATGACAGAACAATAGAATGACAGATAGAATGATGGACAGAATGAACGACAGAATTCTGCTCAATTCTGATTGTAATCTGCATAGAATGATAGATATAAAACAGATAGATAGATAGATCTAGTATACGGGACGAGATAATGATAGAACGATAGCACAATGGATATATGGAACAATATAATGTATGTAAACGATATATATAATGATAGGTGGAACGATAGATAGATAGATAGATAGATAGATAGATAGATGCATGAATGGAACAATAGAACGATAGAACAATGGAAATATGGAACGATAGAATGATCAAATGATGGGTATACAGGACGAGATAATGATAGAACGATAGCACAATGGATATATGGAACAATATAATGTATGTAAACGATATATATATAATGATAGATGGAACGATGGAACGATAGATAGATAGATAGATAGATAGATAGATAGATAGATAGATAGATAGATAGATAGATAGATAGATAGATAGATAGATAGATAGATAGATGCATGAATGGAACAATAGAACGATAGAACAATGGATATATGGAACGATAGAAAGATCAAATGATGGATATATGGAACAACATAATGTATGTAAACATTTTTCACATTTTTCATCATTTAGCAGACGCTTTTATCCAAAGCGACTTACAAGGGGAGCAATTAGGGGTTAGGTGTCTTGCTCAAGGGCATCTTAGTCATGGTATCAAAGGTGGAGCAAGTGCTGTTCATTTACAATCCCCACTTTCAATTCTTGCCGGCGTGGGAATCGAACCGGCAACCTTCAGATTACAAGCCAGACTCCCTCACCACTAGACCACGACTACCCCCCATATAAACGATATATATAATGATAGGTGGAACGATGGAACGCTAGATAGAACGCTAGATAGAACGCTAGATAGATAGATAGATAGATAGATAGATAGATAGATAGATAGATAGATAGATAGATAGATAGATAGATAGATAGATAGATAGATAGATAGATAGATAGATAGATAGATGGATATACAGATAGACAGAGCGAATGATAGAACGAACAAACTTATACGCATAGACAGAAAGACTGACGGAATGACAGACAGAACTATGGATGGATAGGTAGATATACAGACAGAGAGATAGAAATCTGTAGTGCTTTCATTTATTACTGCTGTTATAAAAGAGAAATTCATCCAATTAGATGAAGGGGACGAGGACAACAGGCTGGATATAAACCAGAACAACTGCTGGCGGAGAGTCAGCACACGACCGGAGCGTTGCTTTAATAAATCCTCTTTTGCTCAGGCCGCTATCTAGGTGACATTTTGAAAAAAGTGAACTGGATTACAAAGTCATGTTGATATCCAGCTGCACAAACGAGAGCTGGTCTCTGTAATGGACGTGTAACCGAAGCCTTTGAGTGGATTATAATGGTCAAGTTCACGTTGAGAGCTCGAGAGCCCTTTGAGTGAGTTTAGAGAGTTAAAACAGCCTCAAGCCTTCACTAATTGTTTTTGAATTATAGATTGATAATTGTAGCAGACGTTTGCTCGGGAAAGCAAATCGACGGTCAACAGCAGTTGGCTAATGACTAGATTTACATAAAACATCTAACAAATGGAGACACCGGCATGATTAAAACTTTGTATCCATGACAATTAAGGGATGTTTACTTCCTTGCGAAATTAATTATGCACATATTTAATATGACCGGCCAGCGCTAATGAATGTCTTCAGTGTGAGTGGGTTTGTGTGAGGTCATGTTTAAACGATCACACGGTGCGACCTCGGCTTCATCTATGACCTCATCCCAATGGTCTGCATGGACCACACAGCCATGAAAGATTTGTTATGTGCTCACAGCTTCATAAAACATAAAGCAATCGCACAACAAAGCTAATCACGTCTGAACACATAATTGAATTTCCATGCTGTTCCAGGCTGGGTTATGCCCGCAGCTCACCCACTTACCAACATGCTATATGGAGAGAAGCTGGTTAATCTAGTCAAGCAGTATGGACCAGGGTTGTACACATGTACACTGAATTTGAATTGAGTACCAAACAGAATACAGAATTGCAATTTGGATTTGAATTTAAAGAAGTGAAATGATGGATGGATGATGGATGGAATGACAGATAGAATGCTAGTTAGATAGAACAATGGATGGATAATGGATGGAACAATAGATAGAATGCTAGAGAGATAGAACGATAATGGATGGAATGATAGAATGCTAGATTGAACAATGGATGGATGGATGATGGATGGACAGATAGAACGAGGATGGATGGATGGATGGAATGGTCGATAGATTATGTAACAATTGAGGGATGGATGGTGGATGATGGATGGATGGACGAATGGAAGGAATGATAGATGGAATGCTAGATAGTCAGAACGATGAATGATGGATGGAGGGATGGGCGGACAGATTGAATGATAGAACGACTGATAGAATGCTAGATAGATAGAACAATGGATGGATGGACAGATGGACAGACAGATACAATGAAAGACCGAATGATGGATGGAATGATGGATGGAACTATGGATGGAACGATGGATGGATGGGTGGATGAATGAATGATAGATAGAACGCTAAATAGTTAGAACGATGGATGGATGGACAGATAGAACGATTGATAGAATTCTAGATAAATAGAACAATGGATGGATGGATGGACGGATGGACGGACAGATACAATGAAAGACCGAATGATGGATGGAATGATGGATGGAACTATGGATGGAACGATGGATGGATGGGTGGATGAATGAATGATAGATAGAACGCTAAATAGTTAGAACGATGGATGGATGGACAGATAGAACGATTGATAGAATTCTAGATAGATAGAACAATGGATGGATGGATGGACGGATGGACGGACAGATACAATGAAAGACCGAATGATGGATGGAACGATGGATGGAACTATGGATGGAACGATGGATGGATGGGTGGATGAATGAATGATAGATAGAACGCTAAATAGTTATAACGATGGATGGATGGACAGATAGAACGATTGATAGAATTCTAGATAGATAGAACAATGGATGGATGGATGGACGGATGGACGGACAGATACAATGAAAGACCGAATGATGGATGGAACGATGGATGGAACTATGGATGGAACGATGGATGGATGGGTGGATGAATGAATGATAGATAGAACGCTAAATAGTTATAACGATGGATGGATGGACAGATAGAACGATTGATAGAATTCTAGATAGATAGAACAATGGATGGATGGATGGACGGATGGACGGACAGATACAATGAAAGACCGAATGATGGATGGAACGATGGATGGAACTATGGGTGGAACGATGGATGGATGGGTGGATGAATGAATGATAGATAGAACGCTAAATAGTTATAACGATGGATGGATGGACAGACAGAACGATTGATAGAATTCTAGATAGATAGAACAATGGATGGATGGACGGATGGACGGACAGATACAATGAAAGACCGAATGATGGATGGAACGATGGATGTATGGATGAATGGATGGATGGAAGAAGCGGTAAGCACTAATATCTGGAAGTAAAGCCGCTATGAATTCATGAACACACTTTTGCAACTTCTATTTTGTCCACGTTAGCTCGAGTGCCCTAGTTCAGCCGTCATGACCGTAATCTCCTCTCACTCGTACAGTGTGTTAGTGACACATATCAGTGCTCGTCGCCCTATCGGGTCTAATCCTTCCTGCCGCTCCTGATAAACCTGGCGATGGAATCGCCACAGGCCTCTGGCTGCACGCAGGAGATTGTGCCGCGGTGGGATGCTGCGAGGCGTTAACACAGATGGGAGAGTGGCCTGCTTCTTCCTCCATCATCTCCCTCCCCACCACCACATCCCCGGGGCAGGAAGTCATACGCAAACGGCTGAACAGAACAACAAGAGCATCCCGAATAAACGCGTTCTCCTGAAGATGCATGTTCTGTCTCTTAAGCACCAGCACTATTCTCAGGTGGGCTGACCTGCTCTGGACATGACAGGGCAATGCACAAGCCGTGTGCATGTTCATGTGGGCACATTTCTTGCAGCACAAACCCTTATAAATGTGATCGCCGTATCTGGGGACTGTTTCTGCTGATGCACAAAGCATGCACTGAAAGGGAGAAAGGGGAAGCCGCGCTCGTCGTGCTGTGCTCTTACCTTATTGCAGTCACTGTTTGCAGGAAACAGCTCACCTGAGTGCCTCTCGCGTGCAGACGAAACGCATGCAGGCCAGCGAAGCGCATTCAAAACATCTCTCGCTGGCTCGGACGGCTGGGAGCCCGGAGATCAGACTAAAACAAAAGGGATGGTGAATGCCAGGGGGAATCTTTCAAAGTGAGTCTGGAGTATCACTGTGACGCAGCCGCAATGCACCGTCAGTTCATCTCAGCTCATCGGTCGCATTAGAAATGTGACATGACATGGCTCGTGCCCACATTTGAGCCGCCCCCCTCGGAGGGAAACGACACGGGCTGTGAGCGCGGCCCCTGTGAGCGGAGATGGTGTGATCCGGAGGAGTTTGAGGAAGCGGGAGGCAGTAGCGGCGTCTGCAGCAGCAGCCGTGCAACCCATCTCTCTCTCTCTCTCTCTCTCTCTCTCTCTCTCTTTCAGCTATTGATTCACTCCAGCTCTGCACAGCTTCAGTGAAATATGAAACGCCGGCCAGCCAAGCTGCCATGAATCGTTAGTAACATTAACAACAATATCAGAAACGACAGGCGAATACTGCACCCTCCAGATGCCCCGCATCACCAGAGCTTCTGCTAAACACCCGAGAGAGAGGGAGAGGGAGAGGGAATCGGGACGTGACACACGACTCAAACCTGCATCCCTGTGAGAGCAGCACCTCACTTCCCAGAGCATCTCACGAAACCTGTCGAGAACACGTTCAGGCCACATGTCACTGCACAATCAAATGAAAGACAGGAAATTATACTTCGCATAAAGAACATTAAACCTATTGTTAGGAACGTTATGATTTTTTGCATCAGATTTGAGCACAAAATTTGAACTGAACTGAGCTGGAGCCACTTTAAAGCTGAAACTCACTTTGTTTCATAATTTACGAGGTAACACTTTACAATAAGGTTCATTAGTTAAACATTAGTTAATGTATAAACTAACATGAGCAACACATTTTATACTGTATTTACTAATCTTCGTTGACGTTAGTTAATGAAAATACAGTTTTTCATTGTTTGTTCATGTTAGTTCATTTTAATAATGTATTAGTAAATGTTGACATTAACATGAACAAAGATTAATAAATGCTGTATAAGTGCAGTTCATTATTAGTTCATGTTAACTAATGAACCTTACTGTAAAGTGTTACCATTTACAATTATTACAACACTGCTATTTTCCTGTTTATCCTATAAAAGACTTGATTTCACGTTAAGATTTTGTGATTTTTATGACAATTAAAAATTCTCAGTACTGACGCATAAAACACACTTAATATTGATTTAACTGCACTGACTATTGGATGAAGGAAAAAAAACTTGAGCTGAATAATGAGACGATTTTCTTCTGTAGAGATGCTTTACAGCTGGATGGATGGATGGATGGATGGATGGATGGATGGATGGATGAATGGATGGTCTATCAATGGATCCCAAATATATCCACTCATAGACGTCTCCTTTCAAACGCTCCGGTGTGTATCCGTGTAGAACGTCAAATTTGTCAATTTACAAAATGTTTTTGAAGCGTTGATCATTGTAGCCAATCACAGACATTTCTGTTGAGCGTGTGAACGCAATGGCCAATCAGAATTCACTCAACAGCTCTCAAAATGCTAGAGGAGTAAATTTCAGTACTGAAATTGGTACTTTTGACAAATCTAGCTGAAACTGAATTTGTTTCATAATTGATACACTTCACAACATTAGTATTTTTCTGTTTGTTACTGCGAAGCTGCTTTGACTTGTCACTTGACATCGACACTGAGCTGTGCCTATATATATATATATATATATATATATATATATATATATATATATAAGTATTTTATATTTTAATCATGCCTTGCAATGCACCTTATAATGCATTGTATTCATAAAGGCTTTAAGTAAAGTGTGCATGAATTAATTGTTCACAATAAGATCAATAACATGCATTCAGAAAATTGATAGGGCGAATTTACATTTAATGGCAACAAAAAATACAGTAACACCGTTTCCTAACCAGTCACGACGCGCAATAAAAGGCATCTTTTCCATGTTAATTGGCGTTTTTGTCTTAATCAGCCGTGACAGCTGGAACAATAACAGAAAGTATGATAATGTTAATCTCAGGTACTGTTTATGTGCTTTATTTAATGCTAAACACATCTAATGTGAGTTTGAATATCATTTTGTGTGTCTTTTAAAGCCGTACTGAAAGCAACAATGGACAATTCACCTCAGATCTTCAAAATAAATGAAGGGAAACAAGAACGTTCAAACTGTCAACTCATCATGAACAGACGAGTGTTTTCCATGACAAAAATTGTTTCAGTAACTTACTATGTATTTTTAATCATGTTAAAACGGTGTAATATTCATGAATTTGGTTATATACTTATCCATTTTCGTCGCGAGTGCTGGGAGTTTACCGAGAGCCCGCCCACGCGCTCTTCTGATTGGCTGGGATTTTTGATTGACTTTATCGAGTCTCAAAGTCGCGTCGCGACTAAAATTGTTTGTCGCTAGAATTAGTGCTGGGCAGTATATCGGTTCATATCGCTTTGACTTTTGAGACCGATATGTATTTTTTAAAAACTGGTCTTAGAGTCACTTTATGAACATTTTCACCATTTACTTTGATAAAACTATCGACATTTTTCGCCTCATACACACAGGAAGTCATGAGTCTTCATGACCGTGTCAAAATAAAAGTTCAGTATAACTTGAAATAACAGAAATATAACTATTGTACAATAGAGTGTACTTCGATTAATAGAGATAATAATAATAATAACAACATTGTTTATTAAAACACACAAACTCAGAGGTCTTCATTGAAATTACAGAAATTAGTAAAAAATTGTAGCCTACTTATTATAATTATTATTATTATTATTATTAATTTAATTAAATACTTAAATTCATTTGATTACATTTTAAACTAAATTGTTAGCTTTATGAACTGATTTGATTAAAAAAAATTAATAAATTTCTATTTGCCCTTACAATGTTTTGATAATATATAAACATAATATTGTACAATTCCCCATACTCCTGACAGTAAAATGTGCCGTGATACAGATTTTTGGTCAAACCGCCCAGCACTAGCTAAAATCGTATCGCGTCTGGCTAGGACACGATGTGATATAATGCAAAAAAGTATTTTTTATGAGAATAACTACAAGATGACTCAAAAGTAAAAAATAAAAAAATAATAAAAATCAGAACATATTATAAATACATTTGGGGTAAATGTGCCAAATTGTCATGAAAACCATCATCACAATACAAAAATATTTATATAATATTTTTATATTTATATAATATTTATTATGATATATTTTTCAAAATATAATTTCTTATTTTTCTCTTGATTTTGTTTTTTTGTTTTTTTTTCCCAATAAAATGTGAAATGCTAAAATTACAGTTTCCCAGTGAGTTTTTACACACAGTAAATGACATCACACTAGAAATGGCTTGTTTACCAGGATAAGCTCCACTGAGCCCAACTTCACACAGATCAATAGGGCTCGCCTGTCCGTACGAGGTCACCGCTTGACCTATTATTCAATGAAACAGGGGCTTCCACAAAAACACACTATTTGCCTTATCAGCAACACAGAAGAGATTGAGCGTGGCCCACGGTGAGCACCCAAGGGCAGCGGGTGAGGCGTAAGAGCGGCGCTATCTGCTCTCGCAGGAGATCGCACGAAACGCTATCGCTCACAGCAACCTTGAGAGGCGCACGTGTTGCCATAGGAATGGGACACCGCTATTAAGAGTGTGCAGGTAGAAAAGAGTCTTTATTCACACACCAGAAGAAAACGACAGCATGAAGCCTAAATCTGCAGAGATCCGACATGGAAAACAACCATTTATGATGACCTGCTAAAACAGACACGCTCAAAGAGGGTTCCTGGTCTGTTGAACTTACACTAGCGTGGTCCAGTGATGGTTTGGTGCTGGTTCACCATCAAAACCATTAGTGAAGCTGGTGTTTCTAGTGACAAAAGCAGTCTTAGTTACTTTCTTCTAGAAACAAAGGGAACACTTACCAAGTTACAAATGTGAGTAAAAATTGAGTTCACGCCACATTAAAATGAGCCAAAGCCACATTTATTGTTTGAATTTCATGATAATATTGAAAGGCGAGACTTTGTTTCTTATCAAAAGTAATAAAGCACAAAGCTCTTTATTGGATGGCAGGAGCTACAAATAATGTGTTGTGAAGTTTTGCTCATGAATCAACTGAAAAAAGCAAAGACTAAATGATCATTTCTTGGGATTTAAAGAATTGTCTGTCAGGAAAACGTGCTGAAAATATAGATGATCCCATAAACAGGCTTTATTTTTAGTATGCTAAAAATAATTCCTTATTTCCTTCTTTTGGTTTTGGGGTGAAATGTATGGAAGCTTGTTTCTGCCACGGAATAAAAAAATACAAAAAGTAGCCTGATTGACCCTTTGCTGGGAGTTTGATTGACAGGCGATCTGACCAATCATAACCCCGAATCCGCCATTTTGTCTGACAAAGCAGTCAGGGGAGTTAGTAGATTAACTTGAACTTGAAAAATTGTGTGTACTCACGTCTGAAACAACATTCCTTCTGATGTTCATTCATGTTTATTTGATGCTATAAATGAACTAGTATGAAGAGATGATCGGTTCACGAGGAGCTACAGCGATCTGTCACGACACATTAAACACACACTAGACGCTATTTATTGTTTAAACTTCTTTAAAAAATTACAATATTTTAAATTTGAAACTGTTTCATATCAAAAGTGACCTGCTCTGTCTTGTCTGTCGACGTGTTGTCAGTGTCGTCTTTGCTCCACGATGTATTTTTCTCGGCGTGAGAACATGATGTGTGGCGTGAGAGCGCATGGCATGTCGGACATAGCAACAGTAACTAAAGGGGGCGGGTCTTTGCGAAGGGTCAATTGCAATTTTTTTATCTCACAGTTCAGAGAAAATTGAGTCAGAATTGTGAGAAATAAAGTAAAAATATAACAATATAAACTTGTACAATATAAACCTTTTTTATTTTTGTATTCTAATGGCGGAAATAAGCTTCCATAGAAATGTGAGCTTGACATGTTTTTGTGAGATTTACTCATGCTCATTTGAGGAAAGTCCCGAGTGGAGCCCTGAACATCATGAATAATTCAGCACAGCACATTCGACACCCTCCGTGGACATACGGAGGGAGATCCCAAACATGAGCCATTGGGAACGGCGTAGGAGACGATCGGGAATTCAATTGGAAAAAAATCACAAACCCTCTTAAAAGAATCACTCAAACCCAAACTCTCCCAACTCACAGGATCATTTGCTCAAACTCCTTCCCATCATATACTTAAAATCCATCCGTCTCTCTGTTCGCATAAAGATCATATTCACATGGCTAAAATTTGGGTTCGATTTTAGTTTTCACATAGTAGTCATTTAAACTTTTTTTAAGTCATTGATTCATTTCTGTGAATCAGTTCAAAGTGTCAATGAATCAAAAAATATTCTCTGTGTGTAGAATATATGCAGGGACTGTTTTTATTGGTGCATATAATTAAAAAGGTTAAATATTCTTGATGCAAAACATGCCTGGCAACACTTTACCTCAATAAGGTCCAATTAGGTGACATTAGTTGATGTACTCAACTAACTATGAGCAATACAACCTTACATTTTACATTTTTATTCATTTGGCAGACGCTTTTATCCAAAGCGACTTACAAGGGGAGCAATAAGGGGTTTCGTGTCTTGCTCAAAGGCATCTTAGTCATGGTATCGAAGGTGGAGAGTGTGCTGTTCATTCACAATCCCCACCTTCAATTCCTGCCGGCATGGGAATCGAACCAGCAACCTTCAGGTTACAAGCCCAACTCCCTCACCATTAGGCCACTTAAACTGAAGAAAAAAATTAAAGATACATATTCAAAAGACTTTCAAGCCAATGTTTTGTTAAGTTGGATCCAATCCAGTCGGCTAAAACGAAGAACTTGATACCTTTGACAGCAGGTTACAAGTCCTACTGTCCTACTTCCACGGGAACATGTCACAAACCAGCGGAGATCTGCACAGGAGGAACGCCAAACGCTCTGGCTATTGTCTGTGTAGACAGCCTCCAAAAGTTGGTTTCAAAAGTTATGTAGTTACTTATATTAAATCCTTATAATCATTCAATATTGAACAATTTTAATAAAATACTTCAGAACAATTGAAATGCAATACTATTTGTTTGTGAAGTGTATTTTATGCGTATTACACTATCCCAGTGTTAGCTTAGCGAACATGCTAACATTTTGATTGACAGACATTTGGATTTTTTTTTTACAGCAGATATTTTCTTCCCTAACTTTAAGCATAAACCTTGCGTAAGTATCAAATATATAAACCTTCTTAAAGCAAGATATATTTACTTGTGAAGCAAAATGACAGAAGATGAGAAGTCTTGTTTTATAAAAAACTGAATAAAGTTTAAACAAATTTCTGCCAAAGGGGGCAAAAAAAAACTATAAACTATTTTAAGCATAAACTCTCTGAATTTTGATATCAAATATCTAAACATTCTTAAATTAAGAAACATTTACTTGAGATGCACAGTGACATGCGATTAAAAAGTGCTGTTTTCTGAGAAAACTATTAAAATAAAGTGTGTTTATTAGTAAAACAAGAACAGATATCCGCAAATGGGGTCAGATTATTTTTTTCTGACCCCATTGGCAGATATTTTTAATACTTCATGCATAAACGTCATGTCATTTTGTTACATTTTTCCATAAAACAAGACTCTAGTATCTTGATTTAAGACTTTTTAGATATTTGTACTGGAAAACAAGACAAAACTACTAAGTTTGTGTTTTTTTGCAGTGTGCATTTCAAATGAGAATTGAGAGCGTTTCAAAATGATTTCTTGTCAATTAGGATGCTGCCTACATAGACAGCAGAAAGCAAGGCAGCTCACTAGGGTTTGAAACAGAGCCACTGATTCATATCTCTTCAAGATCTCATTTATCATGTAAAACATTCGCTCTGCCCTCAAAGTTCATGTTTAGCTAACGAGCCAATCCATTAATTCGGCCACAACGACGAAAGATAGAGGCGAAAATCAAAATAAATCGCCTGGCCTTTTGTGCTTCTCACGTATTCAGCTGCAAATAACCTCAATTGACACCATAATAGGATTCATTCATCACTCCGGGCCATGAAGTGCTCATTAGAAACATTGTGCAGACCGTTAATCTCCGCATTAATAAAGCCAATCACAACTTATCAAATGAAATATCTACATCAAGACGTCTCCTCACAGGAAATTCCCAGAACAAAAGTTTGTCAGTGTTAATGTGCGTAACACGGAGAATGAATACTGATGCTACTGAATTTGGAGAATTATGCACAGAGGATCTACACACAAACAGATTTAAACAAATTCAAGAATTACAGCCGATTTGCATTTGTTGTGAACTCCCCGGTGAGACTCGCTCGACAGCCGCGCGTCTCGAGAAAACGCAGCGCTTAATTAAAGAGGAGAAGCGATTCTTCAAAAGTCTGTCTCAGGTAAAACCGATGGTTTAACGCTGAATGTTATTTACACGTGGGCAAAATCACAAAGACCGTGAGATTTCACAACACGTGACAGCATATTTTAAAAGCACTGTGCAGCCAAAAAATTAAAACGGTCATGATTTGCATGATTAAACCCACATGCTGTTATTTTTTACATGGAACACAAAAGAAGAAGAAGTTGAAGTGCTTTTTTCCATTTTTCCAATGAATGGTTCTTGTTTGGCTCATATCAGTTTACGTTTTCCTATATACAATCACCTAAAGGATTATTAGGAACACCTGTTCAATTTCTCATTAATGCAATTTTCTAATCAACCAATCACATGGCAGTTGCTTCAATGCATTTAGGGGTGTGGTCCTGGTCAAGACAATCTCCTGAACTCCAAACTGAATGTCAGAATGGGAAAGAAAGGTGATTTAAGCAATTTTGAGCGTGGCATGGTTGTTGGTGCCAGACGGGCCGGTCTGAGTATTTCACAATCTGCTCAGTTACTGGGATTTTCACGCACAACCATTTCTAGGGTTTACAAAGAATGGTGTGAAAAGGGAAAAACATCCAGTATGCGGCAGTCCTGTGGGTGAAAATGCCTTGTTGATGCTAGAGGTCAGAGGAGAATGGGCCGACGGATTCAAGCTGATAGAAGAGCAACTTTGACTGAAATAACCACTCGTTACAACCGAGGTATGCAGCAAAGCATTTGTGAAGCCACAACACGCACAACCTTGAGGCGGATGGGCTACAACAGCAGAAGACCCCACCGGGTACCACTCATCTCCACTACAAATAGGAAAAAGAGGCTACAATTTGCACGAGCTCACCAAAATTGGACAGTTGAAGACTGGAAAAATGTTGCCTGGTCTGATGAGTCTCGATTTCTGTTGAGACATTCAGATGGTAGAGTCAGAATTTGGCATAAACAGAATGAGAACATGGATCCATCATGCCTTGTTACGACTCTGCAGGCTGGTGGTGGTGGTGTAATGGTGTGGGGTGTGTTTTCTTGGCACACTTTAGGCCCCTTAGTACCAATTGGGCATCGTTTTAATGTCACCGCCTACCTGAGCATTGTTTCTGACCATGTCCATCCCTTTATGACCACCATGTACCCATCCTCTGATGGCTACTTCCAGCAGGATAATGCACCATGTCACAAAGCTCGAATCATTTCAAATTGGTTTCTTGAACATGACAATGAGTTCACTGTACTAAAATGGCCCCCACAGTCACCAGATCTCAACCCAATAGAGCATCTTTGGGATGTGGTGGAACAGGAGCTTCGTGCCCTGGATGTGCATCCCACAAATCTCCATTAACTGAAAGATGCTCTCCTATCAGTATGGGCCAACATTCCTAAAGAATGCTTTCAGCACCTTGTTGAATCAATGCCACGTAGAATTAAGGCAGTTCTGAAGATGAAAGGGGGTCAAACACAGTATTAGTATGGTGTTCCTAATAATCCTTTAGGTGAGTGTGTATATATATATATATATATATATATATATTTGTGATTTATGAGGACACAAATTTGTATAATGACATGGGTATTATACTGGTATTATGACTTAAACAAAATATGAGGGCATTTCAAATAGCTTTAAAAACATACTAAACAATGTTTTATCAAAAATGTAAAAATGCAGAATGTTTTCTGTGATGGATGGTGTAGGGGGAGAGAATGTACAGTTAATCTGTTACACTAACACTGCTTTTACTACTGAAGTTGCTTTTAAATTCCTGGCAGCCGTATATCTGCACATCTCCTGACAGTCTGCATGTTTCCTCTTCCTCCTGTAGCAGGAGAATTTAAGACTCTGCTGACGCTGCGCAGCTCGGCTCTCCTCCAGACACGCGCTCCAGTCATCGCTATTCCTCTCGGCCCTTCACACCTCCGCATTTAAAAATCGATCGTAAAAACACATCACGGCAACAGAATATTGGAAAGGTGTTTGATTGCCTCAGAGCACTGACCTGCAATTAATTTGAAACTAATTAACAAAACAATAGCATGAAGCTCGGGGGACGTGTCTTCACCCGTCTGTTAATAACGCCGTGAGTTTCTAGTAGAACTAGAGAGGAATAACCTCAACTTTGTGCTGACTTAAAGAAAATCACTTTGGCATTTAGGACTGTAATGAACGGTACGAAAACACAAGACGCTGAATCAGCAGAAAGCGTTCAAATCGCCACAAACAGTACGACCTGAAACTACATCAGAGACAAACTACGTGTGTGTGTGTGTGTGTGTGTGTGTGTACTTGTTTTGACTATACTTGTGAGGACCAAATGTCCTCACTTATACTCTGAAATACTTTGACAACCCACTAGTGAGGACATGTGACTGACCCTCACTAGTTAAAAAGGCTTATAAATCAGCCAAAAGAGGTTTTTATTTAAATCTAATGATGGTCACATGACCTGAAATCAATGGAAGTCTATGAAATGTCCTCACTAAGATATATATATATATATATATTCATAAAGTAAAATACTAGGTCATGGGTTGGATTGCAGGGAATACAAATGATAATGTAAATGTAAACCTTGAATGCGGTATAAGTTTCTTTGGGTCTGCTAAATGCATAAATGTATGCACAAAACTATTTTAAATAAGTAAAAAAGTGGTGTTTTTCTAAGGTTTGATTGGAGTCTTTGTCTCCACAGATCAGTCTCTGGAATGGATCAATGCTCAACTGCTGGGCTTTATCTGAGATGACAATGACAATGGTTGACATTGACGGGCATCAATCTGATGGAACAAATCAAAACTCAAAGCCTGAAATCAGGTGCATCTATGAGACCCCTGAGCGAGGTGTGCTGAAGCTCCACCGGGAGAGACTGAAGGGCAGATCGATGCCAATAATTAGTCTCAAGGTCAAGAGAGATTCACGGACCAATCAGATTTTAATTACTTCTACAGATTAAACACTCTCAGGGAAATCTCCTGCCGGTTTGTTTGATGGACAGGAGAGTGTAAGACGTCTTCTGAGGGTTTGAAAAGAGTTTATATAAGACTTTATTTTATAAAAAGAGTTTATAAAATAAAATAAACAAAACAAAACAAAACAAAGCAAAGCAAAGCAAAGCAAAACAAAACAAAACAAAACAAAACAAAACAAGATAAAATAAAATAAAATAAAATAAAATAAAATAAAATAAAATAAAACAAAATAAAATATTATATTATAATAAATTAAATATTAAATAAAAAAATACTGAAAACCATTAAACATTTAACTGGAAAAAAATATGCAATTTAATGCAGAACTAAACAGAACTAAAACCAAAATTAGAAATAATTGAAATAAGTTTAAGTACTAAAATCATAAAACTAAAGCTTAAATAAAAAAATTATAAAAAATTATTTTTAATAATAATAATAATAATAATAATAATAATAATGACAAACATTACAAAATGCCTAAAATCAAAAATAAAAATAAAAAAAGAAACACTGACCGAAATAAAGATATATAGAAATATAAATAATACATAATCTAAAATTCAAATGAAAACTGAAAATTTAAAAGCTAATTCAGAAAAAATAATAAAATACTACAATACTATAATAAAGTAACACTGCTCTGTAAGACAAAAGAAAGCGACTGCTCACCAAAGTCTTTTTCTTATTCTGACATCATTTTTTCACCCTCATGATGAACTCAAATGGGTTTGAGTAAATGATTGATGATTTCTGGATGAACTGTTCCTTGAAAACATGAGCTGATTTAATGGAATATTGATGCAATGATGGTCAGTCATATTCAGTTAACACACACATACGGAGGAGGGCGTGAGCAGGAAATGAGCTCATCTCTCAGAGGCATCAACCCTTGTGTCATTCCACACTAATCGCTCTCCACCCATCAGCTCAACCACACTACAACACACAAATAATGTCACATCACAACCATGACAAACAACTAGATCAATGATAGAACTGCATGTGCCGTGTAAACTAAATAAACATATACCATTAAGGCAAAGCATTGTTTTGGGTTTTTTTCAAGTGCCAGTAAAAACCCTGAGAAATCACCTGGAGAAAATTAAACTAAAATTGAATAAAAATAAAAATGAAAGTAAAAAAAAAATAAGACTAGTGGAAAGAAAGCATCCAAAAGACATTAATTGTTTTTTATTGCACTTTATTTGTGTCTGTAAGTTTCAATACCAATACGTATCTTTAAAGGGGTCCTTGATTATGATTTCACTTTTTTAACTTTAGTTAGTGTGTAGTGTTGCTCTTTGAGCAGAAACAACATTTGCAAAGTTACGACGCTCAAAGTTCAATGCAAAGAGAGACTGATGACTACAACGAGCTTCTTCCCGGGTTAGTGACATCACTAACCCCAAAATTTACATAAACCCCGCCCCCGGAACATAAAAGGGGGCGGGGCCATGTTGGGCTGCTTTAGAGAAGAGGAAGAGTTGTTGTAGTCGAGTGTTGTTGATGCCGTCATTTTACACCGGACTGCTTCACAAACGAGGGTCGATTCAACGAAAAAAGATGAACATGACGACACATGCTAGTGATGAGTTGATCAACTCCACAGCAACTACATCAATTTATCCACTAACCGTTCAGAAACGTCTAAAAGTTGTAACTTCTTCCTGAGTCTCTCCATCAGTGTCGGTTTGAACAATGTAAGGCCTCATAAAATCCTCATTTTGTCTGCGTGAGATTCTCCAGCTTTGTTGTTGTTGAGCTGTTAAAGCTCCGCCCTCTTCTGGAAAGGGGGCGGGGAGCAGCAGCTCATTTGCATTTAAAGGGACACACACAAAAACATTGTGTTTCTGCTCATCCAAATAGGAGCAAGTTTAAAGGTCCCCTTTAAATACATTGAATTTTTTTTTTCTCCTGCACCGAGTCAGAAATCTCCACTTCAGCAGCTTTACATACATTAAACTTTACAGTTTTATTCTTATCTATATTCTGAAGGTTTGTTCATACATCATTAACCTGATTTTTATAACATTTTATTACCAAAAACATGATGAAATGTATTTTTTTTCTAGCTGTTGACAGTTCTTTCTAATTTATAGAGTGATATCTTCTTTTGTGTTCAGAAGAAAGAAACTCATACAGGTTTGTAACAACTTGAGGGTGAGTAAATGATGACAAAATGTTCATGTCGGGGTGAACTAGCCCTTTCAGGTCAAGTCAGCAAGCTTAATTGGTCAACGGTAAAAGCCCTCATGGTGGTGGTGGCAAAATGCTACATGATGAAGTGCTTTATCAAGACGGAAGATAAGAGCGGTTCACGACCGGAGCAGAACCAATGGAGCTTTTGTTCTCGGCTCTGAATCCTGGGAGAGAGAGACACAAATCTCTGCTGTCGTGCAACTCTACACTTTCTCCACGACCACCTCAAGATGATCAGGCACGAGAACTGACTCACAGAGGGCATGTCGAACACTTCAGATCTCAGAGACGAGTCGCTCTGGTTTTGCATTATTCATGCACGAACAGCGTGTTTAGCACGGACCGACATTCCCGAGCTTGACATTTCCAGAGTGCTTTGCATATTTCCGTCGGCCAGGAATCTGTCCTCGCATATCACACTCTAATGACCGAAATGGTCATTTTGATAGCTGGGATTGGGGATGGGGGAATATCCCACCATATTCATCAGTCTGAGCTAATTACAGCACGTTAATATAGACACCAGCTGCTGCTTAACATCTCATCAACAACAATAGCGGCGGCCAAATGGCGACTGCAATCAGCGCACGGGCTCAGACTGGATTATACGACGGTTGGTACCAGACCCTACGGAACGACTCGAAGGTCAGGAGCTAAACTTGCTCTGTTGCATCAGTGCTTCGCAACTGGTTTTGTGCCACGACCCACATTTTACATTAGACATCAAGCAGCGACCCAAAGTTGAATCAAAATGTCCTTAAAATAAAAATAAAAAAGTTACAATGAAGTGATTTGCACTCTGTTTGAGTGTTTGGGTTCTAAATGTCTCTATTGAGATGTTTCGTGCTCAGAATGATTGTGTTCGGAACAAACCATGTTTAACCAACAACAAAAGATGTATTTATTTATTATTTCCTACATGTATTCTGCTATATAATATAATATAATATGTAAAGTAAAGTCAAATGTAATGTGTAAAAAACTAAATCATATGGATAAATAAAACAAAAAAAATGGACAAATGTGTAGCTCTGCAAACAAGCACAGGAAAATGGATAAAATAAAATAAAATAAAATAAAAATTTAAATAAAAAATACATTAAATAAACAAATATACAAAATAAAAAATAAAACATTTTAAATAAAAAAATTATTTCTTCCCCAAATCGATATATAATATAATATAATATAATATATCAATATCATATAATATAATGAAATGGATAAAATAAAATTAAATAAACATTTAAATTAAAAAAATACATTAAATAAACAAATATACAAAATAAAAAATAAAACATTTTAAATAAAAAATGATTTCTTTCCCAAATCGATATATAATATAATATAATATAATATAATATAATATAATATAATATAATATAATATAATATAATATAATAATGTGTAAAAAAAAAACTAATTCACTAAATCATATGGATACATAAAATAAATTAGTGAAATTACTGCAAACAAGCACAGCAAACTGGATCAAATAAAATAAAATAATAAATTAAAAATTAATTTAATTTAATTTAAATTTACAAAAATAAAGTAGCATAAAATAAAATAAAATAAAATAAAATCACATTTTTTAAATTAAAAAAAAAACAAAAACAGAACGTTTTCTTGCCCAAATCGTGCAGCGATTGTTTTTGCAAAGCGTGCATTTGCTCAACTGATACGGCAGTCGGTAGATTTAAGTTTTGGTGATTTAAACAAAAACACAAGAACTCATTTACCTCCAAAAATCTCCAAAGACACTAAATCATATATCAAACAGACACCTTAAAGACATCTGCACAAATTACCGAATAACCACACGGGGCGACTCCATGCCCATCAAACGCTGCGTCTGAAGCAATCACTGACACTCATCAGGAAACGAGCTCCGCAGGCCAGCGCACATCTGCATTTGCATTTTAATATCTCAGCAATATTTGATCTACTATACGTCCTCGAGGGGCTATTAAGAAAGGTTAATTAACGTACGGATTATACAACTTTTTCTTTAATGAGATGAAGGGTCTTAACCCACGCAGGCAATGGCACGCCGAGCTTTACGCGGGTCACGAGGGGCCGGCGGGGATTACGTACAAAACGCAGCCGCTTCGGTCCTCATACCTTCACATACTGAGCCGCTGTGATTGAGAACCATGTAGCATCAATTAACGCTGGCAGATTGGCGGCCGCTGCGCACACACACAAACACACAGCTGGAACTGCGGCGGCGCACATCCCAGCAGTCAAACAAGAGTCATTCTGGCATTGACGACGCTGGAAGGCAGATGCACAACATTACTGTAAAAATAAAGAGGGGGAGATACTGATTTAACAATTGTGCTAGAAATATAAAACGATTATTTATTGTATTTGTCTATTAAGACTAGTTGCATGATCCCTTCTGGTCTTTGTTTTTCCAAATGAAGTTTAAATGAGAGCCAATGTTACAGTGACTGATTCATTTCTGTGAGTCTCAGGGAATCGATTCAAAAATCTGACTCAACAAATTGTATGCATTATATGTTTTAGTAACAATTATGTTGGGAATATTGCCATGTATGACTATGTATAGATATACCACTATATAATTATTATATAAATATTATTATTAAATAAATTTAATATTCTTTACTTAAAACACGCCTTGATTATTTCAACTAATTTTTTTCTTACTGTATTTTATTTCTTGCCATAAATATTCTGAGTCTCCTTGATTATTTTAACTAAATTTTTATCTTACTGAATTTTTACTATATATTTTACTATCTATTCTACAAGTATTTTTACTTGTAGTAAAAATTCTGAATCTTTTTGACTGTTCTTACTGTATTTTATTTCTTGCAAATATTCTGAACCTTCATTATTTTAACTCACTTTTTTCTTTCTGTATTTTATTTCTTGAAATAAAGATTCTGACTTTCTTTGATTATTTTAACTCATTTTTTCTCATTATACTGTATTTTTTTTAAATAAATAGTCTGAATCTTCTTGATTATTTTAACAATTTTTTTTCTTACTGTATTTTATTGCTGTCAAATATTCTGAATCTACTAATGCAGTGTTTGGTTGCAAAGCATCCTTTAATTACAAAAAAAGTAAATGCATAAATCACTGTAAAAAAAAATATTGTCATGATTTGCTATCACAACATTTCTTCTTTTCTCAAATCAAATTAGATCATTAAAGTAGTTCAGATAACATAATATTTTGAGTTTCTGTTAATTAAACCAATCGTCTTCATTGTATCAACTCAACTTTTCAATTTAAATGAACTCAAAATTAGGGTAACCAGATAACTTACTTTAAGTTAAACCAACAATTCTTTTTTACAGTTTTATTGAGATACATATCATTTAAAAAAGGCTGAGAAATATTTTCATATCTTAAAAATACATTCCCACGATGCCCTTAAAAGGATAAGAAGTTGTTGTGTTTTTCCAGACTGTCAATGCTGAATGTTCTTTTGGAGGTCAGGGTCAGGAGGTGCGACCCCCGGGAGAGCGCAGCGTTCAAGGCTAGCGGTCAACATACTCCTGTCCTGGCACACGCGGGAGAAACGAAAATGAAGTGGCATTTGAGGTCAGATGCAATCTGGCGGGAACATCTTGAAGTGATTTTTAGATACTCTGCAGAATAACGTGACCCTCGAGCCCCTGCGGCGCATTCTCACGCTGGGAGACTCGAGCGCGCAGACAGACTCACTCCTGCGAGACTAAAGTTGGACTTCAAGAAAAACACATAATTAATACTCTCAGACACGTCAGATTTACACATAGTAAATGGAGCAAAATAAATGTTGTCTGTGTCATATCAAAGTCTTATTAATGAGGGTCTGTGAACAACTGAATTTAATACGGAACGTCTACAAACCCACAGAGCAGAACAATCTAATGAGGTCTGGTTAACATCTCAGCTGTTCCTAGATGACAATGAGACTAAAAGGAGATCCAATGAAGATGTTGCTCCGGGGGAGAAAGACCCCAGTCGTCTAAAATGTCTCAAACTATGCTCAGATTTGTCTGATGTCAGAGATATGAACCTCATTTCAAGCAAACAGTCATAAGTATTCAATTTAAAGGATTACTTTACTTCAGAATTAAAATTTCCTGATAATTTACTCACTCTCAAAGATGTGCATGTCTTTCTTCAGTCGAAAAGAAATGAAGGTTTTTGAGGAAAACATTCCAGGATTTTTCTCCATATAGTGGACTTTAACAGTTACCAACGGGCTGAAGGTCCAAATGTCAGTTTCAAAGGGCTCTACATGATCCCAGACGAGGAATAAGAGTCTGATCTAGAGAAATAGTCAGTCATTTTCTAAAAAATAAAATACAAATTACACACGTTTTAATCACAAATGCTCGTCTTGCACTGATCTGTGACGTAATCACGTTAGAAAGGTCACGTGCGACTTAGGCGGAAGTCAATCAGCCTCTCACAAAAAAAAGATAAACAAAGATGTTGGAAAATTTTGAAGTTGGAGGAGAAAATGAGATGGAGTTTTTTGCCCTACTGCGGTACTTCTGCCTACCTACTTCTGCGTGACCTTTCCAACATGATTACGTAATACGTGGCGCATTTCAGATCAGTGCAAGACGAGCATTTGTGGTTAAAAAGTATATCAATTTTAATTTTTTTTAGAAAATGACAGATCATTTCACTAGATAAGACCCTTATTCCTCGTCTGGGATCATGTAGAGTCTTTGAAGCTGCAATTTGGACCTTCTGACTGTTGAAGTCCACTATATGGAGAAAAATCCTGGAATGTTTTCCTTAATTTCTTTTCGACTGAAAAAAGAAAGACATAAGCATATTGGATGACATGGGGTTGAGTAAATTATCAGGAAATTTTCATTCTGAAGTGAAATAATCCTTTAAGTAAAATCCTATAAAAATGTTTAAATAATCAAGTCATGCTTTTCATTAAAATGAAGCATATAAGTGTGTATAATTTTTAATAATATTATTTTATCTATTAATGTTGTATATTTTACTCCTGTACAGCTGTTATGATTGTCAGGTGAAGTGCATGTGAGGACCACTAGAGGGCACTTCACTTTGGACTCACACACAGACACATATACTTTCACTGCAGTCACTCTTCACTACATTTCCCATAAGCCCCGTACCCATTCACTGATCACCGCACCAGCTGCACCTCATTCACCAGTCATTGATAACCGCACCAGCTGCACCTCATCACCCACACTATTTAAACTACACACACACACACACACACAGACAGACACACACACACACACACACACACACACACACACACACACACACACACACACACACACACACACACACACACACACACACACACACAGATGTTGCCTAGTCTTGATTTGGTTACCCCTGTCATTTCTGAGCGTTATTTCTAGTGGTGGGCAGAGCGAGGCTTCATGAAACACTGAAACAGTTGAAGCAAATGTGCCGTATTGTATCGAAGCTTCGAAACTATACCGACATCCGTCTCCACAGTGACACCTAGTGGTCAATTGCGCATGTTATCTGAAACAACTTTGACAACAAGCCATTCAAAAAATAAAAATGTTGTGTTTTGTTAATGTGGTGAGTTAACATCCTCACTATATAACTATAATATATAATAATAATAACTAGGTTATTTTGGTCATGAAAAATGAAAATTAATAAAAAAAAATCAATCCACAATGGTCTCATTTTTGTTTTTTTTACAGATTTTTATTTTTATAATATTAAAATATTAATTGCTTTCTCCTCTCACAAAAACCCACGAGGCGAAGGTGCATTAACTCCTCTTTTAAACTTTGTGGGAGTTGAGACAGATGTGCGATTGTGTGGTTTGTTCCCGCCCCAGTCAATCAAACACATGGCGACAATCGGCGAGCATGCCACCTGTCGAAACGCGCAGAAGCTTCGTTTAGTCATAGTCACGTGACATGAGTGTTTTGAATCACAGTTCGGAGCAGTGTTTCGAAACATCTACGCTTCGGGATCTCGACACTGTGTCGAAACGTTAGTTTCACGTCAGCCATCCCTAGTTATTCCCGTGTCTGTTTTCCTGGTCTTGTTTTTGCCTGTTTACCTGTTTTTTAATGTTCTCTGCCTGCCCCTTGGATTTACTGCTTTTGGATTTATGGACTGTTGTTTGCCTGCCGCCTGCCTCGATCTTCTGTCTAACCTCCTCCATACCTGTTTGCCACTGTTTCGACCATTGCCTGTTTGACCACGTTTCTTAATAAAGCTGCATGTGGATCCCATTCTGTTGACCCTTCATTACAACAGCACTTTAGTCAACTCTGTTGCTTTAAATTGTGCTTTATATAAATAATGCATATACGCGCCAATATATGCACCACTCATGACAACAGATTACTCAAAATTGTAAAGCATAAACTTACATTTTCTGTGAATCAGCTTTGAAACAATATATATTGTGAAAAGCGTTATTTAAATAAATGTGAATTGAACTGAAGCAATATAACGATAAATAGCAATACTCACCAACATATATTTTTACTAAAACATTTGTCACGCAGCACTTGCATTAACATTATTGAGCGATGATGCAAGTGAATCAAATCGGAGTTTTGAATTAATTCACTGAAATGGACAGCTTGAACTAATCCATATTAATGAGTCAAAAAGCGTGATCTATAAGAAGACTTAATTGCCACATAAAAAGTTTGTTAAAATCCTCACAATATGCAAAAATCATTGAGAATATCTCATCCTGAATATTTGATTTATCACCCAAACGACACTTGGAAACAAAGTGTGGCCGATGAGGATGTGATGTCATGCTTGTGTGCAGCTCTCTGGTGAGCTGAATGAATCTGTTGCAGTCCGGACACAAAGGCTTTATCCCGAAGACTGTACATGCGTATCCATGGTGACTGGAAACATTAGGGGGAACACAAAAGCCATCAGAGGAAGCAGCATAATCATGACTCAGGGGAAGAGTGCGACAAACGCGCCCGCGACCACCCACCTGCAATTACAGCGAGCGCAAGAACGGATTAAACAAAGTATAAAGAATGAATGTAAGATGTGTGTTGAAGTTCTGTGACGTCTCTTCCATTATACTGAACAAACATGCACAGGATGTTAAAATGACAAAAACAGATCTTACTAGAATCTTAAAAACATCTCTTTGATTATATATTTTAGTTTTAGCAATATGCAGGACTCCAGACAAAACAAAATATCAATTAAGGAGCCATTAGCCATAAGAAAAAAAAATATAGTAAGTGCAACATAAGAGTAAACATATGTTTTAAAACTTAATTTTAGTCATCCTGTCTTACGTATGCACTCCTTTCAGACCTCCTTCCCTCCATCAGCTGGAACTAAAGTTCCCTTGAGAACTGCAGTCATAACGAAAGAATCTTATTGTGAATCAAATCATTCTGAATCTAATCAAAAACCAATGAATGGTGAATTGAATCGATTCGCTATCTATGCCAAATATTCACATTCCTATTCTCAAATGTGTCTTCTGAACAAAAGACCTCATTTATCTCATGTTGGGTTTCAGAAGAGATCTCAACAGGAACTCTTCTGAAATGATCTGACTTCTCTATAATCTTTCTGCAAGACTACTGACTCATGTACACCTACTTTTTATTTCTCTTTTAATTTTATGAGCATCTAAGACAAAGGTGACACTTAACCTAAATCAGGGGTTTTCAAAGTCCCATGTTTCTTTGCTGTTCTATCGTGTTTAAGCAGTCCTGCTGTTACGTACACTGGTTTGAGTAGGACAAACTTAAAGGCACAGTCTGTATTTTTCACCACTAGGGGTCACTAAACTTTTCAAAACAATAACGAAGGTGTAGATTGATGATGCAGTGAATATGGGATCACGGAACTTGTCGTCCATATATGGTAATGGGCGTTTTGTTTTCGACCTGTGCTATAAGCGGTCGACCAATCACAACAGACTGGGCCATCTGACCAATCAGAGCATAGCAGGCTTTCAGAAAAGAGGGGTTTAGAGAGACTGATTCCTTTATCGAACCGTTTCAGACAGAAGAGATGATGCTGCAATGTATATTATGAGAAAATAGTTTTTTGACCTTGTATGCATTTAAACATATTGTAGGAGACTCCTAAAACACAATTAGGAACCTTTAAAATACCATTATAGGGGCACTTTAAAGTAAGCTGCAAGCGGTCTACTAACTCACGACATCATAACTGTCCTCGAGCATTTATGAGTGTGATATTAGAAGCATGCTGTACATAAAGCCCCACTGTAAATGTAGACGAGTGTTCAGGAAAAGAAATCCTCACATGCAAAGTGCTGGTGCACGCTGACATCATGCGCTTGGCTTTGAAACGATGACCTCCTTGAGCACTCCTCCAACTGATTTAAATGTCAACATGACAAATGTGGCACTTCCTGGATTGGACCGCTCTTTTCCTTTGCAAGTAAGTCATTTAACAGATGCTTTCATCCGAAGTGATCTACGGCAGAGGTTTTCAAACTGGGATCCGGGGACGCAACGGAATTCTAGGGGGTCCGTGGAAAAATTTAGAGTAAAATGGAAAAAGAAATAAGATTAAAGGCACAGTCTGTATTTTTTCGCCACTAGGGGTTGCTAAACTCTTCAAAACAATAAAAAATAGGTAGATTGATGACGCAGTGAATGAGTGGAACATGGAACTTGTCGTCATGTCGACGGATTTAATAATGTTCATGGGGAAATAATGTTTATGGATGAGTGAATGCATGTTTTAACATGACTGTGGTGAAGCAGGACGGGGCCGAGAATCACGGACGAGATTGATAATGAGAGACAGATATCAGTGTGATACAAGAGTCCCGGGATATAAAGAAACAAGGACATTTCTACAGAACTACTCATAAGTGCTGAAACTCTACTCATACAGGTCAGTTTATTTGACGAATTAAAACTGTGAGGTAACGCAGCGCTGTTTCACTTGCTCTAACGTTACACTATCATACTAAACTGTATTTACTAACGTTCAGTATTAGTTTGTTGACTGTATGAGACTTAACATTAAGCTAGATCAACATTAGATTATCATACTGATGATATTCGAACACTAACACTAAATATAACATTGATTAGTCTTATATAGCCTACATTAGCTTACCTCGTCTAATAATGTGCGAGAGCGCCGTCTCTGTCAAGTCAAAGTTTTTCGTAAATCTCTCGCCATCTCGGAAACGCCACGGTCCCAAAATTTGCTTGCCATGGTCCATAATGTTTGAACGAAACAACAACAGCGCGCCGCTAGCTGTTACGCAGCTGTTCGTGTCTGTTGCCATGATTACTATGCAGTAAAAGCGGAAACCAGGGATAACGCAGATATTACGTCACTGACAGGCGACAAGTGACGAGAGAGGGACGGGCACTATTTAAAATTGTGAATTTCTTTTAATTTACAAATTCTCGGAAATATTTATGATAATGTAAGTACACAGCTGAACGAAATATATAACACTGTGCAAGTGGTTTTTGGATATTTTAAAATAAAAATTCTACATATTGTGCCTTTAAACAAAATAATTATTAATATGAACACATAAATAGAAATAAATAATTTAAATAAATAAGATCTATGAATAAAAATCTAATATTACATATTTTTCTTTTTTATATATATTTTGGATATTAATTTTAGAAAAAAAAAATTATAGAAAAAAATAATAAAAAATAAAATAAAATGTAAAGAAAAAAAATAACTATTACAACTATTACATTCGCATGGACTATTACATATCCAATAAATTAAGTGTTTAAATATTTACAAAAAGGGCACTTGGGAGCATCCTTACAAAAGGATGAATTAGCACATGAAGCAAACGTGGCAAATGAAGGCCACAAGACCGCAAGTCCAAACCAGTAAACATGAATGCGCTCAACAGCACAAGAAGACACTGCAAGTGTCCCGATTCACTATGACACACATTTATTCATCAGCAAATGTTTGTTTCATTTTCTCCAAATGCGAAATATCTGGGCCAAAATTGCATTGTGTTCCTTGGAAGGAAAACAAGTCATCTGTCTGGCAGTTCCTGAAAAACTTTGATCCAGAACCGTTTGCAGCATTTGAAAAAGACATTTGTGTGTTTGGCTGGATTGAATCACCCCACACCCCATCCCAAAGATAATTGGCAAGCATCTGGAAGGATGGATGATAGCCAAGAGCTACACAAACCAACCTCTACACTAACGCAAACAAATAACGGATGAGGGGTGAATGTCAAATTGCCAATCTCATCACATTTACTCAGCGTTTCACACTTCATTATAAGCTAATGAAGGAAGAAGAAAACAGATGACAGCCCATTAAAATTGTCATTTGCTATCTGAAACGAGGAATCCACCATGGAGCAATGCTGATTCTCCATCCTGGAAATGCTGTGTAACGTTTCCGATTTCTGGAAAGTTTTCTGTGTGGAACAGCTGAGCTGGCGAGCAATTAGGAGCTGACGTCCTGACACTGCAGTCGGGTTGGGTTGAAAGTCTGGCGGACGAAAGCCGATTAACCGAGGCGGCAGAAATTGTGACAGCTATATTCTCAACAGAAATCGCTCAGGCTGATCTTTGACCGTGTTTGAAGTGTTTTCTGGCCACACACTTCACCCAGAGAGCGACAAACAACATGATCACAAATTCTTGAGATGTCTTAAAGGGTTAGTTCATCAAAAAATGGAAATTCTGTCACCCTCATGTCGTTCCACACCCGTACGGTTTTCTTTCATTTCATGAACTCAAATGAGGATCTTTTTGATGAAATCTGAGAGATTTTTGTCCCTCCATTGACAACTATGGAACTGAAACTTTGACGTTTCAAAAAGTTCATAAAGCGATTGTAAAACAAATCCATATGAATTGAGTGGTTCAGTCCAAATTTTCAGAAGAAAAACGAGTGATGAACAGATCGAATTTAGGCTTTTATTCACATAAACATTCATCAAATCAATATCGCTCCACACTAAACCAATTTGAAAATAATTCTAATATTGACAGATAAACCGTTTTAAATGCTAAACCTGAGAGGTTTCTGCCCACCAGTGAAAATCCAGGATCTAAAAAGGTTATAAAGGTGTCTTAAAAACTCTTTTTAAAAGATATGATAGCTTTATTTGATGAGCAGATTTAAGGCTTCATGGGTCTAAGTTTTGGTTAATTGGATTTTTAATGCGTTTTGAAGTCTTAGGGCTTTTGATCGAGTAAATGATGACAGAATTTGACCCAACATGAAGTCAAAATAGTCTTTAACTCACGTTCTTGATCTTATTCTGAATGATTCATCAGTACAAATCAAAATCTTGTCTTTGAGATCCTTTATCTAATCGACTCCTGATGGCTGAAATCAAGTTTCATCTGCCAAATGAATAAATGTAAATGTGAACGTATACCATAACAAAACCGCATCAGAAAACAGAAGTAAAACATAAAAAGTGTTTCACGGTTCAGTCACCGCAGACTTTGACCCACTTATGTTAAAGATTCATTTGTGAATGCCAGTGAGCTGGATTATGAGATTTATATCAGATTATATTCATCATCAATGAAGAAAATTTGTCTTGAAATTAAGGCTGAATCTTGTCCCTAATAACACAAAAGGAAAAATACATGATTTATGGTGCCAACAACGAGTCCATTCCACAAATAACTGGGGAGCCTTTAACGTGATGAAAGACGACATTTATTAAATTAATTCCACATGCTGACACCAAACAAATGAAAGTGGAGAACGTGCCAGACTCTAATTCAGCCGAGAATAAATAATGAACTTCTTGCACACGGAGAAAAGACAGGAAGAGACAGGAGGCTGGAATTTATGATTAGAAAATTACAATTTCTTTTGTGACACCTTCAGTCGATCATGCATTCAGGAAATTTAGAGCGGTGAGCCTGAAGACTGAATCCAAAAGTGAAGACTTCACTGGAATGACACATTTATAATTAATTAATTTCTTCTCTTGTAAGTCACTTTGGATAAAAGCATCTGCTAACTGCATACATTAATGTGATTCTGCTAATATATTTTGATATGATATAATGATATGCATTATTGTATCCTCCACTTCAGTTAGTCTAATGACAAATAAATATACATCTCCTATATATATGCATATATACATATCTATGTACTGCAGGTGTAATATATATACAGCATATAGGTGTAATTATATATATATATATATATATATATATATATGTGTGTGTGTGTGTGTGTGTGTGTGTGTATATATGTACTGCAGGTGTAATATATATACAGCATATAGGTGTAATTATATATATATATATATATATATATATATATATATATATATATATATATATATGTGTGTGTGTGTGTGTGTGTGTGTATATAAATGTGTATATATGTGTGTGTGTGTGTATATATATATATATATATACAGTGGGTATAGAAAGTATTCAGACCCCCTTAAATTTTTCACTCTTTGTTATATTGCAGCCATTTGCTAAAATCATTTAAGTTCATTTGTTTTCCTCATTAATGTACACACAGCACCCCATATTGACAGAAAAACACAATTAATTACACATATATGCTATATTACATATATATAAATTACACCTATAAGCTATATATATGTATAAATAATCCAAATTACATTTAAACACATTTATGCATTTAGCAGACTTATTCTTCTATGCTTTCACATTTTTCTTCCTCCCTGTATTCTCATGCTATCGCCTCCTTTGAATCTAATTTGAATGTAAAAGAGCGCCGTCCTTCTCCATAGATGAGAAGAACATATTAAAACAGGCATCATAGCCAAACGCACAAGCGTGCATCTCTTTCCTCTCAAGCGCGCTCACAATGAAAAGCATTTCAAGTCTCACAATAAACACATTCTAACTGAAGGCACCGAATCCCTCCGGGGCTTCACGCCATTTTGAGGGCCCAGCATTCCTTCAGCTGTGAACCACTCGATCCCAGCAAGTTATTTAAAATTCACCCGTGTCCCGGTGCAGCAGGGTCTCCATTAGCAGTCTGGGAGCGCAGCGGGGAGCTGGAAGAGGAAAAATTAGCTGATGTGGAGGACAGAATCTCTGCTTCATGAAATTTCTGTCATTATTTATAACAAAAAATAGAACTTTTGAAGATTCTCATCCCAAAAAGGAAATCATAAAACTATAGTTCATATGACAGTTTCAACTCCTCAGAAGTCACATTATGCTTTGTTAAAGAACAGACTGGAGTCGGAGTGTTTTCGAGCTTGACAGTCATGGTTGTGAAATGCTGTTGTATGGAAAAAGAGCTGCGAGGAGATTCAAATATTTCACCTTCAATACTGCAGAGAATTAAGCACAGCATATGATTTTAAACAAAATGAGGGTGCAAATATTGCCAGAACTAAAAATTTTGAGAGCAGTCTCCAGATGATCAGCCAGATCAAAACTGTTCCGCAAAATCTATTACATGCCAGATCTGATTCATAGTTTATACTTTTTTATCAAGTAAAAGGCCTTATCGAAATCTTTACTGATTTTTATCAGGTAAACATAAGAATAACTTTGAAGTTGTTAGTAATATTTCAAGATGATCATCCATTCATCATTTTTAGAAAAGTCTGCTAAACTGCTATAAAGATCTGACTTATTTACAGCTATCAGAATTTCATCTTACTTTTTGGAAATAGAAATTTCAGCATCTGCACCAAATTGAATGTTTTTGGGCCTCTGAATAAAAGTAAGCAGCTTTTTTTTTCATATTCTCACTATAGGAGTCATAAAAGCCTGATGCATCAAATATGATCCTCAGCAAAAAACACCTATTTTTAGATTTAAAAAAAAAAAAAATGTGTATTAAATTAAATACTGAATTTTCCATGTCAAAAATGTAGAAATATGTCAGGTTTCACAGGGTTAACCAGCAAAACTTCAAACCAGCTTCACCAAAGAAAGTTTTTATCTATACTACGGGAAAGTTCAGATCCAGTACAGCGTTCAGATGAGGTCATGTGTGACTGATCGACCTTGACCTTCGTGAAGTCATTAAGAGACTCAGCATGTGCTCCGTACGACTGCGGACGTTGATGGTGGGTCATTCTGAAACCAGTCCAGTAGATGATGAAGTCACGTGACACATGGAGCTATAAATAAATTGGAGAGCTGTCAAGATGCTTTTTACTGTCTACAGCTCACACTTCAACACACTTCAACTCCACTCGCCTGCAGTCGAGTCACACAGGAAACAATGACGTCTTCTCATCAGCTCATGTTTAGGGCTGCAACTAACAATTATTTCAATAATCGATTAGTTGGCCGATTATTTTTTCGATTAATCGATTAATCGGATAAAAAAATCAGATGATTGATTTTCTCTCTTTTTTTATTTTATTGACAAAAAAACACATTATTACACATCCTGCCCAATGTCCTTCAAACAAATGTGCCAATTGAATGCTATGAAAATTTCTAAGACTACCCTGTGACAGAAGAGAGAACACAAATATTTTAGGGATCTGACAAAAAGTCATTATTCACACATACTGTCCAAAACACTTTATATTTTGTTTGGCCTCCTTTGGCTTTGATAACAGCTTGCATTCTTGCTGGCATTGATTTATATGTACTTTTCCACAGTCTCTGTTATTTACTGTAATTGGGCGTCTGAAAAAAGTGCTTTACTATTCTAGTCTTTCTTATGAAACAGTAAATTTGAAAATTTTCGAAATTTCAAAACAATATTTGTATTTTAGCGTTAGAAATACTACTGTGACTAAACTGCTTACACATACTGGTGGATGAACCATTACAAAAACATAAAAATAAAATAAAAAGTAGCGTTAGTTTAGGGCAGCTGTGGCACAAACGTTAAGTGGTGGTGTAATAAATGTAAGCACTGTATATAGTGAATATAGTTTAAATTTCTACTAAATCTCTGCTCTCTTTTAATCTCTATTAAAAAATAAGGTGACAATAAAGAGAATCAAAAATACAAACTAGAGCTGCAACTAACGATTATTTTTTCTGTCGACTAATCTAACAATTTTTTCCGATTAGTCGACTCCTCTAACAATTATTTTTATTAAGGTTTTTTTTTATTAATCTAGTGATCTTTTTTACGTAAGAAGTTAGAACTAATTTAGCAGTTCATTGTGGTGTAGAAACACTGGGACACGCTATTATGAAATAATACGATTTGATTTTGATTAAAAATAAGTCATTATGTGTGGTCGTCCAGTGGTAGACATTTGAACTTTAAAATGAAGAGTGTCAAAGACTTTCTCTACAGTCTTAAAGGAACTTTGATAGTGTTCAAGCCATTGAACAAACGTCTCCTGAACCATGTATTTTTCCTCTTGCGCTGTCTGTAATGCAGGGAGTCTTGTGATTGGTTGTCAAGCCAGACAATCAGAATTCAGCAGCCTCATCTCTGATTGGCTGGAAGTTTGGCACATTGTAACACTGGTTTGTGTTGAGCAGGCGAGCGGTCGGCGCTCAGCGAGCGCACAGGGCGGGAATCAGGAGCGCGAGCAACTGAAACCTTGCACGTGTGAAAGAGAACGTCCGCGCACATCCAAATAAACTTCTTTGAAATGCAAAACTGATTTTCGCTCGCTCGAAATATTTTCTTATTTGCGAGACGAAGATTTTCTCTTCAACTCAGTTCACGTAAAAATTTGGCAGAGATCCAATTCCATAGGTGGTACGCCATTTCGGTTCTGCAAAGGGAACAAAGGACCGTTTTATTTGGCCTCTGTTTAAAGTATTCCCATACTTTTGATAATCGTGGTCTGGGTTTTTGTGATAGAATGGAACTTTCTCCGTTCCCAGGAGCAGAAGCCGCCATTACACGAGATGAATGTAAACAGTGTGACGCGTCGACGCATTTCACACACTTAATCGATGACGTCGACGCGTCGTTGCAGCACTAATACAAACTCAGTGTTAACCAACAGTCAAGAGAAATGTTCAGCAGGAACTCACACATAACCTCTTACTGTAATTTCTTTATCGTGTGTCAATAATAGAAACGTCTTACATTTATTCAATTACATGCTGTTATCTCTTCAGTTACTACCATTAAATACTTGAATGACATACTGACTTTTAAACCTAAATTGGACTTTCAAACAACAGATATTTCAGCAAAATTAATATTTTTGCACTTAATATGAATTGTCTCATTCAGTTACATAAAGTTTGAAGTTTAACGCAGACTGTCAGGATAAACCTTTATGCAAAATGTAAATGCTTGTGTGAATTTAAACATTTACTGATAAGGATATAGCCGTAGAATGAACGCGCGCATCTGTTCAAGCGCCTGACAGATCAAGCCATGTTAAACACGGAGCTAATGCATTAGTTTGAAGCTTAAAATATTGAGTTCTCATGTTTTGGGCAGTTTGGTTTACGCACCTTTCCCGCAGCAGCTCACTCTGTTTCCTTCATTGTTTGTAAATGCATTTTGTCCATAGAAATGTGTTATTCAGTGCTGTAATTTGATAAGACTGGCAGAAGTTTTGCGTGCATGGTGGGCAGACCCGACTAATCGATCATGACAATAGTTGTCGATGATTTTCATTATCGATTATTATCGATTTTATCGATTAGTTGTTGCAGCCCTACTCATGTTACACTCCTAAATCAAAAGTGCGAAATTATATTTTGCTTAAAGAAGATAATCCTATTTCTGAGAATCATCATGATTGTTTTTACATTGTATCAGTATTGTTTTCATTTCCAAGCTAAATTCTCATTACTGTCATGCCAACTGTCAAGTGTTTTAATTCTCATAATTCTTACGGTTTGATAGTAATTCTAAAAAGATTTTTTCATTAATACTTTACTTCATGACTTCTGCTGTATTACACCCCATTTAAAAAAAATTATAAAAAATTAAAAGAATAAAAAATAGCTTAAATTCTTATTTAAGCATATATGACAAATATGAATCACGTTCTGTATTTTTATTTATTGGAAATGACATTTTAAACAGATTTGGATTAATAAGACTCCTGCAGCTTGCTAAGGATAATTTCAGAATGAATGAATAAAATATGTTCGTGCTATTTACATAACTTGATGAAATTGCACCTTGATTGGAAATGCAATATAATATTCCGTTTGCAATATTTTCCTTGACTTCTCTGGCTCTGGGACAAGAGAAAAGCAATAAAATCAACAGAAAAAAAGGCATTTGAAAAGCAGCAACTATAAATGACATATTTATGATATACACTGAAAAAAAATTGCTCGTAAATTTCACATTTAATTACAAAGGAATCAGTACATTTTTAAACCTATGGATTCTTTGGTAACACTTTATTTTACAGTGTCATTGTTACACATGTTACATGTATTTACTGTAGTAATAACTAGAAATTATGCATAATTACATGCAATTAACCCTAAACCAAACCCTCATCATAACCCTATAGTAAGTACATGTAGTTGTCATTACTCAGTACTTAAATGTATAATTACACTGTAATACTGACACCTTAAAATAAAGTGTAACCAATTCTTTGTATTATTTACAACTTACATATATTTTTTACAGCGTAGTTTGAGTAAACAAACGTGTCTGTAGTTGGAGAAACACCCACATACATCCAGCGCTGTGCCTCAAAATGCCAAAATCAGAGACCAGCAGGGTTTTATGGAAAAACTGTCATCTAGTTATACATGAAGACTCATCCAACTGACTCACAGAGAGAGAGAGAGAGAGAGAGAGAGAGAGAGAGAGAGAGACATTTGTAGGGAGGTCAAATACTTTCTGCTTTCTCAGACACACACTTCATGCTCAACAGGAAACAGTCTCTTTCCTTCTGAGATTCTTTACATGTTTCCCCAGCAGAGGAAACCATTTATAGCCAACGGACCGAACCAGTTCCCATGAAGAGAACGCTTCTGAATGCTACAAATCTTATCATTTCAACAAACTGCTCAGACATCTTCTTCATGGACAAACAAGCTAAAATTAAATCACCATTTATGTATATTGCCAAGAAATGATTCCAAGAAATACATTTTTACAGGGTAAAAATAAATTTAAATAAATACAAAATAAATATTATTTATTTGTTTAATATTTTAAATAAATGTATGGAATTTATATTATGTTAGATATTTATTTTTAATATTATAATATTATTTAATATTATAATAGCTTCAAATGTCCTAAAATTATTACATTTTTATTTTTTTTTAAAGAAAACTCTTGTCTATGCAAAACTTGCTGTCAATAGCAAATATGATCTTTCTTAGCACAAGTCCCATTTATGCATGATTCTATATGTTTTTATTAAAGAAAACGAGAAATTTCGCATAATCTTTTTCTGCAGAGCTCATCAATCCCTCACTAAACACACTTTTCATGTCAAATCAAATCCTGATGAATAAAATCCATCCCATCCTATTCTATTCTCATTGAAGATTTCACGTCAGAGTCGTAAAATGGGTTTTGAAAGACAAGAGCGCTTTTTGCTCGATTTGAGCGACAGTAGCTGCCTTAGCAAACACGAATAATGGATATTTTGAAGTAGAAAAAGCAAAAAATCCTCACTTTGTGCCACTCATTAGTTTCAGATACTCCAGGCATTAAACTTGCAGCACAACAAGGCCTCGTTCAGCTGACAGAGCAACTTGTAACATGACACGTAGGAAAAAAGACATCTGCAAACCTCTTCAATCTGGTGAATTGTACATTTATTCAGTTACGGTTGTTGTTTAGCATCCATATTTTTGGATTCGCGCGTAACGAGCGTTGTTAAACGAAGACGGGGCTGTAAAGAGAGAGCCTGTCGATCAGAAAGTGACGGGCTTCCCGCACGCCTCCGCTTCCTGCGGGTCTCCAGAGAGGAAAGCAGAAACACAGACACACTCATCCAAGCCTAACCAGATGTGACGGCTGACCACGGCAGTGAAAAGACAAGAGCTGCATCAATCCATGACACCACAGCACCAGGGCTCAGGGTTATATAAAGATCTCACACGCTCCAGTTCGAGACCAAGTGTGTCATTTATTGATGTTCAGAAGTTTCTGGTGTCTAAAGTCACCGTGAAATCAAAATTGACGACTCTTGTTTTTATGGAATATTGCAGTGTTTATAATAAATGATTCATTATATTCATGTGCCTTGTAATCTTTAATCAAAATAACTTCCGCTCCCTCATTCAACGTCATCTGTTTATTGGAATGTGGGCGGGGCAACCTGTCACTCACATGAGATCCACCAATAGCAATCAACAACCATCCAATCAATTCCACTTTCGAGAAGCTGTTTCACTCGGATGAATGTCACAATAGGGAAGAAAATACAATCGCAACTTCCTTATCATGCCAACTTTAAAATAAAAATGACCCTAATCTTTACTCACCCTCAAGCCATTCTAGGTGTTTATGACTTTCTTCTTTCTGATGAACACAATCTGAGATATATTAATAAATATCCTGACACAGCCAAGCTTTATAATGGCAGTGAGCGGAAAACAACAAGTATGAAGCATCCATCCATCATAAATGTACTCCGCACTGCTTCAGGGGGTTAATAAAGGCCTTCTGAAGCAAAGTGATGCATTTGAGTAAGAAAAATATCCATAGCTAACAAGTTATAATGTAAAATATATAGCTTACCAGACAGCCAAGGTGACACAACATCGCTTACACTTTCTTCATGAGTTGAATATGGAAGGCGGTCTAGATATTTTACTTCATAACTAGTTAAATATGGATATTTTTCTCACACAAACGCATCGCTTCGCTTCAGAAAGCCTTTATTAACCCCCTGAAGCAGTGTGGAGTACATTTATGATGGATGGATGCACTTTCTTGAGCTTCATACTCGTTGATCCCCGCTCACTGCCGTTATATTTATTAATATATCTCAGATTGTGTTCATCAGAAAGAAGAAAGTCATATAGGATGGCTTGAGGGTGAGTAAAGCTTGGGGTCATTTTTATTTTAAAGTGAACGAATCCTTTAACGCTTTGAGTCATTGGAACTTTGACTCTCTGAAAAGTGAAAGAGTGACTATGTTCACATGCACATCAAAATCCATTCGGGCTGAAGTATTAAAATGCTCAGCTACGATGGCCACTCGGTGGAAATGATGGTGTCTCTGTTTGGAACCAATGTGACATGCCGCTTGCTTTTGATGTAGGTCAAATTACATTTACATTCATGCATTTGGCACATGATTTTATCCAAAAGCAACTCACATTGCATCCAAGGTTTGCATTTTATCAGTTCACGCATTTCCGGGAATCAAACCCATGAGCAAATAGATTGCAAATGAACTTGAATACATAAAAGAAAAACATGAAAACAATCAACAAACAACGTATGCGTAGCAATGGGACGTGTAGCACTAAATCAAAGCTTCAGTGACTGCCTGAATACACAATGGTTTTGCTTTTGATTGTCATTTTGAGAAATTTGGCTGTAACAGTGAAAAGGGGCCTAAAAAAGCATTTTGTCTTCCTGTTCAATGTTCCCTCCAATATGTCCCTAAGGCATGTTTCCAAAGCCATTGGAATAATGGATGAACCTCGGCACAATGAAGCAACGGAGAACAATGAAGCATCTCTCCAATGATCACAACTGACACTTCAACCCTAGAGACCTACACCACGGCCTCAAATAGCAACATCCAAACAACACATCCCAGCATGCACTACTCCAACGGCATTCAAAGCACTGTGAAATCCATTAAGCTACAGACAGCACACAACTACACCAAACACGTCACATAGGCTAACATCTCACGACAGTTACATTAACTGTGTCTTCCAACACTCCCAAGGGTTATGAAAGTCAAATGGTCGTATTTCGCTTACCTCGTCAAAGCCGCTGTCTTCTTTCTTGAAGGCTTGAGGGGAGAGAAAGAAAAGTAATATCAGACTTTCATTTTACTGACTATTGAAAAGTGAATAAAAGCATGAAATAATCAAAAAGCGGCTCTTTAATGCATTCCGCACATGAAAATGAAAAACCTATAAGAAAGGCTGTAATTGGCTGAAATATTTTTCCAGCCACAGCCGTAGGTCATTAAGAGAAAAGGGCATGTCCACATTACATTTAAATCAAATGAAAGAAATTAGAAAATATATTTTCTATAAAGAAAACGGAGCCTTGTTTTATTATAAACTATATACTATGAACTACTATGAACTTTTATACATTATATATAAAAATATAAAACATATATATATATATATATATATATATATACATATATATAAATATATATATATATAATATAAATCTAAATATTTATATATATAACACATATATATATACATATATAATATAAATAATATATATATATAATATAATAATATAATAATATAATATATATATATATAAACATATATACATATATATATAAATATATATAATATAAATATAAATATTTATATATATAACACATATATATATATAAATATTTATATTTATATTATATATATATAAACATATATACATATATATATATATAAATATATATATATATAATATAAATATAAATATTTATATATACATATAACACACATATATATATATATAAACATATATAATATAAATAATTATATATATAATATAATAATATAATATAATATATAATATAAATATATATATATATATATATATACATATATACACATACATAAAAATATTTTCATGAATATATTAAGTAAATAATACAATAAAGTCAGTTATTAATTGAATAATTCAAATGTAAAGTATTTACAATATATCATAGGCTTCACTTCATAACAATATGTACTATTTCCTTTAATTTTCATTTTCATTTCAACCTAGATGTAGTTTTATGAGATTCACCCACAAGTATAAACCATCTCAGCATCTGCTAACAACTCCAATAAAGCCTTGAAACCACAGAGAAATGGTTTTATCTATTGAAGGGTGAACATTCAACCTGATACTCTTACTTTTATAACAGCATTCCATGAAAGAAACAGAAACTGGACATCATTTGGGATGAAATGGCCACTGGGAGCCGAGAATAGATTGTTGGTAATAAAGCCTTCCTCTCAGATCTAATGAGACTATGGGTGCTTGTAAACACTGGATGACGGCTGTTGTATCTTTTTAACTGTTGTGGAAAAGATCTCTGTTGTGTCTAGCTCACAGGGAGGATTGATCTACAGTCAATAAACCAATTAATGGTCAAATAAACGACCCATATTATACCCATGCTGAGATGTAAAAGTGTTTGAGATACTGTAGATTACGAGAGAAAATAACTCTACAGTCTATGAGGAACAACACTGCACTGCATTAAACCAAACAAAAATAATTAATAATTCATTTAAAGCGGACCAATTATGCCCTTTTTCACAGTCTTGATTTTGTTTTTTGGGGTTTACTAGAATAGGTTTTCATGCTTAAATGTTCAAAAAACATTTTTTTTTCATATTTGACTTTGTTGCAGCTCCTCTCTTCTCAGTCTGTCAGTAACGCTCTGTTTAGTTCCTGTCTCTATGAAGCCCCTCCTTCTGAAAAGCTCTGATTGGTCGGCTGGACCAGTGTGTTGTGACTGGTCAACCACTTTAAGTGTGTTGTGTTCCCGCCCCTTACCATAACCTTGAGTTTCAACACGCTTCCAACTAACTCAACCAGGCCCCGCCCCCTATATCCTATATTTAATATTATGACATGTTCATTCCTGGAAGAAAACTCAAGACTACAATCAAGGTGTTTCAGGGAGCTCAGAAACAATGATATAGAGACTAACTCCTGCTGGAGTGACCTTGTAACTTTGCAGACCTTTTTCATGCTCAAACAGCAACATTACACACTAAAGAAAGTTGAAAATGTGTAAAAATGTTTTTTTTTGCTATAATTTAAATTGATAATGTTTTTTTGTTTCATATTTAAAATATTGTAATTTTTTAAAGAAGTTTAATCAATAAATAGCGTCTAGTGTGTCTTTAATGTGTGGTGACAGATCGCTGTAGCTCCTCGTGAACCGATCATCTCTTCATACTAGTTTATTTATAGCATCAAATAAACATGAATGAACACCAGAAGGAATGTTGTTTCAGACGTGAGGACACACAATTTAACAAGTTCAAGTTCACCAACGTTAATCTACTAACTCCCCTGACTGCTTTGTCAGACAAAATGGCGGATTCAGGGTTATGATTGGTCAGATCGCCTGTCAATCAAACTGCCGGCGAAGGGTCAATTACTGAATAGAACATTTATGACAAGCGATTGCTAATAAACTCGAGTTGATGAATTATGACAATATGGCCTTTATATAGTATGTTTTAGACGGTTGTAAGAATGCATATTTTTATCCCTCTCATTTGAAGAATCAGCCCACAACAGTATATACTTTTCAAAATAAGAGTCCATGTGTATTTTGGCTACACAATAGCTTGTATTTAATGTGATTTCCATTAATTCATAGTAAACTATTATAATCTGGGATGCTCCCTCACAGGAAGAAAAGCCTACAAACATTTGACACATATTATTCAATATATAGATTTTACTAGTATCAGTAAAATCTGAGTCCCTTTCACTGAGAGAGACAATATATGACAAAGCAAGGAGAACTCTACCATTTAAATCATTGACCTGATATAAAATCAATAGAAGTCTGTGTGTGTGTGTGTGTGTGTGTTTTTGTGATTTATGAAGACACAAATTTGTTTAATGACATGGGTATTACACTGGCATTACGACTTAAACATGAAATATGAGGACAGTCCTCATAGGAGTTGGAGTAGGGTTAGTGTAGGGGGAGAGAATGTACAGTATAAAAACCATTACGCTTATGGAATGTCCTCACTAAGATAGCAAAACAAACCTGTATGTATGTGTGTGGTTGTGTTTGGTTGTGTGTGTATGTGTGTGTGTGTGTGTGTTCCCTACGTTATGGGGGCCAAATGTCCCCACAGGTATACTAGTAAATTTTGACCTTGTGAGGACATTTTTTTGGTCCCCATGAGGAAACAAGCTTATAAATCATACAGAATTATCATTTTTGAAAATCTAAAATAGCAGAACAGTTTCTGTGATGGGTAGGTTTAGGGGTAGGGGGGGTGTAGGGGGACAGAATATACAGTTTGTACAGTATAAAAACCATTACGCCTATGGAATGTCCCCATAAAACATGAAAACACAACGTGTGTGTGTGTGTGTGTGTGTGTGTGTGTTTACATCAAGTTTACATCAAGTTTCATATAATTCTGGTGAAGTAAAAAATTCTAAAAAACCAAATCGTAAAATCTTTTGGTCAGAAATGAACAGAGAACACATTAGAAGGTTAAATATATATATTAAAAAAAATACCAGCTTCACACTTCTGCTTTTTATAATCATACAAAAATATTTTGTGGTAATCAACATTATGCCGCAAACAATATCAACAAAACTCAACTTGAACCCAGAACTTTCCTTTAAAATATAAAAGAACGTGTTCAGATCTGCACTCCTTCATTTATCTGCTTAATAAACCTTCGCACAGTTAGATCATTTCACTGAAGCGTCACTGTTAAACGAGCGCCGCTGCTGAGCATCTTTCTTGCATGTCCCTCGCAAAATTATTTATTCATATCACTGTTGTTGTTTCAAGGCGATGAGCCATTAAATTGCACCATTCTCAGAGGGAAACTGAGACTTCATTCACTTCAGGGGAAAAAAACAACAAGGAAAAACACAAGAAATCGCTTAAGATTTAATTATATGCTACCTGTGTGACATTATTGCAGGAACAGCACGAAAGCAGCTTCACAGTCTTGGTGAGCAAATTAACTTCAATGAGAAAAAATACAGTCTGAGTCTCAAAATATCCGTCCCACACATTCAAAAGAAAAAAGCTTCAGATGGCGCAGGGTGTCTAAAAACAGCCGACTGGCAGCATGATGAAAAGATAATAATGCAAAATGAACGGTGGGCCGGATGAGACATCACAACTTCAAACACACCAGCGGAAGAAACTCACAGAGACGCCAAGAACATCCACACTGAGATATATGAGGAGACAACACGCCACAGCTCGAGTGCCTACACTGTAAAAAAAATGATTTTTCATAGCTGTAAATAATACAAAGATTACTGAAGTACATTTTACAAGAAAATACTTCAGAAATTCATATTAATTCAATGTGTCACTTGCCATTTCTTTGTAATTAAATATGAACTTTCTAGCAATTTCTGAGTGAAAATTGCTTCTACAACAAAGATTATTTCCGTGTACAAAGACAGTGAGTGATTTGGAGCGCTCTACATGTGTTTCACCTGCATGTGTCATACATGTGAGAGTCACAACTGATTTAAATATGTTAATGACATGCATAATATGACATTATATTCACATATGCATATATGTGCATTTGTATTGCTTATATATTATATTATATATACACACATACATTATATATATATATATATATATATATATATATAAATATATAAACGCACTACTACACAGACTACTCTTCGAAAGTTTAGGATCGGTAAGATTAAGAAAAATTTTTTAATGATTTTAAAAGAAGTTTCTTCTGCTCACCAAGACTGCATTTATTTAATTAAAAATACAGTAAAAACAGTAATATTGTGAAATATTATTTCAATTTAAGATAACTGTTTTCTATTTGAATTCATTTTAAAGTGTAATTTATTCCTGTGATCAAAGCTGAATTTTCAGCATCATTACGCCAGTGTCACATGATCCTTCAGAAATCTTTCTAATATAATGATTTGCTGCTCAAGAAACATTTATTATTATTATTATTATTATTATCAATGTTGAAAACAGTTTTTTTCAGAATTCCTTGATGAATAGAAAGTTCAAAGAACAGCATTTATCTGAAATACAAAGCTTTTGTAACATTACACACTACCGTTCAAAGGTTTGGGGCCAATAAGAGTTTTTATTTTTATTTTTTTGAAAAGAAATTAAAGAAATTCATACTTTTATTCAGCAAGGATGCATTAAATCGATCAAAAGATTTCATTTATGTTACAAAAGATTATATTTCAAATAAACGCTGTTCTTTTGAACTGTCTATTCATCAAGGAATCCAGAAAAAAAATTATATATATATATATATATATATATATATATATATATATATACACATATACATACATACATATATATACATTTATATTATTTACAGCTACGAAAATTTATTTTGATTGTTTTTCATTTTAAATGTTTATGACTTAATAAGCTTTTTAATAAACTCACGAACCCCTACAGTTTCACTGAACCCCAGACTGTGTGAGAAACCCTGACATAAAGTAAAGTTTAATGTAGCTCATATTTTTAATAACAAAGAATGGATTATATTTTCTTTTCCTTTGTATTTTTATATCAATATGGTAAAAGATTATCCTATTCAAATCAATGTGACAAACGAATTAGGTCAAAAGTAATCTAAAAGTAATCAAAAAGTAGTCCGATTATATTACCTTAAATGTGTAAAGTAATGGATTACATTACTGACTATAATTTTTGTCTACAATTTGTATGTAATCTATCTGGCACTGTATGTGTAGCCTATATATATATAAATATATATAAATATATATGATTATAATATTATTATATATTAACATGATAAACATATACGTATATACTACTTATGATAAATGATAAATGATTAATTCATTTAAAAAGTGGATATGTAAAATAAATATTTATATATATATATATATATATATATATATATATATATATAAATTCCATATATATGGACTTTTATATACACACACAGTAAATATTTTATATTAAAATAATTAAATATATATATATATATATCATTTAATTTTTTTTAATATAATATAATGTTTTTTAATATATATATATACTTATTTTATATAAATAAAATTCTATACAAATATTTAAATAATTAATAATAAATTATTAATTATTTTAAAAAGTGTAAGTGATATGTAAAAAATATATATATAAAAAAGTGTGTGTGTGTAATATATATATATATATGGACTTATATATATTATATATATAATTTTATATATACACACAATATTTTAGATAAAAAGAATTAAAAAACATTTAAATATATATATATATATATATATATATATATATATATATATATACATATATATACTACTTATTTTATATAAAAATGTTTTATACAAATAATTTTTAATAATTAATAATAAATGATTAATTCTTTTAAAAAGTGGATGTGTAAAAAAAATATAAAAAAATTTATATATATATATATACACTAAATATTTTATATGAAAAAAAATTAAAAAACATTAATAATAATAAAATATTTATACACCCTGCCTTAACTTTATAAGAAAATATAATTTCTTTTTTTTCATTAGGGGGTGAAATGCGAGCTGGACGCTTTTGTGAGATTCGCCCTCATGCACAAACTTCCCTGAATAATAGTCTTCTCTGTGACTGATGCAAAAGACGCTGTCTTCACAGGCAGCGTGATTAACTCGCTTTTGGAACGGGGCCCATATGAATTACTCCTGAGCAAAGACACGATCATCAGCCCATCAATGCAGCTTTTAGTGTCCTTTAACAGAACAGATGAATGTAGCTCAACCATGAGACACATGACTGGTGAAGTCAGCGTATTTAGGATATAAAAGCCCCTAGGCAGCATCTTTAACCACCGCTGCAACAGAACAGCCTTTATGACACGGACAGAAAACAATCAGCATCTGAAAAGGGGACCAGCTTAGTTCCCTAAATAGTCTCCAACCATAAAATGCTCAGTCTGTATTTGAAATATGACACATCTGATGATCATCAAAACCTGATAGCTCCTGATGCATCAATTCTTATGAGACTTTTATTTTCAGATGATTGCACACACGCATATGTCATTTATATATTTGGGGTTGTTTTAATGCGTTTAAAGACTCCAAACAGAAGCAACATATCGGATAACAGTCAAACACATGCATCTGTCAGAGGTTTTGATGAAATCAGACTCCTGAAGGGGAAATATGAAATTATTATTAATAATGTTAAGCCAAAATATGCATTTGATCTGCTTAAGTGAGATCTTATGACTCTAAATCTAAAATCAGACTTCTGCAGATGAAGGTCTGAGGATCTCAGACACTGACAATGAAGCACACAATGCAGGAAAGCTCTGAAAAGTGTTTGCTGATCGATCACATGATCAGCATTGATGCATCTGCAGATTAAAAGTGCATGAGAAGCCATGCATTTTCACAACAACAGACCTTACAATTCTATTCAATTCTATTCTGTATTCTATTCTGCAGGTTTGCGAAGAGCTCAGTGAACAATCACGCAACATCTGCACTTCACATGTACAGCTGTTTCGTCTCATTTACTGTTCGAATGCGTCCCTTGATGTATAAAAAGCATCATTTACAGGGAAAACAAACTTTCCACGGACTGTCCTGCAGAAATAACGAGCTCGTGCACAATAACAGCGTGTATTTCGCTTGGGATGATGGACACTCACCGATGCGACTGAAGCTCTCCGACAAAGTTCTTCTTAATTTCTTCATTTTGCCGATTTTTTCGGCAGGTTGAGCCGCTGGCATTAAATCACACATGAGTTTGAAATGAGACGCGTAGATATACTGTACTTCTGTATTAAATATGCATTTCCGAAGTCTAATGACTACATATCTGGAGAGTGGAGACAATGTAATCCGCAGTAATGTGGTGGGGGAACTTCAAGATAACGTCTCTGATCGCCGCTGGAAATGTGGATGTCATTTTTGGGATTCTCTCCTTTTGCTTGGCGAGAGTGCGGATAAAACCCTGCGTTAGCCCCGCCCCTTCTGAACAGCTATTGGCTATCACAAGGACGCCTCGTCTTTCACTGGCTGCATTAACTGTCCATCATCTGTAGAGCTCCGCCTTGCCTCATAATAGGAGCCAGGCGTGCTCAGGACATTTGCATTTGCAGTTTTTAAATTGCTTTTAAGGATATAAATATTCTGTACCTTACGTAACTAATCATTCAAACGGGAAAAGATAAGAATTAATAAATAAATAATTTCAAAAGTTCTCTTTTAATATTGTTATTTAGTACTATAATTGACCCCTTTAGTGACTGTTGCGTCGACAGACAAGAACTTTTGATATAAAACAGTTTCATATTTAAAATATTGTCATTTTTTTAAAGAAGTTTAAACAATAAATAGCGTATAGTGTGTTTTTAATGTGTCGTGCTCCTTCAAGCGGCTCGTGAACCGATCATCTCTTCATACTAGTTCATTTATAGCATCAAATAAACATGAATGAACATCAGAAGGAATGTTGTTTCAGACGTGAGGACACACAATTTTTCAAGTTCAAGTTCACCAACATTAATCTACTAACTCCCCTGACTGCTTTGTCAGACAAAATGGCGGATTGAGGGTTATGATTGGTCAGATCGCCTGTCAATCAAACTGTCGGTGAAGGACAGTATGAAATTCCATACTATTTGAAATGCCACAGTAATACCATCATCACAGTACTATAGTGCCTCCTTATAAATGAAGTATTAAATGGCTACTTTACAGATTTAAAGAAAATTTGTCACAATAACAATAAAAAAAAAAACCTTCAATCTCTTTATTCCTAATAAAACTTTTGATTTTGAAGTGAAATATAACCTTGGTTTCATATATACTCACAAATGTGATTATGTCTGTTATAACTATAGGTTTAGAGAACGTCTCTCTCTCTCTGAGCCGAATGGAAATGCCGTGAAAATGTGGGAGGATAATATTCCACAGGACAGTCGTGTCTAATATAAACATTCCTTAATCAAGTCCACTGTCAGAGCAATCCCACGCCTGATTTCTGCTGCACAACGAGATTCTGATGAACTCAACTGAGTTCACAACCCTTTTTACCTATTTGCAAGTAAAACAAGACTTCCTAGGAAGTGACTGGATCAAGTGTCTCTAAATTCCATGCGTTTGAAAACGTCAGCATTCTCCTGCATGATTTTCCTTGGAATAACATGCACTGATGAATTATTAAGGAACATTTTAAGAAAGTAAATAGGCTCAGTGTTGATTTCATGTTCACTTAAATCTTTCATGCAACTGCTGCGCTCGACTCATTCTGTTCTGCATCTTTAAAATGCAGCTGATGAGCGAGATCTTCACAGCAAATTCCCAAGGATGAGCTTTGCAGAGTCTGCCCAAACATTTGCATTTCCCTGCTGGATTTTGTTCCTTTGCAATCTAATGAATGTAGCGGGCACAAATTTCACTGTTATTCTAATTACGGCACAGAATGAACTGCATAACTAATGTGCTTGCCGATTGTTAACGCTACACTGTAGAACAGGTGGCATGAAATAAAATTGCCTGGAGAAGAATGATTTTCTGCGCAGCGTTTAAATGAATTGAGTTATTAAACGTGGTGCAAAAGAATCATCATGTCGTGTCCGTTTATGTTGCAGCTCACGGTTTAGTATGGAGAGCAGGAGCTTTTCTGACTGATGGAAACGAGTGGGACATGAAACTACTTCCTCCAGGCGGTGAAAGGGAACATCGCCGGATGTGATGAGAATTTCACTTAACTCTTCTGTCCTACAAACTAATCGTCAGTCCACAGAGTTTCCATGACTTAGAGATTGAAACCAAACAAGCATTTGTATTTCTCTAAAGGAGACCCTTCTACAAGATGTAATATCAGTCTCTGGTGTCTCCAGAATGTGTCTGTGAAGTTTCAGCTCAAAATCCCCCACAGATCATTTATTATAGATTGTCAAATTTGCCCCTATTTGGATGTGAGCAAAAACACGCCATTTTTGTGTCTCTTTAAATGCAAATGAGCTGCTGCACCCGGACCCCTTTCCAGAAGAGGGCGGAGCTTTAACAGCTCAACAACAACAAAGCTGGAGAATCTCACGCAGACAAAATGAGGATTTTATGAGGCCTTACATTGTTCAAACCGACACTGATGGAGAGACTCGGGAAGAAGTTACAACTTTTAGACGTTTCTGAACGGTTAGTGGATAAATGTATGTAGTTGCTGGGGAGTTGATCAACTCATCACTAGCATGTGTCGTCATGTTCATCTTTTTTCGTTGAATTGACCCTCGTCTGTGAAGCAGTCCGGCGTAAAATGACGGCATCAACAACACTCGACTACAACAACTCTTCCTCTTCTCTAAAGCAGCCCAACATGGCCCCGCCCCCTTTGTTGCATGTTCTCAGGGCGGGGTTATGTAAATTTTTGGGTTTGTGATGTCACTAACCCAGGAAGAAGCTCGTTGTAGTCCCTCCAGCCATTTGCTGTAGTCCTTAAAAAGCGATTTCTGTAAAAGAAAATATCTCTCTATGCATTGAACGTCGTAACTTTAAGTTAAAAAGTTGAAATCATAATCATGGACCCCTTTGAAAGAAGAAGCTTGTTTTTATTAGAACATATTTTAATAAGAACACACAGTATATATACAAAAAACTAAGTCATTCACAGAGTGATTTAAAAAGACGCTTCCTGATTGATCACAACTGAATCAAGAAGTGGAATAGTGAAAAATAAAAACTCTGCCACCATTTACTCACCCTTGTATCGTTTCAAAACTGTTATTTTTGTATCTGGAAGGCGAAAGGAGAATTTTTGAATCTCCATGCAGAAAAGAAAGCATCATAACAGTAGTTCATATGATGCTCGCACTATTTTTCAAGTTTTCTGAACTCATTTGTGAAAGAAAAAAGACTGAATTTAAGCTCACTGATCATCTTCTTCACCAGTGAGGCTCTTAAGTTTGAATATGTGGAAAGACAAATGACCTTCTGTGAATTTTTAGTGAATAAAACTACAGCAAGTACCATATGACTTCAAAAGACTTGCGCTGAATTCGGAACCGATTTCGAATTCCAATTCCAATTCCGAATTCCGCAGCAATATAAAAAAAAGCATACACATCATTTGGATAACTACCTTTACGGACTATATTTATTGTACTTCTAATAATTTTTTAAAGTCATAGTCAGTATTAACTGTTGTTTTGCAGAAAAGAGTTGCATGAAGATTCTTGTAAATTGTGCATCAAAGAGAGATGAGGGCGAGTAAATCGTGAAAGAATTTCCATTTTTGGTGAACTTGTCCTTAAACTCTCTATAAGAAAACAAAGAAACAAAATAATCTCACTCCAAATTTGGCCATTTCCATCAGTTGCTTCTAAAGCAATTAAAATGTGATTCTGTTTTGTTTAGAGTAATGAAGAAAAAATAAACAGCTGCTGAATTCAGAACAGCATTCACTTTGTATTTCTGCCATAGAAAGTCATGGTAAGATTCTGAATTCAGCAGGTGTCAAATCAGAGCAGATAGAGTGAGATAACTAACCAATGGAAGGGTTGACAAGGTTAATCTCAGTTTCAGCTGCTATCCAGCTTCATCTAACCTAAAGTGATTTGACGGGTCTCAAAAGAGCAAAGCAAAGCATCTGGTGAAGCGATTCCTAGGTTGCTGCTGGACGTCCAACCCCTCGGTTTTACTCGTTCTCGAACTTGCTGTATGGGTGGTCGGAGTCTGGGATGAGACCTAGAAAGAAGGACAAGAGATATTTACATTTGCATTCACGCATTTAGCAGATACTTTCACCCAAAGTGACTTGCAATAGAGGAAAACAATCACAAGTGGGAATAAAGAACCGGTTCTTTTTCATAACGTCATATTTTCTGTGAGTCGTTTTTTTATTTTGAGTGAACTTTTCCATTGCTGCTCCAGGGGACTGAAGCTGTAATAAGGTCCTGGTACCAATTTTGTGTAGAAGCAGCAGAAATAATTTTCACAGTGATCTATTCTACTCACACACATTGCTCCGAGTTTGTTTGCACGAGCCCAGATGGTTGAGGAAAAGCCACTCAACTTTCACCTCCCCGATGGTTAGGAGGTGCAGGAGGTTTTCGGGGGACGTGACGCGTTTTAAGCAGACGACCGCAGCTCATCCGTAACCTCGGGTCGATTCGGACACGAGCACCGCTGAGAGCAGCGGATCCGACACGGGCGACACTCACCTCTGATTGACACGTGACATACAGGGTCCAAAATGGGCAGAAATGTTTCTACCCAGCCATGAAACTATATTTAATATTTTTATTTAAAAAATAAGAATTTATCCTTATCCCCAAGAATACGGTGTGCATGCATTTGATTTAAATCGTTTAATAGAGTCAGTTTCATCTCAATTTGCTTTAAAAGGAAGACACTACTTGTGTCACGAACGAATATCACCATACTTTTCTCAGTAAATTAATCGCAGTACATTTGATATGTAATGAAATGGTATGTTTATATATGCAAATGATGCATTATCTAATTATTTGCATACATTTCTAGAATATAAATTTGGAATAAAGCCAGATTCAAAAATTTCATTTCGTTGACATATTACAGTTTATCACTCCATAAACCAGAAAATACTGTCAATTCACCATATTTTCAGAAATAAAATCAAGTGTTACATGAATCAGGATGAAGAAACCCCTCTATAAAACCCTTGTGAATATAGATAAGAATAAAGCTGTTTGTAAAGCTGCTGAAGTGGAGAATCGTATGGAAGCTTGTTTCAGCCACTGAATAAAAAAATTTAAAAAACGTATAATTGCGACTTTTTCATCTCACAATTGCGAATTTACATCTCTGACATTTTTTCCTCAGAATTCCGTGATATAAACTCTCAATTGTGAGTTTATATGAATCAGAATTGTAAGTGAAGCGGCACAAAAGTCAAAAGTCAAGTTTATCTCTCACAATTTCGAAATTATAACTGGCAATTGAGATAAAAAAAAGTCGCAATTACCTTTTTATTTTATATTTAGTGGCGGAAACAAGCTTCCATAGATTTCCGACTATTTTCCGGAAAAAAAAAACACCACCTTTAAAGATATGTATTGTCACTGAAACCTACAAATGCAAATAGGTTAAGTGCAATAAAATACACTTAAATGTCCATTTAGCACGTTTTCTTTCCACTAGCCTAAAAAAAAAAAAAAAAAAAAAACGTTATATAAGCAAAATAGCCTAAAATCTCAAAACTGAAGAGGGTATGAAAGAACACTTGCTTCACCTGTAGTGTCTTGCGTTAAAACAAACTAAAAAAAACGTTGACCAAAGTCAAGTTCTACTCTCATTTAGCATTCAGTGAGTGTTTGTTTTGGACCCTTTTGCTGTGCAGTTGCATTAAGTGTGTGATACACGGGCAGAATCTCACACCGAACGTCCTTTCGAGGGCAGACACAAGTGTGTCCATGTGTGAGAGCAGCAGGGTCGGAGACACCCGTTCCCTGACGTGCAGACTGCTGAGAGCAGAAGAAACACAAAGGAGGCCTCCATCCATCATGCTGTCATGTCGTCTATACACACACACACACACACACACACACGCACGCTTCACCACAGGACACACAAGCACACAGCAGACCCAATGAGGACGCGGCCCAGAAACCATCAGTCATAATAGAACAGCATCACCACACACCCAGACAATGACATCAATGACTTCTATTTTGTACTGAATAAGCAAAGTTTGCGAAAGCACAACACTGAACGTGAGGATCACATCTAACCGCTCAGGTTCATCAGCAGCTCATCTGCAAGTTTCCACCACGCCTGCAGATGAGGAGCCGGTCGTGCATCTGGAACACGCTGAAGCTCCAGCGGTCGGAGCGGGAACGAGGAGAGGGTCTTGTCATGTGACGGTGTGATACAGCTCTCCTAGTGCTCGCACATCCTTTGATCTTCTCTTTACTTTGAACACCATCTTCACTGCCTCGGCGAGAATGTGAAACGGGCGCACTGCAGTCACACGAATGCATCTGCTGGCAGTTTGTTAGACCTCGCTTTGAAAGTGCCCCATTACGCTATTTGAAAAGTTCCTAATTTTGTTTTGGGAGTCTCCTATAATAGATTTACATGCATCCAAGGTCAAGAAACACTTTAATTTTCTCATAATATACAGCGCAGCATCACCTCTCTTCTCTCACAGTGTCTGAAACGGCTCGATAAAGAATTCTCTCTCTAAACCCCTCCTTTCTTAGAGCCTACTTTTCTCGGATTGATCCAGTCTGCTGTGATTGGTCTACCGTGTCGGAAAGGAACCGCCCCTTTACCATATATGGATTTCAGCTCTGGGTCTTCCTCAGCACTGGATACACAATTTTTGCCGGTTTTGCCGTATCAATCTCGTCCTTTGGAAGCGCATGCATTGCTTTCGTAGCGTCTTCTCGACATGTCGCCAACACAAACCAAACTCTTCTGTTCCTCGGTTAGAACTACGGTGCTTCAGGGTGCATCAGGTTAGATGTTGTTTGTGGGCAGCCAATGAAGACGTTATGCAAAACTGTTGCAAACCTATGTCGGTTTGAGCAGGAACTAACACAGGAATTAATGATGAATCAGTATCAGTTCTTTCTTTTGGGAGACACTAACTCCATTTATTGAGCTTTAAAACTTAGCAGACCTTTCACATTCACAAACAGCTATATTACACACTACATGAAAACTAATATCCGAGAAAGCATAACTGGGGCAGTTCCATGTAGTTCAACATTATTTCTCCGGAAAGAAACGCTCTCTGCCGTTTCCTCTTATTCAGGTCATTTTCATCGTTATTCCAGCTTCCTTCAGCTTCTCTCAAGGTTGCGTGCGTTTTCGCAGGTTCGTCCTCCTGCCCTCTGTCTCGCTCTGAACGCTGCAGCTCTGGTGACCCCGTGCTCCGTTTCTCTCGCTCTCACACACACTGCAGGATCTGTGATCGGAGGCGCCAAATGCATTTACATTTCACCTCATTCCTCTGCAGCGCTGGGATGGGACCCGGGGCTTTGCCACCACATAAATTACAGCTCTTCTCGGCTCTCCACCAGTGCTAATTAGCACAGAGTTAATCAAGCGCGAGTCAACCAGCCAGCCAGGTTTTTATTAGGAACCAAAAAGGTGGAAAACAAAAGAAGAAATTCTGGAGAAATCCATCTCTCTCCTCAAAACCCTCATGGAATTTTTGCTTTTAAACTTTATAAAGCAAGACACTACAGATGAATATGGTAAAAAAATAATAATAATAATAACTAACAGCGATCACTGTACTTTTTTAGATAATTGTTTTGTATTGTAAGTTTTTTGAAATGGTATGATTGAGTGTGTAAATTAGGCATTATATGCACTCATTCCTAGAACAGAAATCTGAACATTGAACAAACATGTTCAAAATTGATTTTGTTTGACTTAAAGGTTCTTACAGAGGGGCTTTTGTATATCTCTTTTTATCACTTCATATATTAGAAAAACCTGTCAACAGCCAGAAAACAAATACATTTTCACCATGTTTTTAGGAATAAAATGTTATATAAATCAAGTTAATGATGTGTGAACTAACCTTCAGAATATAGGTATGAATAAAATTGTTTGGTGTATGTAAAGCTGCTGATGTGGAGATTCTGACTCAGAGCAGCAGAAAAAACTCACTGCCTTTAAAGATGCGCACTGCCAATGAAATCTACAGATTTGCGAATAGATCAAGTGCAATAAAAGAAACACTTAAATTGTTAGTTCACCCAAAAATGAAAGTTCAGTCATTAATTCCTCTCCCTCATGTCGTTCTACACCCGTAAGATCTTCGTTCATCTTCAGAACACAAATGAAGATATTTTTGATGAAATCCGATGGTTCAGTGAGTCTCAAGATAATGAACACTTTCAGATGTCCAGAAAGATACTAAAACATATTTAAAACAGTTCATGTGAGTACAGTGGCTCAACCTTAATATTATAAAGAGACGAGAATACTTTTTGTGCACCAAAAAAAACAAAATAACGACGGTAACAGTGATGACCGATTTCAAAACACTGCTTCATGAAGCTTTACAAATCTTTTGATTTGAATCAGTGATTCGGATCACGTAACAAACTGCCAAAGTCACGCCTCGTTTACTGAAATCATGTGACTTTGACACTCCGAACCACTGATTCAAAACAAAAGACTCATAAAGCTTCATGAAGCAGTGTTTTGAAATCGGTCATCACTAGAAATTGTTGAAAAGTCGTTATTTTGATTTTTTTGGCGCACAAAAAGTATTCTTGTGGCAGAACCACTGTACTCACATGAACTGTTTTAAATATGTTTTAGTATCTTTCTGGACATCTGAAAGTGTTCATTATCTTGCTGTCAGAAGATGAACGAAGGTCTTACGGGTGTAGAACGACATGAGGGAGAGGAATTAAGGACAGAAATTTCATTTTTGGGTGAACTAACCCTTTAAAAGTGTATTTTGGTTGTTTCTTTCCACTAGTCTACATTTATTCATTTTGCACTAGTCTGAAAGAAGAATGTAATGGAAGCAAAACACCCCATAACTGCAAAATTTTGCCTGTAGTGTCTTGATAATTGATCTAAAATAACGAACTGGAAGGACAGATGTTTATGTCCATCTGGTAAAGGTGGTCCTTAAAGGGATAGTTCACCCAAAAATTATCACATGATTTACTCAACCTCAAGTCTTCCTAGATGTATATGACTATCTTCTTTCGCAATTGGAGATATTTTTAAAAATATCCTGGCTCTTCCCAAGCTTTATAATGGTAGTGAAAGGGGGCGTGTTCTGAAGCCCAAAATAAATACAATCCATTCGGCTCCAGGGGGTTAATAAAGGTCTTCTGAAGCGAAGCAATTGGTTTTTGTAAGAAAAATATCCATATTTATAAAGCATTATAAAGTAAAATAACTAGCTTCTGCGCAAGTCAATCTTTAAGTGATGTATGACACAGGATGTAGGAGTAGCGTAAGCTTAGACACCTCTCGCGGTTTAAACAAATATGGCAGTGCAACAAACTGATCTTTCTTTAAAATTTCTCCTTTTAGACTTCTAATTCGTGGCCAATGTTTTGTTTTCCTCTATCCTCTGCGCTTCAGTGTTTGTCTTTACGTCGGGTCAGAGGCCACTCTTCCGCCGTCTGCCGGAAGCTAGTTATTTTACCTTATAAAGTTTTAAATATGGCTATTTTTCTAACCAAAACCCATCACTTCGTTTCAGAATGCAATTATTAACCCCCTGCAGTCGTAGGTATTATTTTTTATGATGGATGGATGCATTGTTTTACAACGTGACCCCCCCCCCCCCCGGTATAAAGCTGGGAGGAGTCAGGATATTTTTAAATATATCCCCGATTGTGTTCGTCTGAAAGAAGACGCCTACGACGGCTTGAGGGTGAGTAAATCATGGGATCATTTAATTCACCAGATACCCAATTCATAAGTAATGATTTTTTTTATACAGAGTAATTAGTACCACTATCCTACTGCTATTTGGCAATCGGTAACTTTTAGCATTAGTATATTACTGTCACTACAACACACTCATAATCTCTCCTCTTCCTCTGCTGAGGCGCTCCATTACATTCAGCCACATGAGCATCGATCACGAGTCAATCGTTTGAAAAATGCTATCTGCTGAATCAAGCATTACTGAGACCTACACAAAGAACCAGATCAATAAAGACAACCAGAGCTGACATGATGACCTGTGTGAAAACAACTCCATATGATATGACATTACACCAGAAATTAACAACGGAAGACGCATTAGCTGCGTTAACCCAATAATGACACTAAGTTGTTGTAAGAATTGAGCACTTTCTAGTTGTGTCAGTGCAGCAGATCAATCTGAATCTCACCCACAATTACTGGTGCAATTATCTGCAGTAAATTCTTCCACATCAACGGCCTGAATACATTAGTGTGTGAACAAACGCACGGGCCACAACCTCTGCTGACCATCTGCTCACACACATCTAGATGACCAGACAGAAGTTTGGACAAACTGACTGAATTTGTTTCTCAAAAACCGTATGAACTAAAGGTTTCTATTTGATATATATGAACTGGGCATATATATAGACTACCGTTCAAAAGTTTGGGGTCAGTAAGACTGAAAATCATACTTTTATTCAGCAAGGATACATTAAATTGATCAAAAGTGACAGACATTTATAATGTTACAAAAGATTTCTTTTCAATTCATCAGAGAATCCTGAAAGAAATAAAATGATCACTTATTATATGATAAATGTTTTTTGAGCATCAAAACATCATATCAGAATGATTTCTGAAGGATCATGATGCTGAAAATTCAGCTTTGCTCACAGGAATAAATTACATTTTAAAATGCATTATTCATATAGAAATCAGTCATTTTGTATATCAGTATTTTTGATCAAATAAATGCAGCCTTGGTGATCATAAGAAGCTTCTTTCAAAAATATTAAAAAAAAATCGTACTGACCCTAAACTTTGACAGCAGTGTATGAATTTCTTTGTAAAAATACGTTTTATTTCTACAGTTTGTATGTGTTGGAGCAGATAAACAAGCATGCGGCAGCATACATGTGAAGAATTTAAAATGAAGAGTCACTACTTCATTCCCCTAGTTTTATTTGCACTATTTCATAATTTTCATGAATCCATTATGTTTGTAACATGCAGGAAAGATTCAAAATGAGTAGACCGTGAATACCAGAAATACAGGACTGAGTGACTCACCATACTTCTTGCGGATTTCATCATGCTTCGTCTTCCTCTCCACCCTCCTGCAATAGACAGTAACCAGAGATTAGTAACTGCGTTTGACAGACTGATCTAGGTTATGCAGATTTTTCCAACATCTACCGAGTTAAACACTGAATCTCTGTGAACCAGCAAAATTATTTGTCATTTGCATCATTTTGAACTGTATTTCGCTGCAAGATCATCATGAAATGGAAGTTATGATCGTCTTTTTTTTGCCTATTGTGACATATGTCCGAGTGAAACGGCTTCCCAAACAAGAACAAATGTAGGGCGGGATTTGATTTCGTACACGAGGAATTGATTGGATGGTTTGCTATTGGTTGAGCTCATATGAGTGACAGGTTGCCCCGCCCTCACGCCAGTAAACGCATCATCAGAGAAGATAAGAGATGATGCAGCAAGAGGGAGGGGAAGTTATTTTGATTAAAGATTATCACAAATTTAAAAAATGCTTGGATTGCATTTATTTTCGATACCGTGTTGGTCACCACCGTCCAATATAAAAACGTGCAGTTTGTACAAGAAAAACAAATCAAACTCATAACCTGGATTCAATTTCAGCAGCAGAAATTGCAAAGCTAAAAACGAACACGGAAAGTCCTAAAGAGAAGCACATGGGCCGCAGTAGATGATTCACGCGGAGTTCATGTCTTTGTTTAAACCCATCCATTCCTTCACAGGCTCACGGTGGGGTGTCGTAAATACGAGCAGCAGTGTTTTATGGGTGCGTGACATACTGAACGACATCCCTCGCTCCCTCTACATCATTCATTCTCTCTACACTCCATAAAGAAGATGGGCCGAGCCGGAGCATGGTCTCCATACGAACCCGCGGCCGCTTCATATCTGCTCAAAAGTGCCGTATAAATCAGTTGGAGCTTTATGAGCAGCTGATCTGTGAACAATCACCGGAGCTGTTAGCCATCTGTTGCTGCTTCCACAATCCTGCACAAAGCACCACAACAATGACTCCACCGGTTGCTGTTTTACATGTGTGCATCTACCAAAATCAGATTTTCATATTAAACTGGAATGTCAAATGCTTAGACCAACAGCGAATTAAAAACTAAAAGTTACACTCCCATTCAAAAGTTTGGGGTCAGTAAGATTTTTAAATGTTTTTGGAAGAAGTCTCTTATGCTCACCAAGGCTGCATTTATTTGATCAAAAATACAGTAAAATTGTGAAATATTATTGCAATGTAAAAGAACTGTTTTCTACTTGAATATCCTTTAAAATGTAATTTATTCCTGTGATCAAAGCTGAATTTTCAGCATCATTACTCCAGTGTCACATGATCCTTCAGAAATCATTCTAATATGCTGATTTATCTCAAGAAACATGTCTTATTATAATCTATGAAAGCCATTTTTTTTCAGGATTTTTTGATTAATATCAAGTTTAAAAGAAAAGCATTTTTTTTTAATTGTAGTTATATATGTTTTTATCGTCACTTTTGATTAATTTAATGCATCCTGAATAAAAGTACATTTAAAAAAAATAAATAAATAATATATATATATGTTTTTAATGTAATGGTGTTACATTGGTTTTTTTTTACAATTTATATAATATATTTAATATAAAATGTTTACTATTTTAATGTCAATGATTAAATATATATATATATATATATATATATGTATGCACATTAATAAAATCTTACTGACCCCCCAATTTTTTTTTTTTTTCTCCTCAATTTAAAATCAACATTCGCAAGTCATTCGGTTTACACAGGTATACTTTCATGGTACTTATGGCAGGCAACATTGTGAATTAACCTTTAAAATATGCAAAAATACAAAACTAACTATGGCTAATCAACCGTTTCTGTGTAGGTTATCAATTTTTCAATTCTTCTTTAAAAAAAAAAAAATATATACAAAAAACAAAAAAGCACTCCAAATACATACTATATATCCAAGGGACACGCTGTAACAGACTCCCAGAATGCACTGCGCTGCTGTTTGCAATTATCATTCCACATGATACGTACTAAATAAACATTGTTTGGTATTTTTTGTCCATCCCATCAACAAAAGCACATTCGTACATGCATCACACACAATCTGTAGCGACCTTGCAGCGATATTTGATCTTGGTTAATGTGAGCTCTCGAGTTCAAAAGGAGATTTCTGCTCCCCCTCAAGTGTCTGACACAGAATTGACCTTGTTAGTGCAGCACAGCTGCTGAAAGACCCTACAGACATATTTACACGCAACACACGTAATGAAGCGATTGAGCCACACATACATTATGTGACTAAATCCGCTTCAGATCAACAGGTGCCTGCCTGATCTGAGGCGTGAGATTTACTTACCGTTCATCTGCTCGCTGTCTGATCTCTTCTCTTCTCCGGGCAAACTGCTCATCATCACGGTCAAAACTGAAAATAAACCAACATAAATCACAATTTTCACCATGCTAATTTCATATAAGATAGATTGAGATTAAGTATTACACCTAAAATCCAAAAATAACAATAAAATGCCATGAAAATAATGTTGCAATGCAAACTAATCATAATGTTTCTTGTTTTTTATGCAAAATAAATTCTCTTTATTTTGAGGCTGGGGTGAAATATAACTTATTTAACCAGTAAACAAATTAAACAAAAAGAGAACATCTTAAAATCACCTGCAGTCCTTGTCAATAGTCTTTACGGTCACAACGAGATCAGCTTGAACAGACGTTAACATATTTTATGAAATGGATTGTTATGATTCTCAATTGTGATTAGATGAGCATTTAAAGATTACTTTAGTTCCTCAGTACTCGAGCGAGGACGTTACAGTCAATCTCAAAAATCTGGCCAGTTGATAATACCTAGAATAGTTTGTATCATTGAATTGTTATTTTCCTGTCCTATTTTCCTATTGCATAAAGCACTATATAAAAGGTGACTTGACTTAAAGATGGCGTAAAATGTAAATAAACATTATATACTAATTCAAAAAGTAGTTATGTTGCTTGACAAGCATAAGAGCTGAGGTTACACTTATGAACAATATTATATGGCAGAGGAATAATTATTCTAATTACTATTATAAATAAATGTATCTATTATTGAATAATAGGGTCTTGTTTTATTCTGCGGTTGCCGGCGTTTCAAAAGCATTAAGCAATAAGTTGATGGGCCACGTGTTACTGTGATCTTACCGCGGTAAAGGATTTTCATTAATTAAAATAAATATTATAGATTAAAAACAAACTAAACAAAAATAAAAATGTTGATGAATAAATGAAATAATAATAATAAATAAAAAAACTATATAAATAAAAAACTAATAAATAATAATAATAATTAAGAATAATAAAAATAATAATAAATAATAATAAAAACAAATAACTAAATAAATAATAATAAAAAAACAAAAAACATTTTTTTGGGGGGGGGGCAAAACAAATTAAAATCAAATTAGAAAACAAAAAAGTAAAAGCTAATTCAAATCAAAACATGACTAAATATAATTATAGTTTATTAAAAATAGTCTATTATATTGCTGTGACATACTACCCTGAGTTAATTAATTAATTGAAATGAAACTGAAATGATATAAAATATAAATACTAGACAAAAAAACTTAAACTAAATATCATTTTTGCAACGAAATGTACAAAAATTCCTAAAACTAAAATAAAATAAAATCTAAATATAAGTATTTTAAATCTAATAAAAAAAATGACATGATAAAACAACTTAAAACGGCTCATGTAAAACATGACTAAATACTATAATAATATATCAACAATACTAAAATTACACACAGGCACATTCATGTCATGTCGGAATTACTATAATTACAAGTTTTTCTGGAAATTATCAGCATACTTATGAAAACCCAGACCTCACATGACATCAAAATGGCAGCTATTTATCTGAGAGGATAGAAGCGAATTCATGTTCTCAATTACGTCAACAACAAAACTGCACATTTTGTCATTTTGTCTGTATAATGATAGTTAGGAAGATTGTAATGCCATGTCAGCAGCTGAGACTTGGGACAAGATCTTATTAAAAAGATAAGAGAGCTTATTAAATAAAAACGCGTCTACTTGCATTAAAAGCAGAACACTGCATGAACATCGCGACTAGAAAAATCATTCCTGAGACCAAGAACATGAACAACTAGTACTAGAATCTGACATTCAGCACTGGAGCTTCAGGACAATCACCTTTACATCATTAGTGAAAGTGAAACACAGAAACTCCAGCCACATGAATTCCCCTTCGATTATAAACAATAAAACATTGACCCAGAAAGAGAACAAAAAAATGAAACTACGACCTGTAGTCTTTCAGTAAAACAAGAAGTCTTAGTGTTTAAAGACACCACAAAGAATAGCATTACACATTCAGAGCACTAATCATGAGCTGAATAAGCGTTCGAGGAGGTGCTCGCTGTTTTTTTAACTAACGCACGTCTGAGTTTGCATCACATGACACGAGTGATTGACATGAAGCTGCCGAGAAGATGGACGGCTTGCCAAATGAAATCTTATGATTGACTGACTGACACGGAGACATGCCCTTCACAACCTGTCAAATATAAATACTGGCTTCTTTAAAAATCATCTCTTTGGGAAAAACCTCAATTCTTTTCTTATATTATTCTTAATAAATAAATACAATATAAAATGTAATTGTCTTCATTAACCCTAACTGTATCATGATACGCAAATTTCCAAGCCTTCATCTGACTGATACTTTATGCTTTTTTTACCAAATAAAAAGCCTTTTGTTGTGGAATCTTTACTGATTTTTATAAAGTGTAACAATAACTTTAATATTGTTAGTATGTCACATTTACTGAAGCAACTTAGGTTTAAATAATTATCCATACGTAAAGTGCGTAACTGTAATCAGGGTTGAGGAGTAACAAAATACAAGTAACTTAGTTACGTATTTAAAATACAAAATTTGAGTGACTGTATTTCATTACAGTTACATTTTAAATGGGTGGTAATCAGATTACAGTTACATCTGAAAAGTATTTTAGATTACCAAAGTGATTACTTTGAGTTTTAATGTCATTTAAACAGCAATTGGTGATTCTCTGACTCTGAGTTAAGAGTTAAGTTTCATCAACATTAAGAGGGATCATAAAAATGTTGTTATTTTTATTTAGTACTGTCCTGAACAAGACAAAATGACTGAATTTATAAAATAAATTGCCCAACAGTCAACTTAACTGTCCTGTCATGACCTTCTGACGTCTTTTTCTCAGAATTGCGAGATTTAAACTCACAATTGCAAGTTATAAAGTCAGAATTGGGAGATATAAACTTGCAATACTGACTTTTTTTCTTGCAATTGTGAATTTAGTATGTGAATTTATATCTCATAATTCTGACTTTTCTCAATATTGTGAGTTTATATCTCATAATTCTGACTTTTCTCAATATTGTGAGTTTATATCTCATAATTCTGACTTTTCTCAATATTGTGAGTTTAATTTAATTTTGCATAATTTTTTAACAATTTTAACTTTTCTCAATATTGTGGGTTTATATCTCATAATTCTGACTTTATAACTCACAATTGCAACTTTATATCACGCAATTCTGAGGGAAAAAGTCAGAATTGTGAGATAAAAACTCACAATTACCTTTTTTGTGTTTGTTTCACACTTATTAGTATTCCACAGTATTCTAAAGTATTTAGATTAAGTTACTAAACTTGAGTAATGTAACAAAATACGTTACAAATTACTTTTTAAAGCATGTATTTTGTAATCTGTAGTGAAATACATTTTAAAAGTAACCTACCCAGCCCTGACTGTAATTATACATTTAAGTACTGAGGAATATTAATTAACTACATGTACTTCGTATAGGGTAAGGATGAGGGTTTGCTTTAGAGTTAATTGCATGCAATTATGCATAATTTATTACTATAGTAAATACATGTAACAGTGACACTGTAAAAGAGAGACATGTCAGGGTTTACAGGGTTAATATTTTCACAGAACGCATCACAGCTCTGAAGTGGAAGTGAAACCTGATAGTGTGAATGTGACTATTTAAAGAAAAGAGGCACCGATATATGACTGTAAAAGGCATCTTCTGTTAACTCATGAGTGTTTAACCTGTATCTGGTAAGGGTGGGTAGGTTAAGTCTGTTTGTGTGGATGGTGTCACCTTGATGAGCGTCTGCGTTTACAGCAGCAGCAGCAGCAGCAGCACACGGTGATCGCCAGCAGCAGCACACCGGCCACCACGGCCATAGCGATGATCAGAGCCTCAAAGTTCACTGCAAGAAATCAACACTGAAGTTCATCCACACAGAGCTGTTAGTCACTACTGACACCTGCTGGACATTTACTGATAGTGCAAGAGACAGGATCGCTCATGATTGAAGAGTTGTGCAAGTGTTTTAATTGTTATCATGTGAGCATGAGCAATGTGATTCAGCATGATGTAAATTACCTAAATTATTTTTCTTTCTTTTTATTCTGGGGTGACATGTGACCTGTAAATTCTGTTCTCATCTGACATGATTTCACTTTCAATTCAACAGCATGAGTGACATTTTAGGTCATTCACTGTAGATCCACAAGGTGATGAGTCTGACTGAATGTCTAAAGATAAGTGATTTTGGAAACCTGACTACGTGACAGTCAGAGACACATTTGAGACTTTTACTGTCGAAGTGAGAAACTAAGTATGGGTGAATATAAAGCCAGCCGTTCATCGTCACTAAATAAAACTCAACTTCGGGAGTTTTATCACTCTGAAGGGGTTTATTTTGTGTCTACAATGTACAATATCAATATCATATAACTTATTACATGACTATTTACCAAATAAATAAATAAAATGACAGGTAAATATTGATTTTAGTTTGTAGAGGCTGCAGAGACACAAAACTACACATGGTGAAGGGGAAAAAACATGAGATGGGAGGAAAAATTATTTTTCGAAACATTCGCGTTCTGCTTTGCACTCCCCCACAAAACTTTTGCGTCCCCCGAGAAATGTTTGCATTCCCCCGAAAAACTTTGAGCTCCGATAACTTTTTGCAAAACATTTCCCGAGCGAATGCAGAAGTCTCTTCGGGGACGGAAAAGTTTTGCGGGGAAACACAAAGATAAAAGCCTCATCTTATATTTCAAAAAAACATTGAAATATATATTTTCCTCCCAGCTCATATTTTTTCCAAAGCAATTGAAAACCTAAACTAAACTAAATTAAATAAAAAAAGTAGTAGTACTAAAATTACTACCTGAAATAAAACTGAAATAAGAATAAATTTAAATATAGAACATTTCTTAAAAACTAATAATAATAATGAAAAAAACTTAACATTACTAAAAATTAAATTAAAAAAATGAAAATTTGGCAACTAAATGAAATTAGTTATAGTGCCAAGACTGAAATACATTTAAGTTTACATAAACTTAAGGAACTTGGTAGGAAACAGATGATTGTTGTATTGCCCTGGATGAAGGTCATTATTCAGGAATATTTAACCACTGAAAACCACGACTCAAGTATTCTAGATTTCCGCATAAGTAAATATAATGTCCGCAGGACTGCTAAATAGTGCCGTGATGTAATAAAACAACTGCTGTCTTTCCCCTATCGTTTAAAGGAAGTTGAACTGAGGGACTTTCAGCCCTGACTGCAAATCTCACTTCACGAATGTGAAAGTATTACTTCCATCATCTCAACAGCTGGCAGTATGATAGGAATCAACATGTATATTGTGTATCTTTAAGCTATTAGCATGTGTTAGGCTACACGCTAGAAACATGAATCTAACTCACCCCAGCAAACACCCCAGCGGGCCTGAGAGAGTTTGCACACCGACGCCGGCGGGATCACATACGACACGGGATAATCTGTGCAGCTGCTGTTCGTCTGGCACCACAAACACTGCAAAAACAGTTATTAAAATTATTATTATTATTATTAAAGGCTTTCTTCAGAGAGTGACACTGTTTTTGTGGGAAAACAGCAGCAGAAATATTATTACTAATGCATTTGATGAATTGTGTGATTTTTGTGCTGTTAGTTGGTTTGTGTCTCACTAAAACATTCATCCTGTTTGATCAAGTGACACAAATCAGGAGGAAAATGTCAATATTTCCAAAGAGGAAATTAAAGTATAATCGTCGTTTAACTATCAAAATACCAAACAGACAAAAATTTAAGTCATTATGAAAAATAATCATGGCGCTACTATAGTAAAACTGTCACTGTCTTGAATATCATTTTTTACTAAAGATTATCATGGTTTTACTAAAAAAAAAAAAAAAGAATCTATGTACATATATTTATTTATTTAAACTAATATATAATTAACTTAATATATATATATAAATAAATAAATAAATTATATATATATATATATATATATATATATATATAAATAAATAAAATTAATTAATAAATAAATTATATATATATATATATATATAAATAAATAAAATTAATTAATAAATAAATTATATATATAAAATTTATTTATTAATTAATTTTATTTATATATATATTATTTATTTATTTATTTATCTATATATATATTAATTTATTTATATATTATTTAAAAAAAATATATATATATATATATATATATATATATATATATATATAATATTTATTTATAATTAAATTATAACACCAAAAACAGTAAATCGGCACAAACACAATTATCAGTGCATTTTATGAATTGCATGTTTTGTAGTGTTAGTTGGTTTGTGTCTCTTATATTATTAAATATGACATTATATTATTATTTTGATAATAAAAAAAAAAATCAACATTTCAAAGAATGTTTAAAATATGAAAATGAACGTCTGCCAATCCCTTATTTAGCAATGCGTAACTTTAGCTTTTTCTAAACATTCTGCTGATTTTCATGTCTTTGTGTCAACAATCCAGATATAATTAATAAATAGTTTGAGCAGATTAATCTGATCCACCATTTTATATGAATACTTCATTAAATTACAATATGACTTTCGGAAAAGTTCAGATAATAGTGCAAAAAAGGACTGACAAAGCTGATAAAAAAGTAAATGAGCCATTTATGATCTTACAGAGACATTGGAGAGGCAGGTCTCACAGGAAGTCAGAGTGTTGCATGCTGGGGTGAGAATAAAAACACATACTTATGAGACAAAACACATAATTATATCACAATTTTGACTTTTTGTGTTACTTCTACTTATGTGTTATGCATAAAAGTCCTTTTTGGTTTCATATGGATGACTAACACCATTGACATTAAAAATACTAAACACTTTATTTTAAATATATGATATAAATTCTAAAAAAAAACAATATTGTAAAATGTAAGTATTAATTACAGGGACGTACAGAACTATAATATTTTAATATATTTATATGACTTTATATTCAAGCATTTTAGACAGCAAAATAGAGATTTAGGATAAAGAGGAAGACACAGACAGGTGAAGACATACGTTTGTGAACAGGTGGAGGAGTTGTAGGTTTAGCTGTAGTTGTTGGTTCAGTTGTAGCTCGTACTTTCACAGCAGCACTGAATGCGACACACACCAGCAGGACCAACATCGACCCAAACACTCGGGATTCATCCATATTGTTGAGGATTTGAAGGTTTGTACAGCACAACAATGTCGAGTCTGTGTTTAAGCTTTGAAATCTTACTTTCGGCGAAGCAGAAATCTCAAAAACTCTCCTCAACCCGCAACTGAAATCATCAAATGACTTACAGTGAAAAACACGGAAGCGCAGCTGACGCACTCGTGCTTTCAAAATAAAAGTCCCTTTATAAACGAAAGTATAATCTACTATAAACGTACAGACACCAAAAAAACAAATTTAAGTCATTATGAAAGGTATTCATGGTGTTACTATAGTAAAAAAAAATTAAATTTTATTACCGTGGTTTTACTTATGAATACACAGTACTTTAGTTGTGACTGTGGGTTTACTGCAAATATAACATACTATTGTTGCTATAGTAAAACTATTATTATTCTCACTTTTTGCAGTAACCTGTAGACGTAAATGATGTCAAACACACACTTTATTTTAAAATATGAGTTACAATTTTATTGAAATGTTACATATTTTAAATAGACCCAGGATCCAACACGTGTTTTGTCAATTCAATCAATATTGTCTTCGCTGTAAAAAACAATTATGGACCAAATGGCCTAAATTCATAAGATGATCTAGATGAGCTCTTCTCCGCCTGGTCTTTCTGAGCATTCAGGGTGTTTAAGGCACATATAGAGAGAGCAATGGCCTACATTTTAGGAGGAGCAATTCCATGTTCGTTGCTCTCTTTTTGAAGGACAAGAGTCGTGTTTCTAGGCTCTGTAGCTCAAGACTCTTGAGAGTCATGGTAGGATTTATTCATGTATTCTTGCACCTGGTCCTCTTGAAAGACGAGAATGATCCAACTTCTTTGAAAAAACTCTTAAGGTGAGTTCTTTCACGGCCTAGAAGCGAATCGAATCTTCGATCATTTTGCGAAGCAGTTGATTCAGAGTTTCGAAAAGCTTAATTTCACCCATCACTAATGATTATGGCCTATTATACCCTGTTGAAAAAACAGCATATGCTGGTTGGGTACGTTCTGAAGCATGGAAGCTGGTTTGAGCTGGTTTATGCTGGTTATTAGCTGGTTTGAGCTGGTTTATACTGGGCCTTAGCTGGTCATGAGCTGATTTGAGCTGGTTTATGCTTTTCCTTAGCTGGTTTGAGCTGGTTTATACTGGGCTTTAGCTGGTCATGAGCTTGTTTGAGCTGTTTTATGCTGTTCCTTAGCTGGTTATGAGCTTGTTTGAGCTGGTGTATTCTGCTCTTTAGCTGCTCATGAGCTGGTTTATGCTGGTTCTTAGCTTGTAATGAGCTGATTTGAGTTGGTTCATGCTGTTGCTTAACTGGTCATGAGCTGATTTGAGCTGGTCCTTAGCTGGTTTGAGCTGGTTTATACTGGGCTTTAGCTGGTCATGAGCTGGTTTTAGCTGGTTTATACTGAGCTTTAGCTGGTCATGAGCTGGTCTGAGCTGGTCCTTAGCTGGTTTGAGCTGGTTTATACTGGGCTTTAGCTGGTCATGAGCTGGTTTGAGCTGGTCCTTAGCTGGTTTGAGCTGGTTTATACTGGGCTTTAGCTGGTCATGAGCTGGTTTGAGCTGGTCCTTAGCTGGTTTGAGCTGGTTTATACTGAGCTTTAGCTGGTCATGAGCTGGTTTGAGCTGGTCCTTAGCTGGTTTGAGCTGGTTTATACTGGGCTTTAGCTGGTCATGAGCTGATTTGAGCTGGTTTATACTGGGCTTTAGCTGGTCATGAGTTGGTTTGAGCTGGTTTATACTGGGCTTTAGCTGGTCATGAGCTGGTTTGAGCTGGTCCTTAGCTGGTTTGAGCTGGTTTATACTGGGCTTTAGCTGGTCATGAGCTGGTTTGAGCTGGTCCTTAGCTGGTTTGAGCTGGTTTATACTGGGCTTTAGCTGGTCATGAGCTGATTTGAGCTGGTTTATACTGGGCTTTAGCTGGTCATGAGTTGGTTTGAGCTGGTTTATACTGAGCTTTAGCTGGTCATGAGCTGGTTTGAGCTGGTCCTTAGCTGGTTTGAGCTGGTTTATACTGGGCTTTAGCTGGTCATGAGCTGATTTGAGCTGGTTTATACTGGGCTTTAGCTGGTCATGAGTTGGTTTGAGCTGGTTTATACTGGGCTTTAGCTGGTCATGAGCTGGTTTGAGCTGGTCCTTAGCTGGTTTGAGCTGGTTTATACTGGGCTTTAGCTGGTCATGAGCTGGTTTGAGCTGGTCCTTAGCTGGTTTGAGCTGGTTTATACTGGGCTTTAGCTGGTCATGAGCTGATTTGAGCTGGTTTATACTGGGCTTTAGCTGGTCATGAGTTGGTTTGAGCTGGTTTATACTGGGCTTTAGCTGGTCATGAGCTGATTTGAGCTGGTCCTTAGCTGGTTTGAGCTGGTTTATACTGGGCTTTAGCTGGTCATGAGCTGGTTTGAGCTGGTCCTTAGCTGGTTTGAGCTGGTTTATACTGGGCTTTAGCTGGTCATGAGCTGGTTTGAGCTGGTCATGAGCTGGTTTGAGCTGGTCCTTAGCTGTTTTGAGCTGGTTTATACTGGGCTTTAGCTGGTCATGAGCTGGTTTAAGCTGTTTCATGCTGTTCCTTAGCTGGTTATGAGCTGGTTTCAGCTGGTTTATGTTGGTTCTTAGCTGCTCATGAGCTGGTTTATGCTGGTCAAGTGTTGGTCAAGTGCTGGTCCTAGCTCCAGCTCAGGACCAGCACTTGTCCAGCTTAAACCAGCTAAGAACCAGCATAAACCAGCTCATGACCAGCTTCCATGCTTCAAAACATACCTACGTTTTTTTCAATAGGGTATAGTTTTTAGCATGATAAAAGATGAGTATTTATTGAGAAATTTACATAATGATGACACTGTGCATGCATGGCTCAGACTGTATGTTTCATTTTTGAACAAAAAAACACAGATCGCCAGTAGATAATTCTGCCTGCGGGATATTCCAGAAAGCAGGTTATGCGACATACCCAGGTAACTTAACAGAGTAAACAGATAACCTCTACTTTCTGTTCCAAAAACAGAGGTAACTTTCAGGGTATGTAAGCAGCCATAGGAGCAGGTTATATCTGCTGTTTCAGACGTATTCAGCTCAAGTGAGCATAACAGATTTCACACAATACTGCTGCTTATTTCTTGTTCCATTCTTTGGTATATGTTAAAGGAATAGTTCACCCCCAAAAAAATGAAAATTATCTCATTTACTCACCCTCAAGCCATGATTTTCTCATTTCAGTCGAACACACTCAGAGTCATATTAAATAATATTCTGGCTATCCATGGCATTGACTAGTGATGGTGTTTTTGAAGCTCCAAAAAGTGCATCTATCCATCATAAAAGTAAAAATAACCATGTATTAAAACTTTATAATGAGCAATTGTGTGACTTAGGCTACTATATTTGAGACAATGAGGAACACAGAGTGTATAATTATGATTAAATGCATTTTTTTATGATCTTATTGGGTAGCTGTTCCTCATATGTACTTATTATAGTAATTACAGAAACTGGGTAATAACTAAGTACTAACCCTGAACCCTAGTTACCTTATATTATTGAGAATGAAATTGAGGCACTGGGTATTGATTCAGTCCTAATCTAATTGATAAACACTGCGAATGTTCGCAACAAAAGAAAACATGTATAGGAGGAAGCATTGGGAGAGGAAATGGGTTAAAATGTGAGCATGAGTCACTGCTGAGCACATGGTGAACTTTACTTGGTTTAAAAGATGCTGAGATAAATAATACTAATAAAAAAATGCAATAAATTACACAATTCGTTTTTGATGAATATGGCATCAAAAAAGTCATTTTAACTGCAATAGACTGTAAAAATGTTACTGTAAAAACCTGTTAATTTGTTAACAGTAAATGCCAGTACTATATTTGCAGAAAAACTAATAGATCTAGCACATTTTGTGTCATTTTACAGTAAAATACTGTTAAATGTACAATTAGTAAAAAGATCTTTACAGTGAAAAGCCATAAACTGACACTGACACTTTACATTTGATGGCTTTTCGTTTTAAGAATTATGTTTCTTCTCATTTTTTCAGTTATGTACTTTAGGGTTTTATGTTACATCTTATGTTGTTTAATAAATGTTTATTGCATTATTTTGTGTGTTACCATGATGATGATGATGAGTATTTGTATGACACTGTGTGCATCTTCTATTTACCACAGCTTGTGGAAAAGCTACTTGTATCAGACTTTGAATCATCAAGCATTTTTTCTCTATGATTTCTCAGTGTTATTCTGGCGGATGTCAGTATATGTTAAAGTTACAGAACAGATTCACAGCTAATTCAGCAGAGAAGGACTGTTGGATTTACAGATTTTTTTTGTAAATTAGATTTAAACTGTTTACTGTTCTGTAAATATATTTACATTTTCACTGTAATTTTACTGAATTATTCCACAGCTGTACTTTTTTCAGTGTGTAGCTCAAATAAAGCATGGCACTAGCAACGCCAAGGCCATTGGTTTGATTCCCATGCAGGGAAAGCAAGACCTGATATGAGTGTGCATGTTGAACGCAATGAAGTCGCCTTGGATAACATCCATACTTGAGCGGGAACGTCATGGAACAGCAGGTCAGCATTACGAAACATGCAAGACCTCCAGTTTTGACTTCCCTTTAAAGCAGAAAAAGACCAGAAAATCCCCAGACAGCATCTGTCCTCTGGTCTGGCATCGTCCCTCCGGCTGATGTGCGCTCATGGCTCTGGACGCAGTGATCGTGCTCTTTACTGTGATGACTGGTAAGTGACATTTTATTATAATGTCCCAGATCTCCATCTGTCAAGATCAGATCAAAATCCAATTATGATGCGAAGATCATTTTCTCGTAACGTCATCTCAATAATAACCCTTCGTTTCATCCTAACATGCTCTTTCCTCACATCACTAAATAAACTTTAGCACTACAGTATGTTAATTTCTCACTAAATACATGTGATTGTATTTGTGTATGTGCAAGGCAGACTTCACAACTTCCCTTTTCTATATTTCGACTGTGTTGTGAAATGCTCTTGTCACACTGCAATTCTGGTGCTGATCTGATTCTGAAGGGCATTCAGATACACGTGATGACAAAAACCATAAAAGCAGAGAGATATATATATTCTTATTAGGAAGATCACACTGAAAAGAAGTAATTTATATTCATTCAATGAGACATTTCAATGAGCAACTGTCTGAAATGACATGTGAAATATTATCAGACTTAAAGGATTCGTTCACTTAAAATGTAAATGACCCCAAGCTTTACTCACCATCAAGCCATATAAGACTTTCTTCTTTCTGATGAACACAATCGGAATTATATTAATAAATATCCTGACGCATCCGAGCTTTATAACGGCAGTGAACGGGGATCAACGAGTATGAAGCTCAAGAAAGTGCATCCGTCCATCATAAATGTACTCCGCACTGCTTCAGGGGGTTAATAAAGGCTTTCTGAAGCGAAGTGATGCTTTTGTGTAAGAACAATATCCATATTTAACTAGTTATAAAGTAAAATATCTAGCTTCCGCCAGAGTACGAAGAAAGTGTAAAACTCCTACACCCAACGGAAAAAGTGTTTTCTTCAGAATTATTGGTAACATTTTACGATACAGCAAGGTTAGTTAATGCATCAGCAATACATCTGTTACACTGTTTATAAATATTTTTAACATTAGTTAATAAAATTACAACTGTTCATCGTTCATGTTTGCTCAGATCCATTAAATATGAACGGAAACAACTTTTGATGTAACACTTTATGATCAGGTTCCATTAATTAACTACATTTCACATGAACTAAAAATGAAAAATACGTCTAAAGCATGAATTAATTTTAGTTGATGCTAATTTCAACATTTACTAACATATGATTTAATTCAAAAGATGTATGTGTTATATTATTAATTTGACCAGACCTGATATTAACTAATGAAGAGTTGTATTTTCATTAATTAAAGCAAAGATTAATAAACACTGTAACAAATGTATTGCTCATTGTTAGTTAATATTATATTAATGCATTAACTAACATTTCTGTGACCTTATTGTAAAGTGTTGCAATTTTGTTTTTCATCATGTATTAGTACACAAAAGAAGATATTTAGAAGAATCTATGGGTAACCAAATTGATGGTCCCCATTGACTTCCATTGTATGGAAAAAAAATAAAAATACTATGGAAGTCAATGGGGACCATCAACTGTTTGGTTACCGACTTTCTTCAAAATATTATCTTTTGTGTTCAGCAGAAGAAAGAAATTCATACAAGGTTGAAACAACTTGAAGGTGAATAAATGATGACAGAATTTATATTATTGGGTGTATATCCCTTTAACTAATGTTAAAACTGGACGTTTGTTGTAAAGTGTAACAGTGTAACAAAAAAAAAAAAAATAATCTGTAAACTGTTAATTTTCTGCCTTCAGCATGTCAGTGGAGGGTGACACCTGCTGTCTCACTTTCTGCCCCGGTGAGAGTGTTTGCCCTGGAGGGATCGTGTCTCGTGCTCCCCTGCTCCTTCAGTCCGGTTCCTGCAGCAGAGAGGATGGAAGTTCGGCTCAAGAGAACCCCGACTTCCTACTTAATGAAGCTGAGAACGACAGTCTTCAGCACTCATCGTGGGGATGCGATTCATTCAGACTTCAGAGGGCGCACGTCCCTCGCGGGGAACATCAGCTCCGGCGACTGCTCCATCAACATCCTCAGAATCAGGAAGGAAGACCAGAACACATATGAGCTGCAGATGAAGGAGCAGGGTCAAAGGTCATGGGCTGTGGGTACCAAGATCAACGTCAGCGTCAGTGGTATGATAATGTTGTTCTGACATGATGTAAAAGCAACTTTAACCAAAACCATAAAAAAAGGGATTAAAAATTTTGCTTAAGAAATTAAAATTAACATCAAGTAAAAAACATTAAGTTAGTTACCAAGTTAACGTTTCTACAATATTTTCTTTTAGTTTCAGTTGAAGTATTTAAATAACTAAAACTTAAATAAATATTAATAAAAAAAAACAACAAATTAGCCTAAAACGAATTCAAAATATTAGTAAACACTACATAGATATGTTTAAAAATAATAATAAAAATTACAAACAACAACATTGCTGCAACTTTAACTAAAATGAAACAAGAAAATTCAAAATATAAAATATAAAAAAAAAAAAAATATATATATATATATATATATATATATAAATATAAATATAAAAAAAAATCAAAATATAAAAAAACTACATGGACATATTTTAAAATAACTAATAAAAATGACAAAAGCACAAACATTTCCGAAACAAATAAAATAAAAATTTAAATAAATAACTAAATAAAAATAAATGAAACTAATTCAAATTATAAATGAAAACTGTATAGACATAAACTAATAAAAATGACAAAACATTATTATAACTTTAACTAACATTAAAATGGAAATTAAAAGAATAAAACCTAATTAAAAAATAATAATAAAACTAAATACATTTGTTTTTAATTAGTAGAAATGCCAAAAACAGAACAAAATTTCTGAAAATATAGAACAACAACAAAAAAAAAACTAATTCATAATATAAATAAATACTACTATAGTATATTTATGGTGCAGTAAGCGACTTCTGAGAAAAGCAGATCGGACTGAGTGCCAAAACACACCTGTAGCCAATCAGCAGTAAGGGGCGTGTCCACTAATGCCTGTGCTGCATAGCATGTTTGTTCATTTGGGGGCGGAGCTATCAAGATAGGTAGATAATCAAGATAATCCTTTTGGGTATGGCTGTGTTTGTTTTGGTGATTTCAAATATCAACAGCGTTTCTCAGAAATCGCACCTGTAATGATACTAAAATAACACTGATTTTTATGCAATTTTACATATGAATCTCACATGAGCATGTCTCATCAGGTACGCCCGAGCCGCCTGAGGTCACTGACCCTGGGCCCGTGAAGGAGGGTCAGCGGGTCGTGTTGAACTGTTCAGTGAAGCTCAGCTGCCCGTCCGAACGCCCCCGTCTGCTGTGGAAGTGGGAACGAGGCGATCAGGAAGGCAGCAGCGTTCACGGAGACACGGAGCTGCAGCATGACCCGGGACAGTTACCGGTGATGTGGACGTCACTGTCCTTTACCGTCCCGAAACACACAAACCCCAGAGTGCGATGTGAGGTGGAGTATCTGAAGAACAGGAGATCTTCAGCCACCCGAGAGATCCTCGTTCACTGTAAGACGTCAAATATCCTTATCCACCAATCACAAACGAGCAGAAAAGTCATGGAAATTTAGTGGTCATGTAGAACCTAAAGTCAAACCAAAAGTCTCAGTTTGCTCTCCATTCAGTCTCATAGACCTAATAATTATTTATTTGCCCACAAAGAGCAATTTCTAAACACTGATAAAATATTTTAAAACTTGATATAACTAGAACATTTATATAAAAAAAGTCTATGACTTAAAGCTGCAATATGTAAAATATCCAATAACCACTAGGTCAGTGTTATATATTTTGTTCAGTTGAGTACTTACAATATCCCAAATGTTTCCAACTATTTGTAAATCATGAGAAAATCGCACTTTTCAACAAGGATCCGGGACGTGTGAGGGAGTCGCCTGTAAACGGCGTCAAAATATCCGTGTTTACCTCGGTTTTATTTTGTAGAAACACCAAAGACGCTTTAATATATATTAATAGAAATAAAACAACATCTGTTTTGATACATTACACACAGAAAACTAATTATTGTAAAATAGCTCAACACACTCAAAAAAATATTTCAGTCTAAACATAAGTTTTATGTAATTTCATTACATAGCAATTTTCCATCCATTTGAATTACATAGTTTTAACATAAACAAACTAATAAACTTAATGTGATTCATATTTTTCAGTCATACGTAAATGAAATGGGTAAGATTTATGTAATAGTTCACAGAAAAATGCCCAGGTTAATGAACACTGTTTAGTGGTCATGTGTGCGCACTACTGAGTTAAAGCACCATTGAAGCAGTGTCAGAGTTAATGAGATCGTTAAGTGATGATTGAGCATTAATGATGAACACCTGCTGTTAACAAGCAGAATCACTGAAGGACAGAGAAACACAAGAACTACAACTGACTTCAGTCACAGCCTTCGATGAAATCAACTGAAGATAAAAGACATTTAATCTCTCACTATTCATATACTCAACTATTACATAAATCTTACCAATTTCATTTACATATGACTGACAAATATGAATCACAGTTTGTTTATGTTAAAACTATGTAATTCAAATGGATGGAAAATTACATGGATATGTAATTAAATTACATAAAACTTATGTTTAGACTGAAATATTTGTTTAAATCTCATTTTCTTGATTTTTTGTGAGCACCATGCTTTATCATGCCACAGAGAAAAACACTTGTCAAGTGTCTAATATAGTATAATCAGATGCAGCTTTATTTTAACAGTAATACAGAATTTTCTCCATTATTCAATACGTTTTAAAATGAATTGCATGTCATTTATCAACACAATCCATCCAGCATTTAATATGATATTGTAATCTGGATCTCTCTTACTGCAGTGAACAAGAGTCTCACAGCAGCCGCGAGCGAACGCTCAGAGTAACGTTATAACATCATCTTCAACACACTCAAATGAGTCTAATATGATGAACAGAGCTGCGTTTCCTCACACTCATGACCGGAAAAGCGGAAGCGGCGCCGGCGACTGTGTCATAATAAAAGTCCCGCTGCTCGCCAGGCATGTGTCGTTCGTCTCTCATTAACAATCCGTGCTCAAACTTGGTGTCATCAAGCAACGCATTCATTTTGAATTGGCGACCTCTAGCGGACGAAAACGGCATGCACCTTTAATATTTTGTTCATTTCCATGACTTTAGTCTTATAAATAACACTTTTAGAAATTCCCTATATAAATAGATAATAAAAATAGCAGTTCTAATTAAAATAACAAATATCATACGAGCATACATCGTGATTTTCACTTATTTTAAAGCTTGTTTTGTTTTATTTTAAATCAGTTGAGAACCACTGATCTGAAGCAGTTGTAAATGTTCTCCTCACAGTTCCTCCCAAAGACGTTTCCATTCAGGTCCTCACGATGTCTGTCCGGGTCGGAGGAAATGCTCTTCTGAGTTGTTCCTGTAAGGCTGACCCACCGGTGTTTGAATACCAGTGGTCAACCGTTCAGTCGGGAAACACGGTGATCCTCCCCAAACGCACTCCCACCGTCCGCATCTACAACGTGACCCGAGACACGCGCGCTCAGTGCACCGTTACCAACAGACTGGGACGGGCGGCGTCTCGCCTCATGGGCCTCAATGTGCAATGTGAGCCTCGTGCTTTAGTAGTTTACACACTTAATTCACCCACACAATAAAAATTCTGTGATCGTTTACTCACCCTCAAGTTGATCCAAACCTGTATGAGTTTCTTTCTTCTGCTCTACACAAAAGATGATATTTTGAAGAATGTTGGAAACCAGACAGTTGATGGACCCCATTGACTTCCATAGTATTTTTTTCCTACAATGGAAGCCGTCTGGTTCACAACATTCTTCAGAATATCTTCTTTTTAGTTCAACAGAAAAAAAAACACATCCAGGTTTGGATTAACTTGAGGGTGAGTAAACGATTACTATTATTCGGGTGAACTTTTTTCAGTCTGTCTGCTGTTTTTGTTTTGTGCAGGTGTGTTCTAGCGTAATTATAGCATAATTTCACAAAATAAAAGTCAGACCATTCTGTTTTTGCTTTAAATCTTGAAATTTTACAATCTAATTTAAATGTAAAATAACTGCTCATGCTACATGTGTGGAGCATCTTTGTTTGCATCATTATTAAAATGTAGAGTTGCATCTAATTTCAAATGGCTGGCTAGATGTGTTTTGTTTAATACCGGTTTGGCCTGTTATAGAGTAACAAATACATTTGCTTAAACAAAGAATAAAAAAAGAGTCAACCGGGTACCAGAATCAGCTTGCTTGTGAAAAATCTAAATTATCCACGAAAAATCATAATCGGGGCATCCGAAATAAAAAATATTAAATAAAACATTATTTTAAAAATTGTATAAAGTCTTTTCAATGTAAAAAGGCAAAAAGGGTTTTTCTAGCTTAATTAATTAATTTGTAGTTTTTATGGTTAATATTAATGTAGGCTCATTGACCCTTCGCCGGCAGTTGGCCCTTGGCCATTTTGTCTTTCATATTTAATATACCGTAATTTTTTAAGGAAGTTTAATCAATAAATAGCGTCTAGTGTGTCTTTAATGTGTCGTGACAGATCGCTGTAGCTCCTCGTGAACCGATCATCTCTTCATACTAGTTCATTTATACTTGTTCATTTACTCCCCTGACTGCTGATTGGATAAAATGGCGGATTCGGGGTTATGATTGGTTAGATCACCTGTCAATCAAACTGTTTGTGAAGGGTCAATTTCAGTTTTATTAAAGTTTAAGTAAGTTTGTTGTGAGTTTTTGTTATTTATAGTAGGGGTTTTTATTTTTAAAATGTCTATGTAGTATTTTTTTTAGTTTTAGTTTTATTTTAGTACGTTAAATTAAATTAAAATGAGAAATGTTGCCTTGGCAACTAGTATAAATAATACTAAAAAGTTTATATTTTTTTTATTTAATTTTATTTTATTTTAAGTTAAAAAAATGTTTTTCATGGTTCTAGTTTGGATTGAATTTTTTTGTTATTATTGTTGTTACTATAATAACCCTGCTGTAGAAACCTGATACAAAATTACTTTGCATTCTGCTTCTGTCCTTTTTCGTTTGTCTCATGTCATACATCTCCTATATTCTGATCTCCGTAGACACTCCCGTGATTTTGTCAAACTCGTCCTGTGATTGGGACGGGATGCTTCTGTCCTGCTCCTGTGCCGTGGACTCAAACCCTCGTCCCGCCGTCACCTGGAGTGTGAACGGGACTCACCTGCCGGAGGGATATAACACTTCTTTTTCTTATTTGAACCACATACTAATAGCGACTCTCAGCGGGATCGCAGACGCTCCTCTGCCAGTGGAATGTTACGCAATCAACTCACTGGGAAACGACTCCCGCACACTGCTTGAGGATCACGATGGTACGCTACGACCGAACAATAACATTTAGAGGATATTAGTGCATACAAATATGAAGTTTCTGTCATTATTTACTCATGTTGTTTCAAACCCGTATTCTGTTTATTTTTTCTGTGGAATCTTTTCAAAGATTGTGTAACTGATCCATAAATCCTGCAGATTCGCACAGAATGGGAACCATGCACCTGTTTTAAACTATTAAATTGATAATATAATGATGCATTTATCTAAAAACAGCTCTGTTAACACAAGAGTTTAAATCCATTCTACAGATTTTTCCCAAAATCAGGACAAGAAATTTAAAAATGTTTTTTTTAAAAAAAATAATAATAATTAAAAGTCATGCAAATTTATTGGTAATGGTGTAAAACTATTATTTAAACTTTTAAGTATTTATAATTATTTTATAAATACTGTTATTTAAACTTTTAAGTATTTATAATTATTTTATTTTAATTAAATATTAATTATATATATATATATATATATATATATATATATAATTTAAAATATTTACATAAATGTTTAAATATTTAACTTTATTTAATATTTACTATTTAAATTTTTTTTTGCATATTCTATCTAATATTGCGATACTTTGAGAAGCATTATAATGAAAATTAATTATAAATATTATAAATACAATTATAAATAAATTGTTTTTTCACAGGTCACCTGATATGGGCTCTAATACCGGCAGCATGCGCTGTGCTTCTCCTTCTGCTTCTGAGTCTTCTGATATTTTTCTGCTGTTGCAGGACAAACAGACGGTAAGATCCTTGTCACTAATGTCTTAGTATATCTTGTGCAATCTCATCTGACTAAGTGTTAAGAACATCTGAGCTCTTTTCTTGTTGAAAAGGAGACGCGTCATGGCCTACAGACCTCCTGCAATCCATCCAGAGAGTCTCGGCATCTATCAGGAGCGCATGCCGCTCTACATTAACTGCAGCGAGGTCACACACATCTACACCAACGGCAGTTACCAGCTCATCTATCAGAACAGCACTCCACTTTTTGTACAGAGCAAACAGGTAAAAAGCGACGATGGGCCATTTGTTAATCTGGTTGCTTGATGAGAAAGAGATTAAATGTAGTTGAAGTTGAAGAATCCACTCAACTGTAGCAGTGGATGAGTGTTATTCTGTTGCGCGGATGAGAGGAACGACTGATGATGGCACGGTTTGATGCTTGCTTGACCAATCAGCAGAAAGGGGCGTTTCATTCCCACCCACATGTGATTGGGTGCTTCTCAATCTGAAGGCTGCGTATCTCAGCTGCCACTTCATCATTGCTGCTGAAGCGCCGCCAGCCTTCGTTTCACGTCCTTCATTCAGCTCATTTCAAGGATGCATCAATTCTATCCTTTGTGTCCTTCAATCATACACAATCCTTTGCACACATTCCAATTCACTGAAGATAAACGAGTCGGCACTGAGCTTATCTGAGTCCATTATGAAATTAACTTACTTTAAGTAACTTTTCCCCACTTTTTTTTTATTTAAAGTGATAGAACACCCCAAAATTTAAATTCTGTCATCATTTACTCGCCCTCAAGCTGTTCAAATCCTGTATGAATTTCTTTCTTCTGCTGAACACAAAAGAAGATATTTTGATGAATATGAGTGATCAAACAGTTGATGGACCCCATTGACTTCCTTAGTATGGGAGGGAAAAAATACACTGGGGTCCATCAACAGTTTGGTTACCGACCTTCTTCTAAATATCTTGTATTGTGTTCAGCGGAGGAAAGAAATTCATACAGGTTTGGAACAACTTGAGGGTGAGTAAATGACAGAATTTTCATTCATAAAGCTTAACTTTGTGTGGTTAAAAATGATCCAAAATCAATTTTCGAGCAAGTACATAACCAGCCAGTGTTCAAAACTATCTCCTTACCTTAGCCCGATTCACAACGGTAAGCTTGTAATAATGTTTTATAATTCGGGTGGTACTGGTGGGTTTTCGCGGGAAATTCGAGCATGTTTTTGCGTCATGTTTATTTACACAAAGAACCAGTAGGCTATATCACATGTGAGGCGGATCATTTAAAGCCTTTCTCACACCAGCTGCAATAATTAAATTTATCATTTGGATGGCAAATTTATCAATTGAAACCTTGCACGTGCGAAAGAGAACATCCGCGCACATCCAAATAAACGTCTTTTAAATGCAAAACTGATTTTCGTTCGCTCGAAATACTTTCTTATTTGCGAGACGAACATTTATCCTCAAAACTAAGTTCGCGCGCGAGCGAAATGCCCTTTTGCGCGCTCAAAATATGATCTTGCACGTGCAAAATTATGGCAGGAATCTAACCCCATATAGATTCATCCGCGCTGAGGAGCCGCACTTAAAGACAATTATTCCGCAAACAACTGCAATTGCAGGTTTCAAACAGAGATGGCGACAAAGAGGCAAAAACTACGGACTACAGCTTTAACACAGAAAAATGAAATAAATGGGGGAAAAAACAGTGCCTTTTTTATTAAAGAATTTAATTTTTTTTTAATTTTTTTATTTAATAGTGTAAATGTCCAAAAAGAGCATTTACTGAAACTCTATAAAAAAATAATGTTATGAGTGGAATTCATGAAATTCACCTGTTGTTCAACTTTTAAACTCTGAGAGGTATCACAACTGCAAAATGCTTATAAAAGGCATATGAAATAATACAGCCGTCTTTGTGTTGCAGATGCATAAGAGACAAAGACGAGGGGCCAGACGACAGCGAGCGCAGCTGGAGAGACAGACCCCCATCACAATAGACTCTGAGACGGCCATCTATGTGGAGGTCATATGATCACAACATTAACATCTTCGTCAATTAACCCTCGTATAACAGAAGGAAACTTACCTGTGTGTGTTTATATAACCATTTTGATGATTTCTACCTGTGTGTTTTCACTGAGATCTGAGTCTGTGCCGGTGCTGATAACGTTTCTGTATCTGTATCAACTAGCCTCCAGAAATAAAGAAATAAAAAAAACAATGTGTTTGGCATCTCAAATGCATGTCAGTGAATATTGTTTGTCATGCTGTTTGCAAAAATAGAATAATTTTTGTCAGTTTTTAACCCTTATGTGCTGTTCAGGATGTTTTCATCCACTATGGGGAATTTTTGAGTCTTAATTTGGTCATAACTTTCTCCGTGTTTCAGCAAATGGAATGATTTTTGGTGACAAATCTTATTTTGACACATATTTTGGGAAAATGCTTTGAAAATTTTCAAAAACTCAACAGTACTCTGTGGGCAAATTCACTACCCTTTCGTTATGTTCGTGGCTGAAAACAGACACGATTTTAACTGCTTTAAAAATGTATCAGATAAATATTTCTTTCAAATTTTTTTGCTTAAATCTATTAATCAACCTCAGTCCTGATCAAAACTACTAAATTTAAAAAAAAAAAAAAAAATCAGGATTTTAACTCTTTAATTGCCAAATTCATAAATGATGTCACTGATTTGGGAAAAAACGTGTCAACGATTAGAAACAACATTGGCTTTGATGCGTTATTAGTTTTTGTGCAGCGTCAGATTTTAACGTTTTAAAGAGTTCAAATCCTGAATTTTTTTTTTAAATTTAGTAGTTTTGATCAGGACTGAGGTTGATTAATAGATTTCAGCAAAAAAAATTGAAAAAAATATTTATCTGATACATTTTTAAAGCAGTTAAAATCGTGGCTGTTTTCAGCCACGAACATAACGAAAGGGTAGTGAATTTGAACAATGCACAAGATTTAATATGCATCTTAATGCATATTTGCTGAAGTTGAAGTACAAACTATATAAATCTCAGCCATATCTGTTTTGCTGAGAAAGGTCAGATACCTCAAACATTTCTGAGATACCTCAGACATTATTGTAGAAGATGAGTAAATCACTGAATAGATAAAAAGTGGCTTTAGAAGTAACGATGCAGTGTGTTTTTATTTCCTTTCAATTGAACAGCCAATCAGTGATTTGCAATTCAGTACACAGAAACACACAATCGAGAGTTTATAAAGAATTTCCTTGAACATGCATTAAAAAGTAAGTCGTTACTGAGAATTCTTTGCATTTCTTTCATCGAAAAGTCATTAGGCCAATATCAAACGTGGTATTTGTACATTCCAAGGATAAAATGCAAAGAGACAGAGTCATGAATTGAAAGTGTTAGTCCTGAGGACAATAAAAGTGTACAGCTGATTGGAAACAAAAAATTGTTATGCAACTGAGAAAAAGGGGAACATTGATAAGTGTACTAGACTAGTCAGACGCATTTCAAAGAAAACCTTAAAGCTGTGCAAGTGGAAAATACAACATTTATTTAAAAACACCTACAGTATCTCACAAAAGTGAGTACAACCCTCACATTTCAGCAACCATTTTAGCATATCTTCTCAAGGGACAATACTATAGAAGTGAAACTTGAATATATTTTAGATGTGCTGCTTGTATAGCAGTATAGATTTACTGTGCTCTGAAAAGAACTTAACATACAGCCATTATTGTCAAAATAACCGACAACAAAAGTGAGTACACCCTAAGTGATAAGCCACATGTCCTATCATCATGTTCATGTTTTTGTCTGCTTGACAGGACCATACAAATGTGTGTATCTTGTATTAGAGCAGTTAAAATTTGGTGCTTTGAGTACAATTCTGTCATACTGACCACCGGATGTTCAACATGGCACCTCATGGCAAAGAACTCTCGGAGGATTTGAGAATTAGAATTGTTGCTTCCCGCAAAGATGGCTTTTCATTTCTATAGTATTGTCCCTTGAGAATATATAATAAAACGGTTGCTGAAATGTGAAGGGTGTACTCACTGTTGTGAGATACTGTATGTGAAAGACTAACGTCGCTTATTATTGTTTTAGTTTCTAATATTGTGGTCATAGCGCAGAGACAAAGGAAAAGACGGTGGGACAGAGAGACAAAAAATGTAAACTAATGAATAAAATACTCCTTTATGTATAACAGCTCTCAGTTTGTAAATTGCTGTCATTTAAAATGTCATTTTGTCTGAGACTTTTGACAACTTCCATTTTTTCTGAATGTTTTGCAATTAAAATTTACTAGCTGTGAGTTCCTGTGAAGCATCGTTCTGCCGCCTCAATTTTGCATAATTTAATATATATTTATTTAATTTAATAACTGTATTTGCAGTATTGTAAGGGGTATGTTAATAAAACACAATTTGATAAGTAGCACATTTACTCTACTCTTATTTATCCTGAGGTTTTGCCTCACTTCCGGCCGTAGCCGTATCCCTTCTGGACACAACCGTCTGCCTCTGATACGACGGTAGGCGGAAGTGACGTCACGTGTTGTGAATTGAGAGGGAGTTTGTATGCGTGTTCGCCTTCACACCAACTACAATAAGCCACATAACTGAGGTCTGGGGACTTTGGACTTCGGTACAGTGTTCTTAATTTAATTTAATCGAGTGTCTGAATATTTTCAGCCCGGTTTCTGTCTATTTAATGACCGCTGTAACGCAGCTCTATTGTTTGCTAACAGGGCACTAACATGAAGCATGCTAGTTAACTTAACTAGTCGCTTTAATGGTCGAATACTATCTAAACTACACCAGAGACATTGTTGATAATAATTAGGTCCAGATGAGTGCTGGTTATGCGCTCAGTTTCGTATTATTGCCAATGACAGCCAGTCTAACAGATGCTCAATGTAAACAAAATATATGAATATATTGCAAGATATTAACTGTTGTCAAATCTGTCTCTTTTAGATAATGATTAAGTTGATCTCTTAAATAATTGTATATTTTTATTGGGACAAAATACTCAAATATTTGCGTAGAATATAATGAAATATATCGTTGGTTGGATAACAGCAAAAATGTGAACAAAAATGCATCAAAAATGTCATTGTCACTTTTTTGCATGATTAATTAGTTAATATCTGACCCTAGTTACCATAATATTTTTATTTTGTTCTTGTGTAGATTAAAGCCTGCTGGAAGGCTATGATTTGATGTCTGATTTGTGATCGAATATGTATATATATATATATATATATATATATATACGTATGTGTGTGTGTTTGTGTCTGTGTGTGTTATATATATGTATATATATATATAATATGTTACATAATATAATATATATATATATATGTATATGTGTATATATATATATATATATATATGTGTGTGTGTTATATATATATATAATATGTTACATAATATAATATATATATATGCATATGTAAATATATATGTGTGTTTGTGTCTGTGTGTGTTATGTATATATATATATAATGTTACATAATATAATATATATATATACATATATATATGTATATGTATATATATATATATGTGTGTTTGTGTCTGTGTGTGTTATATATATATATATATATATAATATGTTACATAATATATATATATACACACACACACATATATATATATATATATATATATATATATATATATATATATATATATATAATATATGTTACATAATAATTACATAGCAATCACAAACAACTGGAAAGGTGGTGGAAAAAATCATGACAATTCATTGCTCAGAATTTATTATAGATCATAGTGTTTTGCAGGTCTGCTGCATCCTCATGCTTTCTTTTACATTTTAATGACTGTTAATGAATATGAAATGAAAATAATTCTTTTCTTGTACAGTGTTTTCAGGTTTTATGAGACCAGAGACGAGTGTTGAACATGCCTGAAATCAAACTTAAGCATATCGTGTCTTGCAGCAGTGAGGACAATGTAAGTAGCCTTTTATATTTAATCACAATAATATGATTTAGTGGCTTTCCAAAAAACTCAAGGCCACCTTACTGAACCAAGAGAAGATTCTGCATGTGAGGACAGAGAGAAGTCTATTGAAACATGATTCACAGAAATGAATCTAACTCTGTTTTTAGTATTGAAGTTTGAATGAGAGAATGAATGTCTAAACGCTCTCAGAAGACGAGGAAGCATTGAAACTAGTCTAATAACTTGATCTGTGTTAGTGTGGTTTATTCATGAGACTTGTTGAATTCTTCTGCACAGACTCACAAGGCGGACAACCTCTTGAGCTCTGACACGTACAGGAAATGGAAAGCTGCGAGACCTGGAGAGAAGCAAGTTTCAGTCATTCTTCAAGTATGACTTTTATTCCTGATTACTCATATTTTTAGTTATTTATTACTTAAAAATGAACAAATAAAAAAGAACATATAATTTATTAAATAAATAAATAAAAATAATTTTTATTTCCAAGATAGTAACTGAACACCACTTGCACTTATTTTAATAACTTTATCAATGATTCCTTTTAAATGACTTTTTTTTTTGTCTGTTTCTCCAGTTGGAAAAGGAAGAGCAAATTCACAGCATAGACATTGGAAATGAAGGCTCTGCTTTCATTGAGGTCCTTGTTGGACACGCTACGTCAGTCAAAGATCAAGACTTTGAGGTGTGTTTTAAAGTTACAAGCTTTAGCAGCATCAAACAGTTTAAATTGCTTTATCATAGAATACATTAGTTTATTTATCATCCAGTTTTGTTTGGATAATACACATTATTTCAAAGCAACTTTACAGAAAATCATTATGTTTATAATATCTTAATAGCCTTATAGTTGCATTTATCATATTAGAGCTGGATGACAATATAGCTTACATTTTCTGATGATATAAACAATCAAGTAGTTGAGATTTGCTATATTGTATATATTGCATGACATGAGTGTACTGTATGTATGTGAATAAAGTTGGATATACTTGTATACCAAACTTTATATAAAGAGAGAGGTAAAAATAGTTACATTTTCTGAAGATATAATAATAAATCTTTTCAATAATAACTTTTTATGAACATCTTAACACTCCACCATTGTAGATAAACTAGTGGGCACAATATGTTTAATTCATATTTATTTATTTATTTGTGACATCCATTTAACACTCATGTTCCTACTTTTTTTTGATCTTACAATTACCAACGCAATCAACATAATCGCTGCATTAACACTACATCTATATACCCATGTAAATAACATCTTGTAGTGGTCAGTATTTATCCATATTTTTTAATTATTATTAGTTTGAATTAATTTTTATAATTCGGTGGGGTTATGTTTAAAAAAAACAAAAAACAGAGTGCATATAGTTGCACTCTGCCCTTGCGTATATACATTTAGAAAGTTTTTAATATTCTATTTTAATAAATTAATTTAATTTTTCACATGGAAGGTCAAAAATGTGGCCATTACCGTATTTAAATGCTAAATTAAATCTGACTAAACTTGCATTTTGGATGAACTATACACGATCCATATTGTTGGATATTTGTTTAGCAATATAGTGTGACACAATATATTGTCACACCCCTAAAATATACCAGCAATTTACAATCACATTACATTTATTCATATAGCAGACACTTTTATCAAAATATTTCCTTGACAATTAGCTAAAATAAGTTTTTTACTGTGTTTTTTTATTTCAGTTCACATTTATTTTAGTTCAAGGCGTTATTTACCTGTAATAGTAAACAGTATTTTTGTATATCTGTTTATTCTTTGCAATCTATATCTTGTATCTGTGTTAAGTTGTTTCTTGTTTGCTTGAGCACAGAAAAACTGATTCTTGAGGTATAAAAATTGATTCTTGAGGTATAAAAATTGATTCTTGAGGTATAAAAACTGATTCTTGAGGTATAAAAAATTGATTCTTGAGGTATAAAAACTGACTCTTGAGGTATAAAAACTGATTCTTGAGGTATAAAAATTGATTCTTGAGGTATAAAAACTGACTCTTGAGGTATAAAAACTGACTCTTGAGGTATAAAAACTGACTCTTGAGGTATAAAAACTGACTCTTGAGGTATAAAAACTGATTCTTGAGGTATAAAAACTGATTCTTGAGGTATAAAACTGATTCTTTAGGTATAAAAACTGACTTGAGGTATAAAACTGATTCTGAATAATGTGTCAATTTCAAAGCTGTTGTTGTTAATGTGTCTTTCTTGTGATCTGTTGTAGGTTCTGTTGGTCACGTCATCCTTCATGTCACCCACAGAAAGCCGTAACGGGACAAACACAAACCGAGTTCGCTTCTTCGGACCCACCCAGCTGGTCAAGGCCACAGCGCAGGAGAAATGGGACTGCGTGAAGATTGTGTGCAGTCAGCCTTACAGCAAGGTAAACACTGCCATTATTTTTCTCTCATGTCAATTCAAACCCGACACGAGAGTAAAAGTATGAATTGCGAGCTTTTGTTCTCTGTTTGTGTGCAGTCAATAGCATATGGAATCACCTTTATAAAGCTGCATTCTCCTCCTGACGGTAATGAAGCTCCCATCACGACTCCACCGGTGAGTGCTGTTCCTCCACCGCTCCTGTTCAGTGTCCTGCTGTTTGACGGCGTGAGCTCTTGAGATCTGTTGTCTTTCTTCCTGACAGAAACTAACTAAACTGGGTCAGTTCCGTGTTAAAGACGAATCCCCTTCTTCTGGCTCAAATATCCAGCCGGGGAGTCTGTTCTTTAGCAGAGAGAGCACTGCTAAATCCAGCACAGGACTGAAGGGTAATGCATATTACAGTATTAATGTAAACTGTTAATAATGAAACCCATTGGCTACATAAATGATTGAACCTTTAGCACTGAGCTTATATTATCAATACAGTACTTTAAATTTAAATTGCTTTGGATAAAAGCATCGTTTAATTACAAATGCCGTTGCTGGTATTAGGTCATGAATTGAAGATACAAGATAATTGGAAGTAAAAATTTTACTTTGAATTGTATGTAATATATTAATAAAAGTTATTAAAATTAGTCCCATATGATTAACTTCAATGCTGTAAAAATTAATGTTTATATAATTATTGTAATATAATATAATGCAGACATGATACATAGTCGATAGGAGGCACAATATTCAGGATTTTATGGCATTTCTTTAAATGCTCAAATTTCCCATATTTAGATGGCAAAATGTGGATTTAAATAAAAACAAAACTGCACAATTATCGTGTTTTTTTTTAAATAGTTGAGATTTTATCAAATAACCATAATCAGATGATTAATCAATAATCGCGACAGGCCTAGCTGGCATATTTTAGAGGTGTATCAATGTATCGCAAAACAAAAATGCAACATCATGTAGAGTTCACCCATAATTAAAGTTTAGACCGATTTAATTTAGCATTAAATATGGTAATAATGGAGCATCAAAAATTATAAATCCAGACATTGCATGTTTATTCATTTTTAATTAAATTAATTGTAATTTAATTGTATTAAATGTTACTGTTCCTCCTAAAGTGAATCCGTTTAGTTTTCCTTCCAAGCCAGATTTTATGCATGCTTGTTGAATGTTAATTTTGGGTCTTGTGTACACAGAAGTACAGTACATAGAAGTAAATGTTGTAATAATCATAGAATAATTGGTAACACTTTACAATATTAGTTAATGTATGAACTAACCATGAGCAATACATTTGTTACTGTATTTACTAATCTTCGTTAATGAAATACAGTTGTTCATTGTTTGTTCATGTTAGTTCACAGTGCATTAACTAAACAAAATTGTAATAATGTATTAGTAAATGTTGAAATTAACATGAACAAAGATGAATAAATGCAGTAGAAGTACAGTTCATTGTTAGTTCATGTTACCTTACTGTAAAGTGTTACCGGATAATTATTACCTGTTTGTTTCTATCAGTGTCTCCTCAGAATGACAGGTTGAGTTACGCCGCTGCAGCTTTGAAGTCCGACGGTTCGTCCACACAGTCGTCTTCCAGCAGCACCAGCACACAACAGGTACCGACCCGTATGCACCTTCTCCAGAACATGTAGATTAGAACTGGAGCGAGTTTTTTTTTTTCTTTTATATTTAGTTGTGCGACTATCGTTTGGAGGCTGTATGATTTTTCTTTTTGAAAGAAGACTCTTAGTCTCATCTTATTAAATTGATCAAAATTGACAGTAAAGACTTTTTATAATGTTGTGTTGTTCTTTTGAATCTTCTATTCATCCAAGCATCATGAAAAAAAAAAGGTATAACAGTTTCAACAAAAATATGAAGCAGCACAAATTTTTCAACATAATAATAAATGTTTCTTGGGCAGCATATTAGAATAATTCCTGAAGGATCATCATGTAATTATATTTCAGATAATACTGTTTCTACTGTATTTTTGATCAAGTAAATGCAGCATTGGTGCGCAGAATAGATTCCTTTCAAAAACACTGACAAATCTCACCAACCCTAAACCTTTAAACAGCCCAGTGTTTCTCTCTCCAGGAGTGGAGCTGTATAATAACAAGCCCTATATAACTGTATTCCTGTCCTCTAACTAATGAGTAGCCCGTTTTACGTCCTTATTAAATTAGCTGCAGCGCTTTGGTCACCATAAATCATCTCTCTGATACGAACACAGTTGCTGATGCTATTGTTTTAATGCTGAAGCGGCAGATATTTTGTAGTCACCTACAATGGATTATTGATAGCATTCCAGAATTAAATCCTTATAATAACTGGAACTGGAAAAACTGAATCTCAGCAGGATCTGAGATGAAGATGCTGCACCTGCTGTAGGACATCAGCAGTTTTCAAACGCTCCCATTTGAAACTATTAAAGGGTTAGTTCACCCCAAAATGTAATTTCTGTCATTAAGTACTCACCCTTCTTTCGTTCCAAACCCATAAGACCTTTTTAGGAAGATATTTAGAAGATATTTTTGATGAAATCCAAGAGGTTTTTTTTTTTATCCCTCATAGAAGCTTACAAAATGACCACATTCAAGATCCAGAAAAGTACTAAAGACATTATTAAAATAGGCAATATGAGTACAGTGGTTTAAACTTAATGTTATGAATCTATGAGAATACTTTTTGTATGCGAAAACTAAACGCTTATTCAACAATTTCTTCTCTACCGTGTTAGTCCTCTTTGCAGTGAACGCAGTTCAGCGCTTCCGTGTTTATGTCCAAACACCGTCTTTAAAGTCCCCGTGAAATCAAAATGGACTGTTAATGTTTTTTATGGGATATAGCATTATTTATTATAAATAATTACATTTTTTTTAATTCCTATCCTTCGTAATCTTTAATCAAATTAACTTCCCCTCCCTCTTGCAGCAACATATCTTCTCTGATGATGCGTTTACTGGCGTGAGGGCGGGGCAACCCGTCACTCATATGAGGTCCACCAATAGCATCCAATCAATTCCCCATGGACAAAATCAAATCCCGCCATAAATTTTGTGCTTATCCGAGAAGCCTTTCACTTGGATATACATTACAATAGTGAAAAAAGATGATCACAACACCCATTTCATGTCAACTTTAAGGTTTTGAATGTCAGTTTTCTTGAACATTAAAGAAACGGTTCTCTCAAAAATCCCTCATGTTGCTTCAAACCTGTATGGATGAGCTGGATTGTACTTGTCAAGCTCCAAAGAGCACATCAGAGTAAAAGAAAGTCTGTTGTTTGAAAACCGCTTCTTGATGTGTTTCCTGTTGTGTGTTTTTTTTTTTTGTAGGCTCCTGTGAAGAGGAAGTTTGAGTTTAGTAAAGAGCGTCTGGAAGCCACAGGTCCGCCGCCCAAAAAGCCCAGTTCATCTGCGTCTGCTGAACCGACCTCTGCCACGCCAAAATCTAAAGCAAAAACTGGTGCAACTGCAAGTCCCATCACCACCGGTAAATAAAAAGATTATTTCATATTCATTGAACACACATGAAGTCAATAAGTTCTCAGAAACTTGTTGTTTCCAGGTATTAAAATAATTAGAATTAAAACAAATTTTTGGATTGAAGAAGTTTTAAAAGCTGAATGTTCTTCAGGGCTCTTTTAAATCAATAAATCTCCATGACTTTTCCAGTTGTTCCTGCTTTACTGGATCAGGATTTTTGGCAAAACTTTATAACAATGTTCATTAGATAATGAATTAACTAACATGAACTAGCCATGAGCAATACATTTGTTAATGTATTTACTAATCTTAGTTAACATTAGTTAATGAAAATACAGTTATTGTAGTTAACTAATGTTAACTAATGAATCTGGATTTTTTAAATGTATTTATTTATTTTTAATTTATTTCCATGACTTTTCCAGGTCTAAAAATCACACTTTTGAAATGAGGCTTCCTCATATATCCAAGTTTTTTTTTAAGACAAAAAAACAGTTTTAGAGTAGGTGAATTAAAATAAGAAATACATATTACACCACTCTGCATCATATTTGCTGAAATGAAATCCAATACTAATTTTGTGGTGCTGATTCCAAAAATAGCATGTCACACTTGTGAACATGATGTGCATTTCGTAGCATTTCTGCTTTCAAACATGCGTGAGGTGAAGAAGTCTTGTATCATCAGTGCACAAACTGAATTTTTGATGGTGAATTTGTAGCTTCTCCAGGCCAGAAGACATCAGACAAGAGAGAGAGTCCTAAATCCAAGCCAGAGCCCAAGCCAAAACCCAAACCGAAGCCCAAGTCTGCAGAACCGGTCGCTTTCAACCGCATCATGGAGGGAGTCGTGTTTGTCCTGAGTGGCTTCCAGAACCCCTTCCGCGGAGAGCTGCGGGACAAAGCCCTGGCCATGGGAGCCCGATACAAACCCGACTGGACTCCAGACTCCACACACCTCATGTAAGGAGCTCGTCCATCAGTGTCACGAAGCGTTCAGAACCGTTCCGATGTGTGTCAGCATTCAGAGACGCCTTGTCTTTGTTGTTCAGAGCTTTTTGTCTCTCTCCTGCAGCTGTGCTTTTGCCAACACACCCAAGTACAGTCAGGTGAAAGCGGCCGGAGGCATTATCGTCAGGAAGGAGTGGGTGATGGACTGTCACAAAACAAAGCAGAAGATTTCCTTCAAACGGTGAGGCGAAATGCAGCTTAGTCAGAGAGCTTTTGTTTTTGTTCGTCATTATTAGTAGCTGATAATAATTCATTAAAAAAAATGGTTATTAATTAGTCATTAATAATAAAAAATAATATTAAAACAACACAGATTCAGACATTTCTACATGCAGTTATCATTACTGACATGAAGTTTTCTGACAGTGACAGAGCGAGTATAAAAAAAATCATATGACTGTATTGTGCAAGAACCTCCCAAATGAACCATAGGGAATTAGACGACAGCACTACACCGATCGATCCGGCCTTGCATTTATATCAGAATTATATCGAGTTTGTGTGAGATTTGCTAGTCGAGTCACACAGATACTGACTCGAGCAAGATGCACAAGCTCTGATGATGTGGTGCTCGTGACTTTACAGACGTTAATGGTCTCTTTTAATGACCCATCAGATTGTGCAGTGCGTTCAAAGCGTGTGAAGCGCGGAGTGTCCTGAATAATGAATGACTGAGTTACTGAAGTTACTTTTTTAGCAAAGGGCACACGAGGTCTGAGTGTCTTTTGAGATGCCGTAGCTGAAGAGTTGATCGCTTTTGTGGATAATCATACAATGTTTTTTTTCAGATTTGACATTCCTTCTGCTGTTTCAGTTGTGTGGCATTTGTTCTCTGGTGTTTCTGCTGGCAGGTTTTGTGTTGAAAAAGCTAAAGATGGCAAACGGCCATGACTGTTCAGGCAATTTAGTAAATGAATGGTTTCATCAGATAAATCAGATGAAATATTCACAATTATTTTGCTGGGAATATAATTTATAATTATTAATTAATATTTTTCATAATAGATGGAGATGTATGCAAAATATTTTTGGTATTAGAATTTAGTGATAAACTGTTTGGCACATATGCTGTGATTTTCTACCAGGTTTTTACTGTTTAATTTCTTGCATTTTAATATTTTGAATCCACTTCACTGATGCGTCCTCTGATTTAAAAATAAAGGTGTGTGCATATGAAGGACAAAAGCAAAATTACTAAAACTGGAATAAAAATAAGTATATATATATATATATATATATATATACATATATACATATGTATGTATGTATGTTATTACAGCTTATTTTATTTCTGTATAGATAGATATACATACAGGATTATTGTCAAACGGCTGGAATACCCCGATCAGGCATAACATTATGACCACTGAAGTGAATAACTGATTATCTCATCATCACGGCACCTGTTAGTGGATGTGATATATTAGGCAGCAAGTGAACATTTTGTCCTCAAATTTGATGTGTTAGAAGCAGGAAAAACTGGCAAGCGTAAGGATTTGTGCAAGTTTCATAAGGGCCAAATTGTGATGAATAGACGACTGGGTCGGAGCTTCTCCAAAACTTCAGCTCTTGTGGGGTGTTCCCGGTCTGCAGTGTTCAGTTTCTATCAAAAGTGGTCCGAGGAAGGAACAGTGGTGAACCGGCGACAGGGTCATGGGCAGACAAGGCTCATTGATGCACGTGTGGTCCGACGAGCTACTGTAGCTCAAATTGCTCAAGAAGTTAATGCTGGTTCTGATAGAAAGGTGTCAGAATACACAGTGCATCACAGTTTGTCGCGTATGTGGCCGCAGACCAGTCAGGGTGCCCATGCTGACCCCTGTCCACCGCCGAAAGCACCAACAGTGGGCACGTGAGCATCAGAACTGGACCACGGAGCAATGGAAGAAGGTGTCCTGGTCTGATGAATCACGTTTTCTTTTACATCACATGGCTGTGTGCGTTGTTTACCTGGGGAACACATGGCACCAGGATGCACTATGGGAAGAAGGCAAGCCGGCGAAGGCATTGTGATGCTTTGGGTAATGTTCTGCTGGGAAACCTTGGGTCCTGCCGTCCATGTGGATGCTACTTTGAGACATACCACGTACCTAAGCATTGTTGCAGACCATGTTCACCCTTTCATGGAAACTATACTCCCTGGTGTCTGTGGCTCTTTCAGCAGAATAATGGGCCCTGCCACAAAGCAAAAATGGTTCAGGAATGGTTTGAGGAGTACAACAATGAGTTTGAACTCTTGACTTGGCCTCCGAATTCCCCAGATCTAATCGATTATCTGTGGGATGTGCTGAACAAACAAGTCCGATCCATGGAGGCTCCACCTCGCAACTTACAGGACTGAAAGGATCTGCTGCTAACCCTAAGTGGCACACCTTCAGGGCTCTAGTGGAGTCCGTGACTTGACGGATCAGGGCTGTTTTGGCAGCAAAAGGGGGACCAACACAATATTAGGAAGGTGGTCATAATATTATGCCTGATTGGTGTATTATTGAGATGTTGTTTTAGCTATTTTGCATGCTGCCCAGCCCTAGTGATTATCATAAATTCTGCTTGATAAAAGGCTAGCGTTAAGTCCAGCGCTGAGTGTGCTTTGTGTGTGTTTATCCGTTTAGCAGTCGTCTCGTCTGTTATCGTCGATTGGTTTAGCTGAGGCAGCTGTGTTCTTCTGCGCCTGGCTCTCCATTGTGCTTGCTTTGAGTGCCCACCTCATATTATGTATTCTGTATTTAAAAGCTGCATCTGCCATGGGTAATTAAAGCAGCCACTTCCTTTGAAGATGTGGAGGGTGTATCTGTCCATGCACATGTCTCTCACGCTGTCGAACAAAGATCAGCGTGTGGCCTTGTAGAACCGCTGTACGTGTTGTTTCCCAGCAGTGATACAGTAGGAATGGGAAGCGCAGGAAGAAGCATGTTTCTATCCTGCTCACAGATGCATCTTCCCAAAACTGAGATAAAAATACTTCTACTTGAGTGCAGATGCTAATTGCTAATGTTCTTCATGTACAGTTCAAAGGAATATTTTACCTAAAACTTATAATTTGGTTGAAAAAACATTTTAATAGAATGTCTTTTTATTCAGAAAATGTATTAATGGACATTTTTAAAAAGGTGGAAGAGGTTTAGAATTTTTATCACAAATTAAATCGAAAGATTCTATATGACAAAAAAAATCTATTGTTATTTGTGTATGTTTTTGTAAATTGTATGTATGTTATTTTAAATAATGTGTGTGTGTATATATATATATATATATATATATATATATATATATATAAAATAAATAAATGAAATTTAGTTTGATCAAATTATGAAACAAGGAGAGATGTTGGGCAGAATCCATAGCTCTAAGACTATGTGCCATATTACTAGAGAGAAGAGCGGCACCACCCCAGGAGGGATGAATACCATCTCTTTTCAACAGGTCAGGTCTGCCCCAAAAACTTTTCCAATTGTCTATGAAACCTATATTATTCTGTGGACACCACTTAGACAGCCAGCCATTGAGTGATGGTAGTCTGCTGAGTATCTCATCACTCCGACGAACAGGAAGGGGTCCAGAACAAATTACAGTGTCTGACATTGAACGTGCGAGTTCACACACCTCTTTAATGTTAATTTTGGTGATCTCTGACTGGCGAAGTCGAACATCATTAGCGCCGACGTGAATAGCAATCTTAGAGTATTTACGATTAGCATTAGCCAGCACTTTTAAATTTGCTTTGATGTCAGGCGCTCTGGCTCCCGGCAAACATGTGACTATGGTGGCTGGTGTCTCTATTTTCACGTTCCGTGTAATAGAATCGCCAATAACTAGGGCACTTTCAACAGGATTCTCAGTGGGTGCGTCACTGAGTGGGGAGAACTTGTTTGATGTTCTAATTGGAACGGAAGAGTGGCGTTTTTCCCACGACTAGGCCACCTCACCGTCACAAAGTTGCCCTGCTGCATGGGCTCTACAGCCGGAATCAAACAATGTATGGAGTTCACTAAGCTAGTCGCATCCAAACAGTATCTGAAGCCCTTGCATTCTTACTATCCTGAATTAAAGTTTGGATGCGTGTCTCTAATTCTAAGATTTTCTCTGTCAGCCTGACTATTTCCCTACATTTATGACATGTGAATCCCTCATCACTGACAGAGAAAGCTATACTATGCGTGTCACAGGCAGTGCAAGTAACAATGAAAGGAGAAGATGACATAGATGACATGGACTAATGCACTATATTCCACATTTTATGAAGTCACATGATGTGGCAGTTTCCATTTGATTGGAAAAGAGTGCTCTGTACATTCTGTTAAATATCTCCTTTTCTGTTTCACAATAGAAAGTCTTGCACATTTGAAACAACGTGAGGATGAAAAATGATGACAATTTTCATTTTGGATGGATTATTCCTTTGTTGGAGCAAATGTGCAAAATCTATGATAAAAGTCCAAAATAAGTAAATAAATAAAAACATCAGGTCTGATTTGCTTCTGTGTCTCTGTAGTGATGAGATTGTTTAGGATTCACAATTATAGTACTGTTCAGTTTCCCTTAATATCAACACCTCTAAATTTAGTTCAGCTTCTGTACTTGATGCTTGGACATTCCCATTCAGTTCCAGCAATTCTCAGTCGCTCATTGTGTTTTTCAGGTATCTCATGGATGGAGCCGAGTCCAGTTCAGAGAGTGAAGCAGAACAGGATGAGAGTGAGGAGGAAACACCGAAAACAGTAATTGCTTTGTCTGCCATTTATGTGTTTTAGGAATAATGTCTTAAGAAACATGAAAAACCGTCTTAAAGCAGTCTTTCCATTATGTGTGAATAAAAAGACTGACATAACCTTGGTGCGGCGTGCTGTTGCCATAGAGACATCCTCCTCAGATTTGTTGACTTCCCGACATGCATCATCGACTCGAAAGCAGGAACCACATAAGTGACATTAATCCGAAACCAATTGCATAAGCATCGTTTTTCTCATGCTTCCCTAGAAAACACCAGAAAAGAGGCATTTGACTCCAAAAAAGCAAACGATTAAGGAAGAAGAGGAGGATTATGGTGGTTCAACGGATGCGGAAGGCCCAGGTAAAGACGAATAAAATGGAGACAAAATGAAATCAAAAATGACAGATGCAGGGTCTTTTGCTTGATTATTTCCTATTGAACATGAAGTTACTGCATTCCAGGTGGATGCAAGAGGAGACATTCTTATTATAGAGAGCTTTTGATTGGACAACAATATGTATAGTGCAGCGTAATGGATTATATTGGAGATCTTGTTACACTCAGAAATGCATCTGAGTCTGAAAGTGAAAAGGGTTGTGAATGGCATTTCTTGCTACACTATTAGGGCTGATGGAATTTGTTTCCGCAACTTGTTTTACAAGATTGGTTAGGTGTGCTGTATGTGTGTCTGCTTTAATGGAGGTTTCGTTGTTCATATTCATGTCTTACTTGCTGGTTGATAGATTTCATACAAACCTGTAGGACTTTTCTAAATGGTTAGTTGAAGGATGAAGGGTTTGTGTGTGGGCTGTCAAAGAATAATGTTAAATGTATCACAGCTCATGAAAAACATTTTTGTTAATTTTTGCACCAGATATTTTATTATTATTTATATGCTATTATAGTATTTATTAATTTTTGTTATATTTTCAGTTTTCATTTTAAGTTTTAGTATATTTGTCATTTTTGCTATTTTTTTAAATATTTCTATTTAAATTTAATTAATATTTATTTTAGTCTAATATTTACTCACTCTCATGTCGCTCCAAACCTGCAAGACTTGTTCATCTTTGGAAAACAAATGAAGGTCTTTTTAATGAAATCGGAGAGATTTCTGTCTCTCCATTGACAGTCTACGCAACTATCTCTTTGACGCTTCAAAAAGTACATAAAGAGATCGTAAAACTAATCCATATGAATTGTGCAGTTCAGTCCAAATTTTCTGAAGAGACTCGATCATTTTATATGATGAACGGATTGAATTTAGGCTTTTATTCACATATAAACATTTATCAGCGAACATAAACAGAAGCTCAACTGTAATTGCTTGAGAATGAACCTCATTGGTTCCTCCGGAAGCTCAAACGTGTTGCGTGACACATGAGAATGAACCTCATTGGTTCTTCCGGAAGCTCAAACGTGTTGCGTGACACATGAGAATGAACCTCATTGGTTCTCACTCGTCAAGCAAGCATGCTTAAACTTCCATTTAGCTGATGTGTGCGTTTATGAATGTTTATATGCAAATATAAGTCTAAATTAAATCTGTTCATCATATAAAATGATCGAGTCTCTTCAGAAAATCTGGGCTAAACCGCTCAATTCATATGGATTAGTTTTTACGCTCTCTTTATATACTTTTTGAAGCGTCAAAGTGGTAGTTGCATAGACTGTCAATAGAGAGACAAAAATCTCTCTGATTTCATTAAAAATATCTTTTGTTTTACTGAAGATTAACAAAATGTTTATGGGTTTGGAATGGCATGAGGGTGACAGAATTTTCATTTTTGGGTGAACTATCCCTTTAACAAACAGACAAGTCAATAAAATGGCACTGTAGTAAAGCTGATCTCCACTTTTGACATCAAAACATAAACAGGCGTGCACAAAAAAAGCAGACATGAGCTCAATAAAGTCGTAGAAAGGGTCAAGGTCAGAGTAATGGGCGATTAATATAGTTGTTTCGTTTTCACTTTGCTTAAACTGCTAATGATCTTTCACCCTGATAAATGATTGGCCTTTCAATGTCTGCGTGACCTTCCACATTGTCGCCTTTTTAAGCATAATCGGTATAAGGTTACGCAGGTAAACCGAGACAGCCCTGTACAAGAGAAGGTGTTTGATTGTTCGTCCACAGTAGTGATGTGTCCCCGCGCTCCTCCATCAAAATCAATAATGATAATTCTGAAAGATTTATTGAATCTGCCGTCTACGCCTGAGCATGGCAGAATGGGTAAGGAGTGTCAACTACATGCATTCCTGGGGCTCATGCCCTCATCGAAAATCGTTAATATGTCAACCTGTTTGCCGTGGGGTCCCGTCACTCCAGGAGGGGGAGAGGCCGATTTAATGAAGTGTGTGTAAAGAAGCACTCCAATCAATCAGGAAAAGAAAAAAAACAATGGATGGCCAGAAGAGAGAGCAGTAGGATTGGAGAGGCTGGAAGTGCGTTAGACACTTGCCCGGAGCATTCGCAGAGAGGGGACTTGGGCATGTTTCTCATTTCTATGTAAATTGAGGGGCCGCTAGAGCAGGCGTGAGCAATCCTCGCTCTCCTGGATGTGTTCGTGCAACTTAAAAACATCGAGAGAGGAAAATGGTGACTCATTGTCCATGAACGCTGCTTCATGGTCATCATTAGGACTGAGCGGTTGGACGGCATACTGTGCAATGATAGAGATGTTTCAGCTGTTAGAGGTTTTGATCTAGTATTTATACCACAAGCGGATATATTAGCTCAGTTGTGTTTGTGTCTCAAATCAACGTGAGGAGCCATAAAATAATGTTTTATAATATTTGAGTGTTTTCTTTTACTTACAAATGTTTCATAATGTGAATCTGTTTTTATACTGATATTCATTTGTTTTGCTTTGTCCTTCAATTTCAAAAAGAAAGAAGTGAAAATGGTAACACTTTATAATAATGTCCTATTCGTTAACGTTCGTTAAACAATGAGCAACACATATGTTACAGCGTTTATTTATCTTTGTTAATGTTAGTTAAAAATACAACTGTTCATTGTTAGTTCATGTCAGCTCAGGTCCATTAAATAATATTAACGGATACAACTTTTTTTTTTTTATTATTATTGTAAAGTGTTACGAAGAAAATAATCAAATGTGATGAAGCACCTTTTATTTTCTGGACTGTCCAAAATCAGCTTACCATATGATTATTAAAAATAATATTGGACAGCATCTACTCCTATTTATTCATGTTTTTTTTGATGTTGTACGTCCCCTCACAGAGGATGATGGGTCTGGCATGGACACTGAAGATGAGCTGAACAGGTGAGATATTTATTGCATCACAGATACATTTCCCAAATTTATAAAAAACATATTCTTTAAAATCTTTAGTTTTATTTTTTAATGCCCCTCATTTATAGCCATTATGACCCATGAATATAGCCATAGATGCTGACATGGCATTAAAAAGGAAAAAAGAAATTAATACATGGCCATCATGTGTTAATCGAGGCTCATAATTGACCTTGGATGTTCCCCGTTTGTGCTCCTCCTCCATTTGTCTTTAATTGTCTTTAAATTCTCATTATTCAGGCTGTTGAATAATGTTGTCTAAATGCGTCTGTGCTCCCCGGCGAGCTGAAGGAGAGTTATCGATCACAGCCAAAGAGCAAACCCACATGATATTTGCTTTCAGATTACAGATACAGTACTGTCATTCTTTTCTGACAAAATGCACTCAAACAGTTTTAAGGTAGTAATTTTCTCTGCATTTGCAGAATTGTGCAAAGTTTTATAGAGCTTATAGTTTTTCAACATTTACTAAATCATTATTAAAGTCTTCCTAACATTAATGCACTGTGAACAATGAACAACTGTGTTTTCTTTAACTAACGTTAACAAAGATCAATAAATATGCAGCAACAAATGTATTCCTCATGGTTAGTTCATGTTAGTTAATACATTATCTAATAAACCTTATTACCCATTTATTATCAATTATCAGTTGTGCTGCTTAATACTTTTGTGGGAAAAGTGATACAATTACAGATGAATAGAAATTTATTTTTACATTATAAATCTTTACTGTCACTTTTGATCAATTTAATGCGTCATTACCGAATAAAAGTATTCGCTTCGGGAAAAAGTCATATTGACCATGCCTAAAATGACCACAAATGCATGGGCTGCCCCTCTGCATGCTTTATTTATGAAATATTTTGGCTAATTTGATGATGCATTATAACTTACAGCAGAATCTCTACTGTTTTAAAACATGATTCCGCATCATATTTGCCACCTCTCAATTCTACCAGACAAAAGACCTCGCATTTACAACCTGTGAATGTCAAAAAGTTCAGAATCATCAGATGTATGACGCTCCTGTGTTTGTTCGGCTGTTTTAGGGTGGCGATGGAGAGCAGGAGGAAAAAAGCAGCGAAGGGAAGCGCAGGTGTGGTGAAAGATGAAGATCCGTACGGCGGCTCTACTGATGAGAACACAGATGCTGAGGAAGAGGAGGATAAACCCATCCCTGAACTGCCAGGTCTGATGTCTCCCAGTTCACCTCGACGTGGAAGTCTTGAGCATCATTAAGAGCGTCTCTTTATTGAATCATCTTTATTTTTGCTCTTTCAGACTTCCTAAAAGGGAAGCGTTTCTATCTCTACGGCAAGTTCCCTGACAACCAGAAAAGGCAACTTCAGCGCTACATCATCGCCTTCAACGGGTATGAGACAGTCATGTGTTCAGATAAGTGCAAGAGCGTGAAGCGTCTGTAATCCATTTGAAGCGGTTTAGACGCATGGGGCTAGCGGTAGCGTTTCTGAGAGGCTGTAGGTGGAGCGTGACCGATGAAGTGATCTGATCTGTTTGATTCCTCAGAGCTGTTGAAGACTATATGAGCGAGAAGGTCCAGTTTGTCATCACCAGCGAGGGATGGGACGAATCCTTTGAAGATGTGAGTCTTCAGTATTTCTTCTTGAAGCAGAACAACTTTTCTATAGTGCTTTATACGTGACATGAATGACTCGCAAATTTGTGAAGCGCTCCATATTTTTGATTAGGCTGTCGTGACCTAATGGTTAAAGAGTCAGATTGGTGACCCGAATGTTGCAGGTTCAAGTCTCAATACCAGAAGGAAATGTCTTAGGTGCCCTTAAGCAAGGCACCTAACCCCCAATCACTCTCCAGGCGCCACAGCAAAATGGCTGCCCACTGCTCCAGTTTGCTGTGTGTGTGTGTGTTCACTACTCACTACTCCTAATGTGTTTGCACTAACATGGATGGGTTAAATGCAGAAGACCAATTCCAAGAATGGGTTACCGTACTTGACCATCACATCACAATACAGGTTATTTCCAAGCAGCTTCAACGTAATAAACAGGACAGTAAAAGAATCAGTAATGGAAACTTCATCAAATATGAGACAAATTCATATTCAACTGTTAAGTTCAATGTTGATTCAGTTCGGTTCAATAATTGTAAAGTTCATCAGTTATAAAACAAGTCACCTTTATTTATATAGCGTTTTTTGCAGTGCACATTGTGTCAAAGCAGCTTTACGGTAATAATTGGCAAATAATTTTTGGCTGCACAGCAGCTCTTAAAGAAAATGATGTCATTGTCCAGCTGAAATAAATTCAGTATTGATTCATTCCATTGTAAAAATCAATAGTTATTAATTTAGTTCATTTATCTGTATATCAGCACTGGAGAAAACAGTGATGCAATCGTCCAGCTCAGTTCAGTTCACATACAATGCTGTCATGCAGGCAGATCAAAAATATTGCTGAATATAAAGTCAATTGTCCCCAACTAAGCAAGCCAAAGGCGACAGCGGCAACGAACCCAAACTCCAACAGGTGACATCAGGTGATAAAAATGGAGAAAAGAAACCTTGGGAGAAACCAGGCTTAGTCGGGGGGCCAGTTCTCCTCTGGCCAACAGCGAACAGTGCTTGATTGATTCAGGCAGAGTTACGGGTCATAAGTCCGATTTGGGATCGCAACAGTCAAAATATTTAATCCAGTTCCATCTAGTTGAAGATTGCATTCATCACGCCGGTATGGGATGGTTTGTTGGGGATCTGTGCCACTGGCTGTCGTGTCAGTAAGGCCTTCACAAGAGATGATCTAGTTGACAGTCTCTGGCGCAGGTCCTCCATCTGACCAGGATATGGCCCGGATACGGCCCAGATCTGGCTAATTACGGTAAACCTTATGATGTGCAGAGAGACTAAAATTAGCTTAGACATGTATGACCAGATGTATGTACATTTTTCTACTGCAAAGTGCTTTTCGTGACCATTATTTTAAGAGCCAATATTTATAAATGACTGTAAAGGTCCATCGTTTTTTGAATAATTTCATTGGCGTTTTCATACCGTCATGCTTTAATAGACTACATTTGAAAGGCTTTGAGAAAGTCTTCGCTGACAGCACATGCAGATCTGTTTCTGTTCAACCCGAGTCATTCATGTGATGTTTTTGTAGGAATGAAAACCCCCTGCTCTCGCAGCCCTTTCAAACATCAAGTCAAGGTCCTTTCTTCCTTTTCATCCTCTTTTACTGTCTGTTCTGTCTTTTTACAGGCCTTGATGGAAAATGGCAGTCTGAGCTTTGTGAAGCCTTCGTGGATTTTCGCCATCAATGACAGGCAGAAGATGTTACCGTACCAGCCCTACACTGTAGTCCCTTAAAAGATTTTTAAATGACTTCTGGCTCTTTAAGAGCATATCCATCAATCCCAGCCTTGACCTGAGAAGACCTTACTCATCTTAGGGAAATAGTTCAACTCATAAATGATAAGTTTGCCATTGTTGACTCACCCTCGTGTCGTTCCAGACCTAATATGACTTTCTCTCGATCACTATTGATCTTTTTTCTTTCGCAAAAAGCAGCTTATTTCGTGTTCAATGCAAGAAAGTCATACGGGTTTGGAAGGACATATGAATGAGTAAATTATGAATTTTCATTTTTGGGGTTGAACATTAATAGGCTGTATCTCTCAGGTCTTTGTTTTGATGTTGAAAAAAATGGACTACCTGCCAACCCAGAGATAAAAGACTCTGATCCATATTCATGATCTGTTTTAGCAGCAATCCAAAAGCTGTTTATGAAGCTGTTAAATTTTAATTACTAAAGACTGAACCTAAAGTCCCTCTTGAATCTGACTTATGCAGAACATACTCATTTAATATGTATGTTCACATATATGGTCAATTATTGATTAGCTGATCCATATTCATATTGGTTGCCCTCGTTGCGTTGCTTAAGATAGCTTTTCAACAGTAGGTGTGGTCTTCAGAATTAATATTACAATAATATTGCTTGTGTTTAGAGCTCTTTGATGAATTTTCAACCAACCATATTTAAGAAAAAAAAGCACCTGAAATAAATATTGCTGTAAAAACACTGATAAGTTACATTTATTTTGGAGAATAGTTTATGATTTGAGCTTTCACAGTTTTAATGTTTGTTTTATTTTGGATTCCCTTTAATGTGTCTCACTTTGTAATTTTGTTTTTGTTTTTTTAATGTAATTAATATTTTGAAGTACCTGTTTGAAGCAGTTGCAGAATAAAGTTGGAAAATAGTTGTTTATCTTGCTGTACACCACTGCCTTTATTGGACATTAATCTTTGTAAATGAGCCACTGTAAAACACCATTTGAGGGTCTTATTGGAAACATTTGTGCCCTAATGACTAATTATTTGCATCTAATAATTCAAAAACTTGATATGCTTAAAGAAATAAAGGTTCTTTATTAGCATTGATGGTTCCATGAAGAACCTTTCCATTCTACTAAAGTTTCATTGTAGTGGAAAAGGGTTATTCAAGTGTTTTTAAAGGGTTAGTTCATCCAAAAGTTCAGTCATTAATTCCTCTCCCTCATGTCGTTCTACACCCGTAAGATCTTCGTTCATCTTCAGAACACAAATGAAGATATTTCTGATGAAATCCGATGGTTCAGTGAGTCTCTATTGACAGCAAGATGACCAGAAAGATACTAAAACATATTTAAAACAGTTCATGTGAGTACAGTGGTTCAACCTTAATATTATAAAGCGCCAAAAAAAAACAACTTTTCAATAATTTCTAGTGATTAATTAACACTGCTTCAAAGCTTTGCAGATCTTTTGTTTCGAATCAGCACCAAACTCACGTGATTTCAGTAAACGAGGCTTCGTTACGTCATAAGTGATTCGAAATTTCATTACTTCACGTATCTTTGGCAGTTTGATACGTGATCTGAACCACTGATTCGAAACAAAAGATTCGTAAAGCTTCATGAAGCAGTGTTTTGAAATCGTCCATCACTAGATATTGTTGAAAAGTCGTTTTTTTGGCTCACAAAAAGTATTCCCGTCACTTTATAATATTAAGGTTGATCCACTGTACTCACATGAACTGTTTTAAATATGTTTTAGTATCTTTCTGGTCATTGAAAGTGTTCTTGCTGTCAATAGAGACTCACTGAACCATCAGATTTCATCAAAAATATCTTCATTTGTGTTTCTGAAGACGAACGAAGATCTTATGGGTGTAGAACGACACGAGGGAGAGGAATTAATGACTGAACTTTCATTTTTGGGTGAACTAACACTTTAACACTAAGAAAAAAATGGTTCTTTTAAGACTGTTTATTGAAAGGTTGTTTGGGCCACCAAAAAGTGTACCTGAAGTGTAAGTGAAAATTGTTTGCTGTTCATGTGAACTGGTTTAAAGCCATTTAAAAGCTTTAAACCACCAAATCTAAAGCATCTGTCCAGGAAAACCTCTAATTAGGCTGTTTTGCTTCAGCAGATTCATCAAACAGAATTTTGAATTCATACAGAATGGCTTCTTACTGTCCTTGAATCATATGAACCATTTTACTTTCTCTTTTTTTTAACTGGATGTGTCTCATTTCTGTCCCTCGCTGAAGAAAGTTGTCCGTCTGTCCTGTCAATGTCTTTGCCAAATGCCAGCGTTGCTGTTAACAGGTTAACAGACTGTATCATTTTGTCCTCCTCTTAATATATTTGTTAACTTTTTTTCTTGTCCTTCACTTAAGTGTACGTCTTTTCGAGCGTATCTATCTGTTTTGTCCCTGACTTATCAACTCATCCTCGTTGAGACACACTTCACTCATTTGTTCTCTGATCTTTTGAAAGAAAGCATTAACACAATTGCTCTCCACTAGGTCTGGAAGTTGTACTGGGAATGTACACTCCTGTATATGTATCTATATTTGCCTGTCTGCCATTTTATCTGGCCGTCCCTCTGTCTTTCAACAGCTACTCTTCTTTTGGCGCGTTAATTTGTAATGAGTGGTCACGTGTCTGTTTTTCAACGGCTCTTACCTCAGCTAATCCAATCAAAAAATGTAAACTAAATTAAAACGGTTTCTTTTGATTTATACGGACAATCGAAACAAATAAATAAACCTTATTGTTTATCATCGCCGCTGTTACCGTCATAAAGGGAGAAATGAGCCGTTTGAGTTATTACGGCTCTTAAAGCGTATTTTATCTGACCGTCCGTCTGTCTTTCAACAGCGACTCTTCTTTTGGCGCGTTAATTTGTAATGAGTGGTCACGTGTCTGTTTTTCAACGGCTCTTACCTCAGCTAATCCATATAAAAAAATGTAAACTAAATTAAAACTGTTTCTTTTGATTTATAAGGACTATCGAAACAAATAAATAAACGCTATTAGTTTATCATCGCCGCTGTTACCGTCATAAAGGGAGAAATGAGCCGTTTGAGTTATTACGGCTCTTAAAGCGTATTTTATCTGACCGTCTGTCTTTCAACAGCGACTCTTCTTTTGGCGCGTTAATTTATAATGAGTGGTCACGTGTCTGTTTTTCAACGGCTCTTACCTCAGCTAATCCATATAAAAAATGTAAACTAAATTAAAACTGTTTCTTTTGATTTATAGGGACAATCGAAACAAATAAATAAACGCTATTAGTTTATCACCGCCGCTGTTACTGTCATAAAGGGAGAAATGAGCCGTTTGAGTTATTACGGTTCTTAAAGCGCTTTATGGCGCGTTAACTTAAAATGTGCTGTCACGTGTGCATTATCAACGGAAAAAATTTAAAACAAACCCTAAATAGTTTCTGTTGATTTGAACTGACAATAACTGCAAATAAATAAACGCTATTATCGCCGCTGCTCCCGTCATGAGGAGAAATGCCGCTTGAGTTATATGGCTCTTAAAGCGCTTTATTTTAAACACGTTTATTTTATTAACCGTTAGAGTAAATGATTATAAATCGGATGAATAACCAGCAGGAGCGGTTTCCCGCGCGGGAGGAGGCGCGCGCCTGTGAGGAGCAGAGAGCGCGAAAATGAGCAGACATCAGGTGCATCTGCTGCAATGTGCAGGATTACTTCATCTGCTGCTTCTCAATCATATCTATATTATGATTCTCCATTAATATGAAAGCAATTTCTGTTGTTTCATTGTAGGACTGTTGAGATGCGCGTGAAGCTCCTGCTGAATGACAGTAAGTCATTTATCTCATTCATTCTTCATATTTTTGATCGTTCTGTGCGCGGGGCAAGTTGTCACAGGTCTGTATCTCAGTAACTTCGGGTTTTGACGTAGGCCTACTTGTTAATTTTATAGTTTTGTATGTTGGTTAAACTCTTAAATTAGAATGATTTCGGTCCTAAAAAAATTAAAAATCCTTATCATATTTTTGTAAGATCAGTTGAGCATCAACTGAACACAAGAATTACAAATACGTAAAAAAATTATTATAATGATGATCTAAAAGGTTCTAAAATTAGTTTTTCATCTTTTAAACGTCGGGGTAAGTTGTCACGTGTCATATATTGTAGGCTAATTTCAGCCAATAAATTAATTAAAATATTTTGATACGTGTTACTTTTACATTGAACAAGTAAAGCAACTATGAAAGACAAAACAATTTAGCTGAAAAGTCTATAATAAGGAACAACATGCTATTGGTGTCAGTATTTAAAAATAAACTCTAAATAGAGTAAAATGAAAAAAGATATGTTTAAATTTCACTGATAAAAAGCATCAAACCTCATAATTAATGTTCAATCTTGCACATGAATTACTTAATTTGAGTCAGTGATTCTATGTTTTTTATTTTTTGTTTATAGAAAATGATGTTCTTCGGGAAAAATTGGCCTGAGACTGTGAAAATGCATCTGCTTTAAATGTCTGAAAGGTTTTCATTACTAAGAAATCATATTTGAGTACAAAGCTTAATTGAAAACTGAGATGAATGTGAGAAAGGGGATCTTGAGACTCCTTCAAAATCTATACAAAGAGTCAATGAGACTCAATTACGGGCATAAAAACCATCATTTCTGTTTTCGAATACTTATTCTATCTTTTGCATCCTAATTTATGTTCTTTTTGTTTCCATTCTCTCCAATTTGTTTCTTTTTTTTCTCCTTTTGCAGTTTGTCTTGCATTAATATACATGATTCAAACTTCAATAGCTTTCCTAGGCAAAAAGAAAACACTTCCCTCTTTGGCTTTTGATCACTCGTCTGCAGCTCTAATAACATTTGTAGAGGTGTGCGCGCATCCCAGCGGCCCTGATCGGATGAGTCGTCACATGACAACAGCCTGTCGCATTATATGCAAACAGAGCTTGAAAAGATGCTCATTTTCAATTCAACTTCTATGGACAATCTCTGACTCTGCCGGGATTTTTTATTGCACACTCACTTCTGTTGTTCGTGCATTATCTGGCTACTCACATATATGCACAGATGCAACAATCAGTTCTCCGTATATACATATTTCATGCAGAGTTTATATAGTTACGCACAATTCATTCACAAGTCAACTGTATGAAAGATCTTTAACTGCTAGAAGAGCTAAAATATGCATCTGAATTTGAGCTCTGCGGTGGTTAATGAAGCCGTCGAGGCATTGAAAATGAGTGGCACATTCCCCTGCAGCAGAAGAGAAACCTTATTACTGGCCATCTCTGCACTGTAAAAGATTCATCTGAGCTTCACACGGGCCGCAAGCGACGGTGCGCTCCAACGCGTGAAATCTTGTGAAACCTGTCAAGAACGTGTTCATATTGCATATTTAGGATCATTACGGTCAACGTGTTTGCTTTCTGCACGTTCCTGGTCTTAATGTTAATGACTGTCTTCGCAATGTTTCATGCAAATGTCATAACTCTGAAATGACTTTCCAGCTGACGCCTGTCATATTGAGACACGTTTCGACATCCAATAATAATCAATTATTCTGGATAACAGCACGATCTACATTTCCTTTCTTATTGAATGTCCCATGTCAAATTTAGGAAGTGAAATGACTTGTGAATGGTGTTTTCGTTGTTGATTTTCATGACAATTACGCACATTTTCCTCCTAATTGTCATTTTCTCGTTATCTACTCATCAGAACTGCATCAGGCATTTAATGTCCAAAAACAGCAGTATGGAGGATTTTTGCTTGTTTTTCTCAGAATTTTCTCATTACTGTAATATTACACTCTAAAAAATGCTGAGTTAAAACCAAATCACATTTGATTTCATTTGTTTCATATCAAAAGTGACCTGCTCTGTCTTGTCTGTCGACATGTTGTCAGTGTCCTCTTTGCTCCAGGATGTATTTTCCACTTCGTGAGAACATGATGTGTGGCATAAGAGCACATGGTTTGTCGGACATAGCAACAGTAACTAAAGGGGGCGGGTCTACAAATTCATTTTACACTAAAAAAATGCTGGGTTAAAAATGTTGGGTCGAAAATGGACAAACCCAGCGGTTGGGTTAAATGTTTGCCCAACATGTTGGGTAGTTTTATTTAACTCAACTATTAACTCAATTACCTTATGGCTGGCTTAAAATGAACCCAAAATAGGTTGGAAATTAAAAATCAGACACATAATTACTAGAGGCAACAATAATAATCAAAAGGTGAATATTTATTAATAAGAATGTTTCTTATTTAATTATTATTCATTAATCTTATTAATAAATGTTCATTTCCAACATATTTTGGGTTCATTTTAAGCAAGCAATACAGTGAGTTAAATAAAACTACCCAACAGGTTGGGCAAACATTTAACCCAACCGCTGGTTTTGTCCATTTTCGACCCAACATTTTTAACCCAGCATTTTTTTAGTGTAAAATGAATTTGTAGTGACCTAGGAGAAAGTGTGTTCAATTGACCCTTCGCAAAGACCCGCCCCCTTTAGTTACTGTTGCTATGTCCGACAAGGCATGCGCTCTCACGCCACACATCATGTTCTCACGAAGTGAAAAATACATCCTGGAGCAAAGAGGAAACTGACAACACGTCGACAGACATATGAAACAGTTTCATATTTAAAATATTGTAATTTTTTAAGAAGTTTAAACAATAAATAGCGTTTAGTGTCTCTTTAATGTGTGGTGGCAGATCGCTGTAGCTCCTCGTGAACCGATCATCTCTTCATACTAGTTCATTTATAGCATCAAATAAACATGAATGAACATCAGAAGGAATGTTGTTTCAGACGTGAGGACACACAATTTTCAAGTTCAAGTTAATCTACTAACTCCCCTGACTGCTTTGTCGGACAAAATGGCGGATTCGGGGTTATGATTGGTCAGATCGCCTGTCAATCAAACTCCCAGCGAAGAGTCAATTGTCACATGAAAATATCACAATGCAAAAAACGCATATGATCCAATTAAAAAAAATATACGCTCCACTTCATAAAGTGCAGAGTGACATGTATTCATGAGGAGACGGCTGTGTGATTGAGACATAGCAATTAAAACTGATCATCAGCTGCAGACATTTTTAGGAGATTGAGGTGATTATTAGATTAGGAAGCAATTATTAGAATCAAACTGCACGCAGAGCTATTAATTTAGAGTGCATACATTCATTAGCTAATACTTAATTATCACACAGGCATCATTTTCTCATCAGTGATCAGTGTTTTTGTCCCTGTAATGACAGATTCATCAGATCTCAGATTAAATACAGACACGAGAGCTCTCATCAGTGTGTATTGTCCTGAGTGATTCCTGATTAACAGGCATGAGAATGAGAACTGAAGCTAAGACTGAGATTCCCTTTTGGAAAGTGTGCCGAGTGCCGCTTTCTCTTTAATCAGGGTCGGCCCTGTCCGCTTCACCACGCGCAGCTGCAGCCTCGTTTGCATAATTCGTTTAAATGAACTGCTGCCCTCTGAAACATCCACGTCATAATGTTGTGATGATGGTCTCGGTGAACTTGTTGTGCTATCTGAAGATGCATAAATGAACAGAAATATTTCTACTAGTAATATGTGTTAAAGAGTTGGTTCACCCAAAAATGAAAATAATCCCATGATTGACTCACGCTCAGTCATCATTTTTCAGACTAGAGCTGCAACTAACGATTTTTTTTTCTGTCGACTAATCTAACGATTATTTTTTTCCCCGATTAGTCGACTAATCTAATGATTACCCCCCCCCCCCCATTAGTCGACTAATCTAACGATTATTTTTATTAAGTTTTTTTTATTAATCCAGTAATCTTTTTTACGTAAGAAGTTAGAACTAATTTAGCAGTTCATTGAGGTGTAGAAACACTGGGACACGCCATTATGTAATAATACGATTTGATTTTGATTAAAAATAAGCCACTTATGTGTGCTCGTCCAGTGGTAGACATCTGAACTTTAAAATGAAGAGTGTCAAAGACTTTCTATACAGTCTTAAAGAAACTTTGATAGTGTTCAAGCCATTGAACAAACGTCTCCTGGACCATGTATTTTTCCTCTTGCGCTGTCTGTAATGCAGGGAGTCTTGTGATTGGTTGTCAAACCAGACAATCAGAATTTAGCAGCCTCATCTCTGATTGGCTGGAAGTTTGGCACATTGTAACACTGGTTTGTGTTGAGCAGGCGAGCGGTCGGCGCTCAGCGAGCGTGCAGGGCGGGAATCTGGAGCACGAGCAACTGAATCCTTGCACGTGCGAAAGAGAACATCCACGCACATCCAAATAAACTTCTTTGAAATGCAAAACTGATTTTCTCCTCAACTCAGTTCACGCGCACACGAAATGCCCTTTTGCACGCTCAAAATATGATCTTGCGCGCGCAAAAATTTGGCAGAGATCCAATTCCACAGGTGGTACGCCATTTCGGTTCTGCAAAGGGAACAAAGGATCGTTTTATTTGGCCTCTGTTTAAGTATTCCCATACTTTTGATAATCGTGGTCTGGGTTTTTGTGATAGAATGGAACTTTCTCCGTTCCCAGGAGCAGAAGCCGCCATTACGCGAGATGAATGTAAACAGTGTGACGCGTATTTTCGTAGTCGACGTAATCAATGACGTCGACGCGTCGTTGCAGCACTACTTCAGACAAACACAATTTAAAAATATCCTGGCTCTTCCAATCTTTATAATGGTAGTGAATGGGGTGTGTGTTCTGAAGCCCCCAAAAATTCATCCATCCATCATAAATATAATCCATACGACTCCAGGGCGTTAATAAAGGCCTTCTGAAGCGAAGCGATGGGTTTTTGTAAGAAAGTTATGCATATTTAAAACTAAAATAACTAGCTTCCGTACAAACGACCGTATGCAAGTCGACTTGCACCAAATGAGTAACCCCTGAAGCGATGTTTGACGTAGGATGTAGGAGTAGCGTAAGCTTAAGTTCTTTTTCGTTCTTTGTTTAGGACAGTGCTTCTTAACCTTGTTGGAGGTACTGAACCCCACCAGTTTCATATGCGCATTCACAGAACCCTTCTTAATAGGAAAAAGCGGGGCGTATGAGTCGGGTGTGTGTCTTGACCTCCGCCGAACCCCTGAGACTGACTCACCGAACCCCTGGGGTTCGATCGAACCCAGGTTAAGAACCACTGCTTTAGGAGTAAAGCGAAGTTCGAAATACGTGAACAGCGATACTCTGTTATCGAACATCACACTGCTGAGAGCGATGTTTGGATCAATATGTAAATATGTGACGTGCACTTTCCTCTCAGTAACAAAATAAACACAACAAAAAATGAGAAAACAGCAAGCATGTTTTATAGAAAGCATAAAGCATTTGATCATAACAACATGTGTTTTATTTAAATGGCATTTTATTCAATCGATTGCTTAAATGCAAGCAGCTGTACGGTATCAAACAGTGTCATTTGACATGCTATTCAATAGGCATTGAATCAGCGGTAATAGTAAGCAGAAAATGCATTTTATGCTGTTGACAAAATTAACCATTTCCTTAAGAAACTAATAATATTGTTCCCTCTTAGAGATTGATATTGATGTTGATATGTGTGTATGGGATCCAAATGCATGCTTAATTATCAAACAGAATGGTCTTAACAGGCAATGGTCAAAACAACAGCAAACAGGAATGTCAGAGGAAAAGCAGAGTCGTAATCGTTAGACAGGCGGGTAGATCGAGGCAGGCAGCAGGCAAACAACAGTCCAATAATCCGAAGCAGTAAATCCAAAAAAGGCAGGCAGAGAACAATCAGAGAACGGGCAAAACAGGCAGAATCAGGAACAGGAAAACAAACACGGAATATAGACACTCGGAATTGACCACTGCTAACAAATCAAGACTTCGCGCTCTCTGTGTGTGTGAGTGGTGCTTAAATAGTGACAGATAATGTGCTGCAGCTGGCTGGGGTAATCAGTGACAGGGTACAGGACAGTGGATTGTGGGAAGTGAAGTCCAGTGGCGAGTGAGTAACAGTCCGGGGTGGAGTGCCCTCTAGTGGTTGTTCTGGGCACTCCAGTTGACAATCCTGACAGTATTGATTTTCACAGGTATTTTAGGTATTTTTAATTATGCATTAGATTGTGGTGTTTTAGACTTGATGCAAATGTCCCTAAACGTTTTGGCAGTTATTTCCAGTACCTTTTACAGTTTTTTTTACAGCACAGCTGTAATGATAACAGTATAGAGGCAATTTAAGGGCTCGTACATTTAAAATGGCAGATGATATTGCGGAGAAGTTAATCACAGAGTTCCAGAAAAATCCACCAATGTTTAACAAGCAGCCTTTCGGTGTCAATGCCTCATTATATCATAAGCACAACTTCATTTTCTACTATAATGCAGCTGTCCCGTGGACATTTTTCCTCGACAGACTGAAACAGACAAAATGAGTCAAAGAAGAGTTTCGCATGAAATGCGAACTCCTCCTATTACATTACCATCACGGACCAATGGTAGTACGAAGGTGTTTTGCAGCTGGAGCAAACTTTTCCTGAGAGTTTGCTTTGGCAAGCCGTTTTAAACTCCCAAAATGAACTTCGCCTGATTTTGTTCAAAATTACATCACATCAGTTCATTCTTTGATTTCATTTGAAGTATATCGGGGACTTTAAACACCTCTCGCGGTTCAAAGAAATAGGACTGTGCAACAAAATGAAGCTCCTTTCTCTTTTATTGAAGTCCTTAGACATTTCTCTTTAAAATTTCTCATTTGAGACTTCTAATTCATGTCCGGTGTTTTGTTTTCCTCTGAGCTTCTGTGTTCGTCATTGCGTCATGCGTCGGGTCAGAGGTTATTTTTCCTCTGCAAATCGATGCATGTGGGCGTCTACCAAAAGCTAGTTATTATAGTTAATATATGGATATTTTTGTTTCAAAAACCAATCACTTCGCTTCAGAGGGCCTTTATTAACCCCCATATGCATTATATTTATGATGGATGGATGCATTTTTTGGGAGGGGAGGGCTTTGGGCTTTATATTTTTAGATATATATCTAAAATTATATCAAACGGATTGTGTCCGTCTGAAAGAAGATAGTCATATACACATAGGATGGCTCGAGGTTGAGTAAATCATGGGATAATTTTAATTTTTGCGTGAACTATCCCTTTGAGGGTTGATGCATGCATGTGTCATCATTAACATGTTCGTTTCTTACTCACTGATTTGTGAATACAGTTTTTTGCCCGTAGACTTGGTGTTGTGACTGTCCATTGATTTGCTCTTCTTCAAAAGCGATCAATGGAGCACAGCAGATGTTCTTCATTGATTTGTCTTAGTTGTATTAATTAATGTGATTGTGAAGCTTAAAATTCAGGCTCATTTTAGAGCATTGTTGGCATTGTCTTTGAAGCAGATAAGAACTGTGACTTTGAAACTTTTTACACTTTAGTTTGTACTGTAAGCTGAGCGGTGGATGAACAACCTTCAAAAGCAATCAAGTGCTTTCAAGGCAACAGTGTTTTTGTTCAATAGTTTCAATAGAAATTAAATTAAAAACCTGTCGTTACATGACTCATACGTGACTGTTTTGCATGTACAGTGGGGAGAACAAGTATTTGACACACTGCCGATTTTGCAGGTTTGCCCACTTACAAAGCATATAGAAGTCTGTAATTTTTATCATAGGTACTCTTCAACTGTGAGTGACGGAATATAAAACAAAAATGATTTTTAAATAATTAATTTGCATTTTATTGCATGATATAAGTATTTGATCACCTACCAACCAGTAAGAACTCCTGCTCTCACAGACCTGTTAGTTTTTCTTTAAGAAGCCCTCCTGTTCTCCACTCATTACCTGTATAAAAGACACCTGTCCACACACTCCATCAAACAGACTCCAACCTCTCCACAATGGCCAAGACCAGACAGCTGTATAAGGACATCAAGGATAAAATTGTAGACTTGCACAAGGCTGGGATGGGCTACAGGACAATAGGCAAGAGCTTGGTGAGAAGGAAACAACTGTTGGTGCAATTAATAGAAAATGGAAGAAGTTCAAGATGACGGTCAATCTCCCTCAGTCTGGGGCACCATGACAGATCTCACCTCGTGGGGCATCAATGATCATGAGGAAGGTGAGGGATCAGCCCAGAACTACACAGCAGGACCTGGTCAATGACCTGAAGAGAACTGGGACCACAGTCTCAAAGAAAACCATTAGTAACACCCTACGCCGTAGGTTAAAATCCTGCAGCGCACGCAAGGTCCCCCTGCTCAAGCCAGCGCATGTCCAGGCCCGTCTGAAGTTTGGCAATGACCATCTGGATGATCCAGAGGAGGAATGGAAGAAGATCATGTGGTCTGATGAGACAAAAATAGAGCTTTTTGGTCTAAACTCCATTCGCCGTGTTTGGAGGAAGAAGAAGAATGAGAACACCATCCCAACCGTGAAGCATGGAGGTGGAAACATCCTTCTTTCGGGATGCTTTTCTACAAAGGGGACAGGACGACTGCACCGTATTGAGGGGAGGATGGATGGGGCCATGTGTCGTGAGATCTTGGCCAACAACCTCCTTCCCTCAGTAAGAGCATTGAAGATGGGTCGTGGCTGGGTCGTCCAGCGTGACAACGACCCGAAACACACAGCCAGAGCAACTAAGGAGCGGCTCCGTAAGAAGCATCTCAAGGTCCTGGAGTGGCCTAGCCAGTCTCCAGATCTGAACCCAATAGAAAATCTTTGGAGGGAGCTGAAAGTCCGTATTGCCCAGCGACAGCCCTGAAACCTGAAGGATCTGGAGAAGGTCTGTATGGAGGAGTGGGCCAAAATCCCTGCTGCAGTGTGTGCAAACCTGCTCAAGAACTACAGGAAACGAATGATCTCTGTAATTGCAAACAAAGGTTTCTGTACCAAATATGAAGTTCTGCTTTTCTGATGTATCAAATACTTATGTCATGCAATAAAATGCAAATTAATTACTTAAAAATCATACAACGTGATTTTTCTGGATTTTTGTTTTAGATTCGAAGAGTACCTATGATCAAAATTACAGACTTCTACATGCTTTGTAAGTGGGCAAACCTCCAAAATTGACAGTGTATCAAATACTTGTCCTCCCCACTGTAGCTGCAGTCGTGCTGGCTTTACCTCACTGTAGCTTTACATTTGTTCCCTTGAGCAAAGCTCTTGATGCCACAGAGCAGACCGCCGATGCAATTAGTCCCCGCGTTGGGCGCCACTTTCACTGAAGTGCTTGCAAAATGGCAAGTAATGAGAAGTTACATTTTAATGCGCTGAAGGTCTGATCATGCATGCATGTGCGTGCTGGGAAAAGGATTTATCAGAAATTGCATTCAAATTTCATGCTTTAAATAAACAGTCGCAGCTTGAAAGAATGTTGTTTGTTTGCCAGTGATTCAGTGACATGCTATTCAATAGGCATTGAATCACCTGTAATAGTAAGCAGAAAATGCATTTTATGCTGTTGACAAAATCAACCATTTCCTTAAGAAACTAATAATATTGTTCACTCTTAGAATAGAGCTGTATTGATTTTCACAGGTATTTTAGGTATTTTTCGATTATGCATTGCATTGTGGTGTTTTAAAGTTCAAGCAAATGTTCCTAAACTTTTTGGCAGAACATTTCCAGTACCTTTTATGTTTTTTTTTTGCCGTTCACACCACAGCTATAATGATAACAATCATTAAACACTGAAAGCAAATCAGAATCCATTCAAATTTAAGGGCTTGCACGTTTAAAATGGCGGACGACATTACGGAGAAGTTAATCCCCGAGGTCCAGAAAAATCCACCAATGTTTGACAAGTCAAACACCCTTTTCAAGGATACTTCATAGAAAGTGGATATACAGAAACAATCGGTCATACCCTCGGAATAAATGTTGAGAAGTACTAACGGAGATGAGATCATTATGCCAGGCTAGCAAACAGAACATTAAATTACCTCAGGTATCCAGCGCTAGTTTCCACAACATTGTCTTTCTTCCTTGAAGTTGCAGTGAAAAAGACTAGGTGTTGTTTTTATTCCACTATATTGACTTTGTCAGCTAAATTCACTGTTAGATTAGATCGATTACACTAGCGATTCACTCGAAACATAGCATGCTGAGGACATCTGCTGGTTATAAAGGTGTAAACGCAACATTATTTGCACACTTTGAAACTACAATGCTCGAGCTTAGAATAAACAGACGTTATCGTTATCGCAAATATAGTTTTCGTTATAGTTATCTTTATACTTTTTGTTCTTGGTGTGAATATTAATATTGAAGTGGATCGAATGGATCTTTGCGTTTCTCTAACAGCTTATTGACAAGGTGCCCGTGCTCGTGGGAAATATCCAGCTGAGGAACACTGCAAAATGGTTAATGAATAAATGATGAATTGTAATTCTGGTTGAACCATTCCTTGATTTATTTCTATGTCCTTCATGTCTTCCCAGGTTCCCAGAGAAGCTGCATAATGCCTCTTCTCGACGTAACAGAAGACAATGACTCCATTGCTTCCCCAACCCCAAATTCATCCCCATCTATCTCCTCCATGGCATTTTCTTCCCTCCCTCCATCCCTGTCCTCGTTTCTCTCGCAGTCGAACTGCTCCGTGGCTCCGTCTCCCTCCTCACCGCCATATAACTTCTACGCTGTGTTGTTGGTATTGCTGATTTTTTGTGTGGTGTTCGGTAACGTGCTGGTGTGTGTGGCCGTGTCCCGAGAGAAAGCGCTGCAGACCACCACCAATTACCTCATTGTGTCACTGGCCGTGTCGGACTTGCTCTTGGCCACACTGGTGATGCCCTGGGGCGTCTATCTGGAGGTCAGTAGACATACTAATTGGTCAGTTTACATGTAGTTGCAACCCTGATGAGCACATAAGTAGGGCCCTGTGAAATCTGTTTACATTTTTTCCTAAATGTAGTTTTTCTGGTAATTGTGCACACGATTTATTTTATTTTATTTATCTTTTATTTTCTTGCATGTCATGTCCGGGGCGCCATACATTTTAGTTATCAAAAAGCATGTCTAAAAAATGTTTAGGTATCATCAATCTTATACAATTTAACAGCAATTTATTAGGGCCCTATGAATTCCATTTTATTTTTACTCAGTGTTTTCTATTTAAATTTTTCTGGAATACATTTTTTTTTTACTGGTTTAATTAGATTTTAATAATCAAAAAGCATGTCTAATCAATTGGGATTGCTAAAACTATTAATAATTAAACTTAAAAAACTAAACAATTTAATAATTTATTACTTTTTTTTACAGTAATAGAGTCCTATGAAATATTTATTATTTCAGAAATTCTGTTTTTAATTTTTCTGGATTTATGATTAATTTATTATCCAAAATGGTGGTAATTAAACGGAGGCATGAAACATTTAACCTTTTAAAATGTAATAAAATGAAAGCAATTCCTTTTATTTTTGGCAAACAAAGTGCTGCACAACAGAGGTTTACTGCTAAAATCAAAACTTGGAAAAAAATGTTATATTCCTTAAAAAAAAGTCTATTATTATTACTTTGAGTACATTCTACTGTACAATAGTACTATATGTCTGTCACAATTCCTTGAAGCTAAATGAAACTTCTATTTTAACCGATTGTAGTGATTTTTATGTCTGGGTTCTGTGATTTTTTGGCATTTTCCACATCACAGATATCACAGGGCCCTATAAAAGAACATAAGAAACTGTGATTGGTCACTTTACACGTCAGTCAGACGGTCTCTCAGTGGCATATGCAGATTTTATGCTGATATTTCAAAAAACACTGAAGTTTGATGTGTTTGTGTAGGTTGTGGGTGAATGGAGATTCAGTCGGATCCACTGTGACATTTTGCTCACGCTGGACGTCATGATGTGCACCGCCAGCATCCTCAACTTATGTGCCATCAGCATCGATAGGTGACCCATCCATCCACCGTCCCATTTCACATCCCAGTTGGCTCATTGACTAACAGCCAAAGCGATCCATGAATGAAATCCTGTCCTGTTCCTTTTTTAGAATTAAAATAAGAATGCTTCTGATTAACATTTTAGCATTTTCCTAATCTGTTTTGCCTCAGCTTTTGTTTGGAGCTTTGCTTGACCTGAATTTATCTTTGGTTTAAACGCACTCCAGGCAATTACATGCCGGCGAGGCAGAGGAGATTATGAATTATAAATCCTGCAGTGTGTTAGAGGCACTTTTTCCCCTTGCGGGGAATTTTAGTGAATGCTGCTCCTCATTAAACCGGCGGTGCAAAATTGGAAGTACGCATTAAAGTCGACGTGCATGAATAACTTATAGGCATATAGAAACGAGCTGCAGGTAATGTGGGCCACTTCTCAACATCATGCAAGATGTTTGGATTTATGTAAGCGTAAATCATCATTGTACCTGAGAATACGGTAAAGAGAAACCGACTCATCTTATTCAGATCCACTTCTTCAATTTCAAACAATTATTTTCTCATCTGAATTGAAATTGAGTCATGTATATTGTTTTTGACTAATATTTCAACATGAAAAGTCTTAAATGAGAAGACAGTGGTGATATTATATTACTTTTATTCATTTTGCAGACGCTTTTATCCAAAGCGACTTTCAAGCGAGGAATACAACAAGCGGTTCATTGTGAAGAGGCAAAGAAATGCTCACGATACAAGTTTCAGACATTGCTTAGAGGAGCATGAGCCTGAATAGGAAGGGATTAAAGGAAGTGAAAGTGTAGATTTAAAAAAAAAAAAAAAATGTTTGGTTAAACGTTTGACTCAAACTCAACTATTGTTGTTATAGTTATAACTATATTGTTGTGTTAAAATTAAAAATCACTCTCAGAAGGATTACTGTAACAGCACAGGAAACAATATAATCTACAGGAAAAAATGCATTAATAAGCAAGAAAACCTAAAAATGGACAAAAATATTAGTAAAGGTCAAAATGTAGTACATATGTGAGAGAGAAAAAGTGTAGAAAAGACAGTGCATTTAAGAACAAGTTCAACCCGTTATTTCATTCATTTTTTTTTTTTCAAACAATTATATTCTCATCTGAATTGAAATTGAGTTATGTATATTTTTTTGGACTAATCACAGTATTTCAACATGAAAAGTTTTAAATGAGAAGACAGTGGTGATATTATTATGCACAACCACTCGTGCTTTTCAATAAACGAATCTGCTCATGTTGCTAAAAGACATATTTCTCTAAAATGTTCAGCAGACTTTCAGAGAAATCAAATCTCTCGACTTAAAATGAAATGCCCCTCCACTCCGAGATGAATGACCTCTGTTTCCTTCATTCTGATCGATGTTATTGATGTTCACAGATTGAAAAATGCAATAGATGATCGGTCATCTCGATTAAAGCGCTGCGTGGAGAATAACATGCTACTCTTACTCCTCCTGCAATATAGAGCATGTGTATCGTGCGTAGGGCTGGACGCTATGACCTAAAATCAAAATCTCGATTAATTGAACATTTTACCTCGAGTATAATTAAAGAACGATTATTGTGTTTGTTTGGTTTTGCCCTCATAGTTCACTGACAAGTTTTTTTTTTTTTTACTGTAAATAGCTTGACCGTTAAAGGTGGGATATTTTTTCCTAGTGAAAGAGTGCTATGACATAACCAGCTCACTTTCAGCAGGTGTTTTATCCATGGTTTGTAACGTTTCTTACAGATTTTTTGTTGTCTGTTGTCTATAATGGCTAACGTTGCTTAAGTGAACGCTAAAGTTTAATACGCAATAATCATAATGCAAGGCAAGCACATTGCATATAGTGGCATTTCTTTAGTGGCATTCAGCATGGGATTTGACTGTACATAGATTGTGTTCTTTCAAATTGATCTCATTTCCTGTCTCCAGGGACCAGCCTTCACGTCGGTTATAAAATTAGTCAATTTACACATAGTACCAGTACATTTATTTGAATGCATTAATGAGATTGTGTGTGTGTGAATTAGTCATATAGTCTCTCTATTAATTGCTGTGGGTTGTAAGTAGTTACTTCAAAAGTAGAAAAATATATGCAATAACGTTTGAGTTTCTAAGCTACTTTAGTCATAAATCACAGGACAGCGCTGACAACACGTTTCTGCGCTCCTCTCTACTGTCAGTATGAGTGTTCGTGTACCACAATGCATCAGCGCAGCAGGTAAATATAATAATACACATCCAGTGGTCTCGAATGTTCAAACCAGCAAGCCTTAAAACACATAGAACTGACAGTTTAGTGAAGACGCAAGTGAAAGTGATCTTATGTTGGTTAGAGGTTCTGAATTTCGCTTTCGATTAATCGTCCAGCCCTAATCGTGCATATAAATTTTCTTTATACTTACTACATTTGCCAAAATGTACAGCAGACAACAGTATACAGAATACTGTATCCCACAATGCAATGCGTTTGACCTGAGCTTACATCTGGGTAATGAACAAGGAGTAACGTTAACTGCTATTTTGACTCATGATAAATGGTTCAAAATAAATATTAAATGTCTTACATTTTTTTATTATAATTATATTTGTATTTGTTTTATTTATTTATTTATTTTTAAAAATTGGATTAAAAATGCACAAAAAAAAAATGCAAATTGTATAACTGCACCGCAAATCACATATGTAGAATGCTACTGGTTGCAATCTTGCATAAAATGAACTATTATAAATTTTTGTTTGGAGCACCTGGAATTTTGAAAGCGCCTCTGCATTTTACTTCAACAATACAATACAGTTTTACTTCAACAGCAACATGTATTGCACATTCATCTAAACGTGCCATGTGTTGATGTGCAGGTACACGGCCGTGGCCATGCCGTTACTGTACAACACGCGCTACAGCTCCAGAAGACGGGTCGCTCTGATGATCTCTGTCGTCTGGTTCCTATCATTTGCCATTTCCTGCCCATTGCTGTTTGGCCTCAACAACACAGGTACAAAAAACTCACCTGGACATCATATCTAGTTTATAAGGAAACATGTTTTCTTTTATATGTACACTCAACATCAAAAGAATGTCCTTAAAATCACTCCAACCCCATATGATCTTCTGTGAAGAATCTTCTTTGACATACAGCAAGAGTTCACTCTGGCTGAAAACAACCCAATTTTGGGTTTTGGGTCATTTTGGCAACTCAGCGCTGGTTGCTTTGTTTTGAGTTTACATTTACATTTATTCATTTTGCAGACACTTTTATCCAAAGCGACTTTCAAGCGAGGAATACAACGTGAAGAGGCAAAGAAATGCTCACGATACAAGTTTCAGACATTGCTTAGAGGAGCATAAACTAGAATAGGAAGGGATTAAAGGAAGTGAAAGTGTAGATTTAAAAAAAAAAAAAATTGTTTTGTTAAACGCTTGACCCAAACTCAACTATTGTTGTTATAGTTATAACTATATTGTTGTGTTAAAATTAAAAATCACTCTCAGAAGGATTACTGTAACAGCGCAGGCAACAATACAATCTACAGGAAAAAATGCATTAATAAGCAAGAAAACCTATAAATGGACGAAAAATATTGGCAAAAGTCAAAATGTAGTACATATGTGAGTGAGAAAAAGTGTAGAAAAGACAGTTATACAGCTTATACTGTTAAACAAATTGCTTTTAAAAGTTTAATATTGAATAACATGCATTTAAGAACAAGTTCAACCCGTTATTTTGTTCATTTTTTTCTCCCTCCAGTGAACAGTAGTAACGCTGCGGCCGAATCATCAGTGCTGCTAATAAACACACAGACTGAAAGCCTGTAATAAACACTGAAAATCACGAATAAACGATATTATAGCGTATCGACAGGGTTTCACCCTCTCTCTTTAAAAATGTCTATGAACGATTATCAACCCAGCATCTTTACCCCACATTCTCAACCCAGCATTCGTGTTGAAAAAATGACCCTGGGTATTTTAGTGTTCGCTGTCACCGTTACGGTTGTAAAGAGCTGAAATTCTTCTAAAACAGTGAAAAGCAGGACATTGAAAGTCATCGCTGCTCAAAACCTGTCGAGTTTAATATAAAGTTTCTCTTCCTCCAGCTCTCTAGTTCCGTCCTGTGAGCCTGACCTCTTGTCTGAGCTTTTATGAACTTCATTGGTTGAAACAGCAGAGTGAACTTTTGTGCTGATTTCCATCCAAAGGGACGTGGCTGGATTCATGCACTTGTAATGAGGTTTCCCTCTGTGCATAATTATCATGTCCACGCTCCGAGCACTATGTGCGTTTTCCTTTGTGTTAAAGCTCTAAAGATCACCTATCATGCACGGTCATGTGACTGTGTGATATTATGTGATAAGGATTTGGGAGTAAGGGCAAATCCCAATATCCCTTCAAAGAGCACATCCTCCATACAACATGTCTTTTCAGCTCAGTGGGAATCATTACGAATAGGTCACAGGAGCTATGAATTATGCATTTATTGTTAGTCTTTTTTTTTTTTTTCAGATTGTGTGGCAATGCAATCTCGATTTTGTTTCATTGGTGAAATACATAGCACATCATTTCCTTTCTCACAGTGTCTGAAACGGTTCAAACAAGAACCTGGTCTCTTTAAACCCCTCCTTTCCAAGAGCCTACTTTTCTCTGATTGGTCAGATGGCCCAGTCTGCTGCGATTGGTCTACCACTTATAGCGCATGTCAAAAACAAAATGTAACGTTCAGGGTCTGACAAAAGACGAAGACGTAGAAAGTCCAAAGGTTGATTTATTTACAAAATACAGGATAACGGATAACTTACGCCACAGTGTGCATACGCACAGACAACAACTGTTATGAATCCATTCCGTTGTCCTCCATCCACCTGCCACCAGAGGTCGCGCGCTTATATCATGGACTCCATACACCACACTACATTTCCCATAAGTCCCTTATGCTTGATTACGGCCCAGCTGCAAACAATCTAGTGCACTATTTAAGCTAACCCTCTAACACTTGTGATCTGCGAAATCTTGTTTCATTTCACTGTTATAGTTCTGAGCTGTTATTCCTGTCTTGCCTGTCTAGTTTCCTGATCCTGCCTGTTTCTTTGGTTTTTGATGTTTATCTTCCTGCCTCTGACCATTCGCCTGGATTATTTACTACGAGCTTGCCTTTTCCCTGTTATTACTGTTTGCTGTTGAGTTGACCATTGCCTGTCTGACTACGTCTTTGGATAAAGCTGCACTTGGATTCCAACCCGCTGACTCGCTCATTGTTACAACAACAGACATCGAACAGGAAACAGGCAGGAACTAAAATACACAGATCATTAGACAAGGACAGACTTAACTAATTAGAAGCACAGCGATTAACTAAAACTCAAACAGACTAGACAGATCTAAACTAAACAAGACATACATGTGACACAAAACGCCCATTATGGATTTCAGCTCTGGAGACGCAGTGATGCAAACAGCAACGATGGTGTCAGTTTTACCGTATCAAAGGTCAAATTTCTCAATTTCGTTTAGTTTAAGTAGGTTAGTAAAATAACTAAAACCAAAATAAACTAAAATTGAAAAATAAAACTTACAGTCATATTTAAAAAAAAACTAATAATATTGACAAGAACACAACAAAATTTTATCTAAAATGGAAACTAAATAAAATGAAAGCCTAAATAAAAATGAAATGTGATTCAAAATATTAACACAAACTATAATACTGTATCAGTGATAGTATATATATATGTATGTATATCACTATAATACTGAACACTGATCTACCCTCTAGAGCAACTGTTTAAGGAAAAAAGCAGAACTTTAACTAATTGACCTCCATCAGTTCCTGCACTTATCAAGCATTTGTCTCTTTAATTAAAGTTTGAAGGTCTCTTTTCTCCGAGAACTTGCTTATATATATATACAGTAAGCAAGACCCTCTTCAGCTCAAGTGGCATTTGCGTTTGCATAGAGTCCTTCACGAATACCAACATGTGGATGAGGTGCTTAAAGAAGAAAAACACATAAAAAAAATATGCAGCGTTTATTAAACATGACGTTTCCACTGTGAGCGCTGTGAATTGATGTTTTCGTCAAGGTCTAAAAGTTTCTTTAAAGAGGACCTATTATGCGTTTTTAAATGTTTCATTGTGTAACATTGCTGTTTAGGCACGAAAAAGTTCTGCAAAAGCGCAAGGTCACTCCAGTGGGAGTTATTCTCTGTATCAGTGCACACTGTTTCTGAACTCCCTGAAGCGCCTCCGTTATACTCTTGAGTTGTAGTTCAGTGTTAGTTTAGTTCATTTTCTTATAAAGCACGTTTCTACTGACACGAGTGCAGCACAAAGTGCTATACAAAGCAATCAAGAAAACCAAGCAAAGACGAAATAAACACAACAACATAAAGACTAATATTTAGTTCTCTCCTGGGTCAGACCCAAAAGCCAAAAGTGCCGTTTTAAGAATATTTGAAGTAAGGGCAGAGTGGATGGAGAGCAGTAAACTATTCTGGGTTATAACCTAGGTCCGGCTAAACAGCGAGATCGCGGTACCTGGAGCAAACGTTTATCGGCCTATCTCAAATTCTTTACTGGCTGGTGTAGTATAACACGATCTGACAGATATGAGTGAGCAAGACCAGTTAAAATTTTAAAAATTATTAATAGGGCCTTGAAGTCAATCAGATATCTGATTTTCTTCCGGGAACAAACACAATATTTCTCATTTATGTAATTCCCACCCAAGGCACACTCAAAGTAAAGGGTAAGATAAGGGTCCTGACATTTCCCAAACACGCTCGAAGCGGTTGACCAATCACAACACACTGGTCCAGCTGACCAATCAGAGCACATTGAGCTTTTAAGAAGGAGGGGCTTCATAGAGACAAGAACTAAACAGAGCGTGTGACGGCCTGCAAAACTACCTGTTGTGTGTTCTGTTCGTGTTGTGTTTTAGCAGGGCGGGGTTACAATCGGAGTGCAGATGGAGGACACCTGGGCCCGGAGTTTTCCTTCTGCATAAAATCTTCCCATCTTCCCTCTACAAGGGAGAGGCTTTCTCTCCCGCGCGTTTTCACTTTTGTTTTGTGTTAGCCGGCATTTATGTTTAATTGTATTGTTAGTTAAATAAATGTTATATTTTGGAAAAAGTTCTCGCATTCCACCTTTATTTGCCACAGTCTCTGAGCCGGGCTGTGACAAGCGTTACTGACAGACTGGGAAGAGAGGTGTTGCAACAATGTCAAATATATGAATATAATATGAAGAATAATGTTTTTTATACATTCAAGCATGAAAACATATTCTCGTAGAACCAAAACACAAAATCAAGACTTTTTAAAAGAGCATAATATGGCCTCTTTTACATTCCTAAAGAAGTTATTCTCTCAGAAATTAAACTTAATGCCTTAATGTGATTCCAAACATGTGTGACTTTCTTTATTCCATTAAATGCATAATTGACCCTTCGCAAAGACCCGCCCCCTTTAGTTACTGTTGCTATGTCTGACAAGTCATGCGCTCTCACGCCACACATCATGTTCTCATAAAGTGAGAAATACATCCTGGAGCAAAGAGGACACTGACAACACGTCGACAGACATATGAAACAGTTTCACATTTAAAATATTGTAATTTTTTAAGAAGTTTAAACAATAAATAGCGTCTAGTGTCTCTTTAATGTGTGGTGACAGATCGCTGTAGCTCCTCGTGAACCGATCATCTCTTCATACTAGTTCATTTATAGCATCAAATAAACATGAACGAACATCAGAAGGAATGTTGTTTCAGACGTGAGTACACACAATTTTTCAAGTTCAAGTTAATCTACTAACTCCCCTGACTGCTTTGTCAGACAAATTGGCGGATTGGGGGTTATGATTGGTCAGATCGCCTGTCAATCAAACTGCCAGCAAAGGGTCAATTAAGCTGTCTAAGCAGAATGTCCAATGAAAGTTGACAAAGTACAACATTTATTGGATGTTATTGATTTGAATAATTTCAATATGCAAAATATGATTTCTTATTTGTTTTCTTTCGATTTTGGTGTGAACTGCATGTTTGCATGAAATTCACTCTTGTTCTTTCTGTCTTTTATATCAGCCAGTCAAGAAGGGAGAGACTGCAGCTTTGCCGACCCTGCTTTCGTGGTCTACTCCTCTGTTGCTTCCTTTTACGTGCCCTTCATTGTGACCCTGATGGTGTATGTGCAGATCTGCGTGGTCCTGCGCAGACGGGGCAGACGGACCGCACCTTCACGCAGACACGGCCTCCATCCAGAGCCCAGAGATGGACAGAGATCTCGCAAGGTATGCTGGGAATATTCTTTCACTGGAATTTTACTAATAAGCCCTAACCTTAGCAGGCCTTGAATATTTGTTTTGAATTTTGACTTTTTGTGTATTTGGATCAAACTGCACATCATCACACCGCACTGAGAATGCATGTCAGTTGGTACCATCAAAAGTTTTGAAATTGTAAATAATGGTAAATTACCGTTCAAAAGTAAGATTTCGTTTTTTATTTTAATGAAATTTGTGGTATCTGTCAGGAGTTATAAAACAATGAAGCACATGAGACAGGAGTAACTGAGTTTCCAAGGCTGGGACAACATCTGAAATATAACGAAGGACAAAAATCGTGCAATAATTTTAACCTTAATCTAAATATTTTGCAAAAGTGTAAACTTCAAATATCTTCCCCCAATTACTGCCAATTACAGCCGGCTGCACCAACATTGACATATTTTTTTATTTAAAAGATTAGTTCACCTCAGAATTAAAATTTCCTGATAATTTACTCACCCCCATGTCATCCAAGACTCTTATTCCTCGTCTGGGATCATGTAGAGTCTTTGAAGCTGCACTGTTGAAGTCCACTATATGGAGAAAAATCCATATAAAAAGATTTCTATTCCAAATAAATGCTTTTCTTTTTAACTTTGTAACAGTTTCAAAGTAACATTTGTAACTTTGTAACAAAAATATTAAGTTGCACAAGTTTTCAATACTGATAATAATAATAATAAATGTTTCTTGAGCAGCAAATCAACATATTAGAATGATTTCTGAAGGATCATGTGACCCTGAAGACTGGAGTAATGATCAGATTTGATCACAGGAATAAATTACATTTTAAAATATATTCAAAAAGTTATTTTCAGTTGTAACAATATTTCACAATATTTCTGTTTTACTGTACTTGGTGAGCATAAAAGACTTGAAATCTTACCAACACCAAACTTTTGAACTATTATTATTATTATTATCTTATTAATATTCAGATATAACATGCCTTTTGATTCATTTAAAATGATAAACTAGAATGAAACATTGTTTCATTGTTTTCTCTCTCTTTTAGAATAAGTGTACTCATCCTGAAGATGTGAAATTGTGTACTTTAATAGTAAAGCCTCCTCCAGCCGCTCCGCAACGCAAGAAAGTGGTAAGACACTGTTGACTCTTCATCCTCCTCACGTTCATTCACTCCCTAATCACGACTGTCTGTGTGAATCAGCAGTGAATCATGTTCTCTGTGACAGACGCTGGTGAAAGAGGCCGTGGTTCATCCTCTGGACGTGGAACCCATGTGTTTTTTGAGTCAGGACAGAGAGCAGCCTCCACAGCAATCGCAGCAGCCTGGACATGCTAAAATCTCCCTGTCTGTGTCTGTGGCGCCCAGTCCCGCACGGCCCTGCTCCACGCTCTCGGCCCCCGGCCTGCGCAGGGTCGCCCTGGAGGAAAGCATGAACGGCCTCCACGGATGGAGGGAGAGAAACGCAGAGAGAGAGAAAGGAGCCGCGGCGAAGGAGAGAGTGAGAGGAAGACTGTCGCAGCAGAAGGAGAGAAAGGCGACGCAGATGCTCGCCATCGTTTTAGGTAAGAAGTTAAAAAATCAGAATTGCATGACACAATAAACTTGGAATTCTGACCTTTTCTCGCAATTGAGATTTTATATCTTGCAATTCTGACTTTTTTCTCAGCATTGCAAGTTTATATCTCGCTATTCTGTAAAGTCACGTTGTAAAGTCAGTAAACTTACAATTCTTCTGAGTCTTTTTTTCCTCACAATTGGACTCTATAACTCGCAATTGCGCAAAAAAAAAAATCAGTTGCGAGAAAAAAGTCAGAATTGTGAGATATAAACTCGCAATTCTTCAGAGAAAAAAAGTCAGTCGTTTTTTCATCAGAATTGGACTTTATAACTATTTATAACTACAATAAGTCATAAAAGTCAGAATTGTGAGAGAAAAAGTGTTAAAATTATCTTTTTTTCCCCCAAGGCGGAAACAAGTTTCCAGGTAGCAGAACACTTGGCACGTTTTTTTTTTTAAATTGCCTTTTTCCCTATCATATTTTGGCAATTATCATAAATTAGGCGTGATTCGAGAGTTTAAACACTTTTCGAAATTAGACATTGCATTCTAAAGGAAACGGTACTTTAAAACCTTTTAGCGGGCTCAATTTTTGATCATCTTCTAATTTGGAACACAAGACATATGGCTTTTTTTTTCTCCAAATCATTTAAAAAATATATATTTTGTATAAAATGTAAAAGGTTTAGATCAGTACATTTACAGTAACTTCAGGAACTTTTTTATACTTTCTTTTTTTTTTTTAAATAATCTGCTGAATGTCTTTTTAAAAGAGGCCATCCTTAGGTCTGCATCAAAGCACAGTTAACAATTTAAACAACAAAAAATTGCAATTTAACAAAATAAATAAGTAGTCTGCATGGTTTGTGTGCTTCACTTTTGAGTAATTTCAAAGTTGAGAATCTAACATGGATGCAGAAAATTAATTTTTTGGACTGAAAAGATGTTGACAGACTGTAGTGCTCATAAATGTAATGAAAATATTATTACACCTTTCAGATATTCTTCCGCATTTCTCCCTTGTGCTCGTCTCATATATTAATATTCATTATTGTGTATAATGAGTGTGGTCTGTGTTTCCCCTCTACACTCCCACTTTTCCAGAGCTTTACACGCCCATTTTCTGGGACTTTTTCAGCTCAGAGGTGTGAATGACCGGGCTAAAACAGGGAGGGTTTCATGACACTTTAAAGTGAGGAGCAAGTTTAAAATGGTCATTTACACCAGATACTCGAAGGTCTTCCTTAGTATTTTTTATTTTTGATAATATTATTATGTGCTTTTGTCAGTTTTTTTATTTTTTTTTATTTATTTATTTATTTATTTTTTTTATAAAAATCACTATTTAGGTATCACTATCACTCATTTATTTATTATTTTAGGTCAGTTTTAGTTTTTATATATTTCCGGTTAGTACTTTTAAAGCTTCAACTCAGCTGCGAAGGCAACATTTCTAAACTTCATTTAGTTTTTCCATCTCATATTTATATTTTATTTTATTTCAGTTAACTAAAATGTTTTTAATAGTTTTTTATCACGAATTTTAGTTCCCTGATCCACTTTCAAGTGCTGGGATGTCCACATTGAAATATCTCATGCTGGCAAAGATCGAAGCATCTTTATACGGACTCAAGAAGCATTTCCGGCTGGTTTGTAGTTGCTGCACACGCTGGTCAACATGACCAGGTCTCTTTTAGTTCTTTTAGTCTTGACATTTAACCAGCAGCACGTGTGACATAATAAATATTTATTATTCAACAGACAGTTCAAGTCCTCTAATTTGCTTGGACGAGCAAATTCAAGGAATGCTGATCCTCAGTATTTCTTCAACAGCACTTCATCACGTACACCTTTAATATTCATATTTTCAGAGGCGTCAATAGACTTCAGACGAACCACAGTAGAACTGTGCAATTTTTTTTATATATGGGCACCTTTTCACTCCTACACTAAAGAATTATTTTATCGAAGTTGCCATTTCTTATTTTATTTGTGAAATTTACTAGCAATTTCTAAGTGAAAATTGTTTGAATTGTGTTCACTGTAAAAAATGATTTTTCTTTGACTATGTTTTACAATAAAAAAAAAAATTATTTCTGTCTTTCTAATGCCTCTAAGTCGTTGAAGTAGTTTTCGCTTGTTTTTCATCTCTCCGTAGGTGTCTTCATAATATGCTGGCTTCCTTTCTTCCTGACGCACGTGCTGAAAGCTCACTGCGGCAGCTGCTGCATCTCGCCGTCGCTCTACAGCGCTGTCACATGGCTGGGTTACCTCAACAGCGCCGTCAACCCCGTCATCTACACCACCTTCAACATCGAGTTCCGCAAGGCCTTCATTAAAATCCTGCACTGCTGACAGACGACACGCGAACCAAAAGCACGCGACAACAGGGGAATTTACTGAACAAAAGAAGATGGTGACAGACAAGGGAAACATTTGAAGCTCAGTATGTAAAGATAACACAGATCAAGAAACACGGTGACAAGCCATTTGAAAAGGGAAAGAGTCTTTGTCGGTGGAACTGATTCTCGCAATCGGCAGAAGATGCGTTTTTATAAAAGTATGTCATACAAAAGTTAACAGTTTGTCATCATTAGCACACCCTTGTGTCCGAACCCATATCATTTTAGTTCTTCTGTGAAACACAAACAAAGATGTTGACATCACGCCATGATTTTTTTAATTCAACACGATCATAAATGAGATTTGAGTGCTTCTGTGAAAGCAAATCACACAAAGGATTTCAGAATACTTGAGAAATAAGATATGATACAGACTATTTTGCAACAAATTAAGTGTTTTTTTTGTTTTTTTTGGACTTTGGCTGTGCATATTACTGGCCACTTCCATTAGATCAAAAACAAGCTCAAACATTCTCCTAAACATCTCCATTTGTGTTTCACCGAAGACAGAAAGTGATTCAGTACAGGTTTGAAATGACATGAGGGCGAGCAAATGATGACGAAATGTTGATTTATGGATGAAATATCCCTTTAAATCACGTTTTTATCCTTGGAGTTGGTAAATGATGCTGAAAATGAACACAAAAGCTGCAGTTTTATTGGATTTCAAATGATACTGAGATAATGTCAGTTTGTTTTTAAGATCCAATCGGTTTAATCATCTTTACATATTTAAACATGTTTTGAAATTAAATATTTCAGTGGAATCGGAGCTGATGCTTATGTAAATTATGCTGATGCTCACTAATTCCCCTCCTCCAGAAGAAATAAATTTTGCATTTCGTATCTATGAGAATGTGTGATCCAACATAACATCATGCAGAAGATCTGAATCTGTATCGTATGCTGTAAATAACATGATATAAATATACAATATTCAATAGTCCACTGAGATTTTTGTCCACTACAACATGATCTGATAATGTGCAAATATTTAAAAACCTTCCCCTTATACATACTTCATCTCCTAAAGGGTTCATAAAGAATTAAATCTCTTTTAGCTAAATTTGGCTAAAAATAAGGTATCTTAGAAGGCAGCATGATCATGCCACCCACATTTTAGAGCAATCTTTGCCTATATAGGCCGTTCAAACTGAACCAGACGGTAGAAAATGGTCATGAAAAACCTAATTATGGTTTTGCTCTAAAAAAAAAAAATTTTCACAGTATATGTTGCAGTTTTATTTTTTCATTGAGATATTATTATAGTACTTTCTATTAATATATTGAATTCATTTTTATATTTATTTATATTTTTATTAGTGTTAATATAGTTATAGTATTTTAGTGCATCAAGATTGTGAACAAACTTTGATGCTGGCTTGAGAAAGTCACATGTTCTGGAGCTGGACCTGCCACAAAATAAATTGTATTTAGAGCTGTAACAAACGATTATTTTGATTATCAATTAATCTATTGATTTATTATTATTATTGTTTTCGATTAATCGGTTTATGTGTTGATTATTTTTTGGCCCCATTTTATATTAGGTATCTTTAAGCACTACGTACTAACATTTAAATCATTTAATTATTATACACATACATGTTTTTGCTAAATTCATTTTATTTCAAGCAACAAAAATGTTAAGTTTTAGTTTTGTGATATGAAGATCTGACCCTTTCAAAGGGTCCTGAGGATGTTTGAATCTCCTGTTTGCTTTCCCTCGACCTTTAGCGTAATCTGACGTCGTAACTGGGTTAGTTTAATCTTGTTTTCAATCTAACCGCTCCTATTACAGATTGCTGGTCTCCTGTTGACTTCCAGCACCTTACACGCTCGAATCCTGTAATGTGATCAGGCAGGTAAAATCCCTCCTGGGGTGAAACAGGATTCACAGCCTTAAACACACACTCACATGCGCACATTTTCCATATGGCTTGCATCATATGTGTCGAGTTTTAAATCAGTATTATGTCATTGTATACAAATATGCAAATATGTAGATGAATTAAGAGTATAGATGATTGCTAACATGATTTTTTTTTTACCCGCAGTCGTCATGAACAGTATTGGTGTTGGTCTGTGCTGAGTCACTGGCTTTGTGTTGTTTGTGACCCATCGGTCGCAGTATAACTTATCCTCAGTCGCTCAACTCTGACCCAGTCTAACAATAATCAGCATGCATTTTTCATCAGCCTTGGCAACTGCTATCCATTACAGCCGAACCACTCTTCATAAACTTCCTGAGCGCCGTTAGACACCAGCTGAAGGCTGAAAACAAACAGATGCAATGCGGTTGAAATAAGTGAAACGAAGGACAAGAAAGCAACACTGAGACACAATGAAACACGCCGAGCGTCTCAGAGGAATGAATGGATGGTGGATGCAGCGAGCGACACCTCTTCTGTTGTTCTTTTGACACTCTACCAAGGTTTTTGGACTTTCATTATTGCTTGTGTTTCCAAGTGTTATCTATTGCTGGAGGCACTAGAAGAATGGCCTCATTACTTTAAATGCATGAGCTGACACTGCTGACACGAAATGGCTTTTGCCCAGGTAAGAACAAATGACTCTTAGTATTTGTAACAATTCATCAGACGGCACTGTGAGTTTCCATTAGCTGAAAAGCAATGACATTTGGAGTGTGTTATTATTAAATAGTCTTTCATATCCTGTTTGATATACAGAGGAAACTGACATTTGCTCAAGCAGTGGCATGAGTTAACCTTTTAATGTGAAACAGGGTCATGCTATTTTGTAACAGAGTTATTTTAGTAAAATTGACATATGATTTTGTATTAATATTTTATTATTTTTTATATTTTTGGTTTTCATTTCATTTAAGTTAAAATTTTAGTAATTCTGTTTTTGTCATTTGTCTATGTAACTTTTATTAAATTTTATTACAGTTTTAGTTATTTAAGTACATAAAGTTAGCAACTAGCTGAAATAAAGTTAAAGTTTTTTTAATATTTTACTTCAATGTTTATTTTATTTCAAGAAACAAAAATTGTTTTTATGGTTTTAGTTTCAGTTAAGTTTAAAAGCTATTTTTGTAGCTTTCTAAATTATCTTAAATGGTTAATTTAGTGTTGTCAAAAGTACCGAAATTTTAAAAATATGACACTGTCGAGTGGATTCGTAAACCTCTGATTGGCCATTGTGTTCACGCGCTGAACAGATATGTCTGTGATTGGCTACAATGATCAACACTTCAAAAGCATGTTGTAAATTGACATTGAGCGCTTACACACACGGGAGCGTTTAAAAGCAGGCTCTCGCTTTCAAATTCAGACACTTCCTTGAGCTTTCAAACGCTTCCGTACGCTTTCAAAGGCTTCCGTACGCTTTCAAAGGCTTCCGTACGTTCTCAAACACTTCCGTACGCTTTCAAACGCTTCCGTATGCTTTCAAAGGATTCCGTACGCTTTCAAAGGCTTCTGTACGCTTTCAAACGCTTCCGTACGCTTTCAAAGGCTTCTGTACACTTTCAAACGCTTCTGTACGCTTTCAAAGGCTTCCGTACGCTTTCAAACACTTCCATGCGTTGACCAATGTAGCAATTCACAGACATATCTGATGAGCGCGTGAACACAATGACCAATCAGAGGTGTTTACAAATCCACTCAACAGCGCTCAAAACATCATATTTTTAAAATTTCAGGACCGACATGGTATCACGGTCGGTACTTTTGACAACACTAGGTTAATTTTTACGATTTTACTCTTTTTGCTTTACAATTGATCTTTTTCATTGTCTTGGGAAATTGGCTATAGTGTTCACGCGCTGATGCAAGTGGAACCAAAGTGACCATCCCATGCATGTTTGTTAATTCAATGTTTTGGCTAATTTGATGTTTTAGTTACTTATAAAGTCTCTCATTGGTCTTTCTAACTAAATTTACCCTGTTTAAAGTCTTCTGATAGAATTCTGTCAGCTTACAAAATGTGGGAAAAAAAAGGTCTGTAGTCCATCCGGTCCTAATGATAACTGACATGATTGACCTTTGACATTTTCTTATGCTTAGGGTTTCTACAAAATCAGCCCGGCAAAAGACAAGCAGGAGCCTCTGCAGCCCTTCCCAACATGTCCTCATACATCCGCTGGCTTTCCTCCAGATCTGCTGTCCACCTGCCCGAAGCTCTTAAACACGGCTCTTCCTCTGCTCACAGTTCCTGTAATGACGGACGTGCCGCTCACCTTGATACCTGGAACTACATCGAAAAGCCCGGTTCCCCAGAATCTCACAGATGTGGCTCCTCAGCCAGCAGAGCTCCCTCTATACGGAACAGGAAGTGCCTCCATACCATTTCCTCTCCATCCTGTTACGCTGTACACGTCCACACATCCACAGATCTCTCCTGGTTGTGTCCAGCTGCTGGGAGTCTCTGAATTGGCTCCCTTCACACTGTCAGCACTCATGCCACATCTGCCCCGATTATCACCTCCTGAGAGCAGCTCCTCACCCCTCACAGACAATAAAGCCACCTCGAAAGAAGAAGAGATCATCTTACAGGAGGGATCCATTAACATTAGTGTTTCTAAGAACTCCTCTACAGATGAGGCAGGTGAGGTGACGGACGGACGGACGGAGAGACGGATAGATAGATAGATGGATAGATAGATAGATAGATAGATAGATAGACAGATAGATGGACGGATAGATGGATGGATGGATAGATAGATAGATAGATGGATAGATAGATAGATGGATAGAAAGAGACAGACAGACAGACCGATAGATAGACGGATAGAAAGACAGACAGACAAATAGACAGATAGACAGACAGATAGACGGATAGAAAGACAGACAGACAGACCGATAGAAAGACAGACAGATAGACAGACAGACAGACAGATAGATAGACGGATAGAAAGACAGACAGACAAATAGACAGACAGACAGATAGACAGACAAACAGACAGACAGATAGATAGACGGATAGAAAGACAGACAGATAGATAGACGGATAGAAAGACAGACAGACAAATAGACAGACAGATAGACAGACAAACAGACAGACAGATAGATAGACGGATAGAAAGACAGACCGATAGAAAGACAGACAGACAGATAGACCGATAGACGATAGATAGATAGATGGATAGACGGATAGAAAGAGACAGACAGATAGACAAACAAATAGATAGACAGATAGATAGACGGATAGAAAGACTGACAGACAAATAGATAGACAGACAGACAGATAGACAGACAAACAGACAGACAGACAGATAGACAGACAAACAGACAGACAGATAGATAGACGGATAGAAAGACAGACAAATAGATAGACAGACAGATAGACAGACAGATAGATAGATAGATAGACAGACAGACAGACGGATTTGCATATTTTTAATTCCCTTCTGTTTTCTTATCACAGATGTCTCTGGGTTCAGACTCTGTTCATCATGTCCGTCACGTCTGGCGTTAATTACAACCCTCATCCCCACCTTCATCATCCTCACCGTCTGCATTGCCATTATAGGTACATGTGCTCTCAGTAAAGACAGTGATCTGGTAGAATCAATATAAATCTTTTTTCTGACAACATGAAAACAATCAGTTAACGCAATGCTTTTACTCTTTAGTGAAGTTTGTGTGTTTCCCAAACAAAGTACGAGACCCTGCTGGCAGTTCACAGAACTGCACCATCACACCAACACCCTTCTATTCTGTGAAATACCCAGCCAACTCCACCGTCAACGTTCCCTCAAGTACAATCAGAGACATATTAAGAGATCTGCTGTGCAGATTTGATTTTATTATGATTTCACATTGTCTCTTCCTGTTGGTCTTTGTTGCCCAGATTGCTCCACAGCAATGAATGCTGGGTCTCCTGGGATGCGTATTGTCGGCGGTACAGAGGCTGCGAAGGACCAGTGGGGCTGGCAGACCAGTTTACATTGGCGGGGCAGACACGTGTGTGGAGGAGCCATCATAACCCCTCACTGGGTCGTCACTGCCGCACACTGCTTTGTACAGTGAGTATGAGACAACAGAGTGAATGCAGGGAATTCTTACAGAGGTGATATGTTTACTATATAGTAGGGGTGTAATTGTACAAAAACATGGCGGTTCGGTAAAGCGGGGGGAGAAAACTAAACATAAAATTCCTTCTTTTTTCTTCTTTTTTTATTAAACGGGTTTATTGAACAACTTCAGTAAAGTCAGTAAAGGTGCTAATGCTGTCAACTTTATACAGGGAGCACTTTCTTGAACATTATTAGAATATTAATAGTTAGAATTGCCCCAGTTTGATTGACAGGCGATCTGACCAATCATAACCCCGAATCCGCCATTTTGTCTGACAAAGCAGTCAGGGGAGTTAGTGGATTAACGTTGGTGAACTTGAACTTGAAAAATTGTGTGTACTCACGTCTGAAACAACATTCCTTCTGATGTTCATTCGTGTTTATTTGATGCTATAAATGAACTAGTATGAAGAGATGATCGGTTCACGAGGAGCTACAGCGATCTGTCACCACACATTAAAGACACACTAGATGCTATTTATTGATTAAACTTCTTTAAAAAATTACAATATTTTAAATATGAAACTGTTTCATGTGTCTGTCGACGTGTTGTCAGTGTCCGGGATGTATTTTTCACTTCGTAAGAACATGATGTGTGGCATGAGAGCGCATGACTTGTCAGAGTTAATTAAAGTGAAACTAAAATAAAACTAAAATGTTTAAATTGTATTGTACGAGGATGTTTTGTTTGGTATGTTGTACAGCACTTTGGTCAGCATTTATGCTGTTTTAAAGGGCTATATAAATAAACTTGACCTTGACTTGACCTTGACCTTAAAGGGAGTGGGTCTTTGAGAAGGATCAATTAACAACAGAGCCCAAACTGTCGAATTCATTTGCTATTTATTTTTAGATATAATAATCAACACTCAAATAAATAAATAAAAACATATAAATTGCACATGAGTCAGGCTTTGCATTAACTTCTAAATCTAATTATACAATTATTTTTCAATTATTTTTCTACTCCAATTTATTTTTGAAACACAATCAGTCATTTACACAGTTACTGTCATAACCTGTTTTTATGACATATTTATTTAAACATTAAATAATTAAGACATTACAAACAGGCAAAGTCAATATGATGAATACATGTATATAAGCTAATATAGTGCATATTTTTAGTAAAATACTCCCCTCTAGAGTTCATTTCTCTAGTGAACTAACATGCTGTGGACACTAAATGACTTGCTTGAGGTAAATGTAATGCTACGTGACATATTATTCTCAAGCTGTTTTATTGATGTCGCAGTTGAAACACTGGTTGAGAGATTACATGTAAACATATCTATGCATATAGATCATCAGTTCTTCTTCTTCTGCGCTTTTTCTGTTGTGGCGGTTAGCAAACAATGTTGCATTACCACCTGCTCCCCCTTCTGGTTAGTGGATCGCCTATGACTGACTATATTTGTCGTCTGACTGTATGCACCGAACCATGACGAGGAAAATACATGTACCGTTACACCCCTAATATATAGTAAATCTCAACTGCTTGATTTCTTTCTTATGTTGCAAAATGTAAACGTTATTTAAGATGTAAAGTTATTAAGATATTATAAACATTAACTGTAAAGATGCTTTGAAACCATGTGCATTGTGAAAAGCACTATATAAATTAATTTTGACTCCATGTTTGTGTTGTTTGTCAGGTATGACATGATGCTGGAGTCTGATTGGATCGTGGTGGTTGATACTGTCAGTATCTCAGATTCTTCTCAGGGCAAACGCTACAACACACTGCAAATACACCCGCATCCACGATTCTCAGAGAGCAACAATGACTACGACCTGTGTCTGCTGCGCACACAGACTGAGATGGAGATGAGAGGTATGTTCGCTCAGGCAGGACTAGCTTTGTGCAAATTCAGTTGCTGTTGCAAAGTTTGCAAGTTTCATTGGTGCTAACTGTACAGATATTAAACACTGACTGCACTATTAAACATATATTAATTATACATTAATACACATGCCAGGACTCGTTTTTGCATTTGATAATGCAAAACACAAAGCAATGAAATGTAAAAATGGTAACACTTTACAATAAGGTTTCATTTGTTAACATTAGTTAGTTACATTAGTTGACATGAACTAACAGTGATAAATATTCATGAAGCATTTATTAATCTTAGTTAATTTTAAGGTCAGCATTTACTAATTCATTAATAAAATCAAAAGTTGTACCTGTTACTATTATTTAAATGATATGAATTAACAATGAAGTTGTTGTACATTAACAAATATTAATAAATTCTGTAATAAATGTATTGCTCATTGTTAGTTAATATTAGTTAATGCATTAAATAATGTTAACTAATTGCAAAGTGTTACCACATTACAAAGTGTATGCATATTATTTATCATATAAGAAACATTTTTTTTAATCAAAATACTTTAAGCATTTTGCCATCCAGTCAATTCTTGATGGATAAAATCAAGTCAAATCCCGGCCTCCATTTGTTTGAATTAAATATCAGGAATTTACTCTTAAATGTCATATTGGGCAAGGCATTATTTATATAGCACACTACATACACAATGGTAATTCAAAAAGTGCTTTATATAATTTTTTTTTTAAATAATCATAATAGATGGATAAGAAACAAATAATTGTAAAAAAAAAATAAAAAAATTAAATAAATAAATAAAAATGTATTTAAAAACTAATGCTTTCTGAGCATTTGGCCCAAACTTTTATCTTTTCCTTCCAGTTGGTAGTAATTGTTTGTTTGTTTGTTTTTCTCTTTCTATTCACTTTTTCTCATTGTTGTTTTAATTATTGATGTATTTTTATGTGTGTACACACACACACACACACACACACACGTTTGTTTATATATAATATACATATATATTTTTGTTTATCTTGGTGTGAACATACATAATTATACTTTGTGACTGAGTAAGAAATACTCTTCCGATCTTGATATCTGTTAACATTTCAAAGCAAATGTTAATTTGTCTTTTCCCCTTTTTATCTCTCTAGTTGAAAAGCACCAATAAAAAGAGTTAAACTAAAATGTATTAAAAAACATGAGAATAACTTAAGAATAAGGTGCACTTTAACTGATATTAATGCCGATGGTTTCTCCTCTGTAATTCAGAACAGATGTGTTGACTGTTGTTTAGATGGAGTGAGACCCGTGTGTTTACCACGTCTGAGTGAGTCTTTTCCTCCTGATTCCCCCTGCTGGGTAACAGGTTGGGGTTACACTCATGAAGGAGGTGAGATCATGTTTCTGAAGCGTTTACAGGCCTCCTGAACTCTCCTGAAGGTGTCTTTCACTCTCTCATACAGGGTCGGTGTCCTCACACTTGAGACAGGCTTTAGTTCAGGTGATCGATCAGTCCATATGTTTACGGCCCTACGTGTATGGCTCCCAACTCACTCCCAGAATGCTTTGTGCTGGAGTTATGGAGGGAGGAGTGGACTCCTGTCAGGTATACATATCCTTTAACAAAAATGACAATTCTCTCATCATTATGTTGTTCCAAAGCTGTATGACATTCCTTTTTTTTCTGTGGAACACAAAAGGTTAAACAAAGACTATAAAATGTTTATAAAATAAAATTTAGATATATTATAATTTATATATATATATATATATATATATATATATATATATATTAGTTTTGTTTTAAAAATGTATATATATATATATATATATATATTGGTTTTGTTTTAAAAATGTATATATATATATATATATATATATATATATATATATATATACATTTTTAAAACAAAACTAATTGTAAAATAATTAATTATTTAAATAATTAATAATTAAATAATTACTATTATAATTATTTATTAACTGATATAAAACTTAAACTTATTTTATTTCATCTAAGGCATCATTTCTCAATTTCCTTTTAAGTTGAAGCACTAAAATAACTAAAGCTAAATCAACTTAAACTAAAACTAAAAAATAGACTAAAATTTGTTTTTTAAAAAAAAAAATTTAAACGTCACGTGTTGTCATCTCAAGATTACGGTAATTACACGGTAGCATGAATGCAGCATTAGCTCCATTGTTTGTTTCCATAGTTACCCTTATTTGTTGCTAGAGTGATTAATTACCCTCACCTGTCCCTTGTTATCTTGTGTATATATACCCCTGTGTTTCACTAGCAGTGTTGCCAAGTGTGCGGTTTTCCCACGGAATTTGGCTACTTTTACCCTGTTGCTGTGGGTTGTTTTTTAGTCCTCCGGGAACCCCTGGAGCACAATTGGACTAGTTTTGTCCATGATTGGGTGGGTTTTGAATAGCAATTGGGATGGGGGTTTTTTACACGAACCTGGCAACCATGTTCAGTAGTTTGCTGTTGTCTTTACATCCCCTTGGAAAGCTGTTGCGTTTTTCATTGTTATCCCTGTTTGTTTTTATGTTTCTTGTTTGGGTTTCGTCATCCCTGTTTGGTTTTATGTTTCCTTTATGGATTAATGACTTCTTCATCGCTTTTTTGAATCTTTGTTTTTGTGTTTTCTGCTACACTCCTCTTCCCTACCCCGGCGTAACATAGTTCATGTCAGCTCAGGTCCATTAAATAATATTAACAGATACAAATTTTGATTTTAGTAATGTACTGGTAAATGTTGAATTTAGCTAAGATTAATGAATTATTTTAAGTTAGTTCATGTTATCTAATGCAATAAGGGGGCCTTATTTTAAATTGTTACCAATATTTCCTTAAAGAAGCCTGTGTGTGTATGTGTTTTTTATGTGGGGTTTTGTGTAATTGTTCACCAGGGTGACAGTGGAGGTCCTCTAGTATGTCAGACGGAAGCAGGTGATTGGAGGTTGGCTGGTGTGGTGAGTTGGGGAGATGGATGTGGAAGACGTAATAAACCTGGCGTCTACACCAGAATCACTCAGCTTCTGCAGTGGCTGGATCAATACATCAGTGTAAATGCAAACAACACCAACGGCATCACCATACAATGAATCTGAATTGTATAAAGTGCAATAGAAAGAAAGGTGACATGACATCAGTGACCAGTGCAACAGTGCCCGCCCACTTTTTCAGCGGCATTGGTTCTGGAAGTATTTATTCCAGCAATTTCTTCCATAGGGATTTCAAAAAAAGCCTTCATTAAAGCGTTATAAGCCATGAACCAAGCCAGCCAGCTACGAGGTGAATCATAACATTACAAACTTTGATTTGAAGCAAAAAAGTATTTGAAAGTCTTACAAAAATAGAAAGCTACAAGGATGTGTACTTAACGGTTTTAGTGAGGAAAAGAACTACAATCCCATGAAGCATTGCGCATTTCAAAAATTGAAAAACGCATTTAAAATGTTGATTTTTGGGGTCTGTCATTGCTATGCAACCATGAACTGTGCTCTCCACAACTACGAGGAAGTTTCAGCAAAGGATAACCCCAATTGATTTCTAGCCCTTGCATTTGCTCTACTACTAGATATATTTATGGAGATGAGAAATAAAAACCCACCCTGTACAGCTATGATCAGCTGTTTGGCTGAGCTTGCGATGTTTTGTAACGGAAAAAATGTAAACATTACAGATAAAATGTGCGATTAAGTTGCGATTAATCATGAGTTAACTCATGAAATTAGCGAGTTAAATTCATGCGATTAATCCCGATTGAATATTTTAGTTGATATGGAGATGAGAAATAATAACCTGCTCTGTACAGCTATGATCAGCTGTTTGGCTAAGCTTCCTATATTTTGTTACAATCACGAGTTAACTCATGACAATCATGCGATTAATCACGATTAAATATTTTAATCGATTGACAGCCCTTATATATATATATATATATAAGGGCTGTCTATAATGAATATATATTCATAATTCATTCATAAATTCAATATATTGGCATATTTTGCAATTAACTTAAATTATATTGTATGTATATATATATATATATATATATATATATATATATACATACAATATAATTTAAATTAATTGCAAAATATGCCAATATATTGAATTCATATATAGAATATTTTGAGAGTATAGGGAGGCTGACTCAATTATGAGTTTAACTTGTTTTGACTCTCTGATTGGTGGATTTTTTTATGCAGTGTAGTTTTTCATCATTAATTCCACTGTTAAATATGATTATTTTAAAAATATGCTGAAATAATGCAGGCTGATGGCTTCAATAGAAGCAAATACTATCAATTACCAACCTCATAGCCAACAGTAAGGCTATACTTTTAAACTTTAAAGGTTATTAGGTTGATTTAAGTTATTGTTAAAAATCAATTTCCCTATGGAGAAAATTAATGGAGTTTTTAATTCTGGAACCCATCTGTTGCACTCTATACACTAAGGTTTCATTAGTTAACTGCATTAGTAACATGAACTTACGATGAAAAATACTTCTAAATACTTCTTATTACTGTTAGTTAATGTTAATTTCAGCATTAATAATACATGATTAAAATCCTTTATGGTTGTATCTGTTCATATTCTTTCATGGACTTGAGCTGACATTAATAGTTATGTTACAATAGTTACTATTGTTAATGTTAACAAATACTGTAACAAAGTATTGTTTTCACTCATTTTGTGTTAATATTAGTTAAATGCATTAATGAACATTAACTAATGGGCCCTTAATGTGAAGTGCTACCCATGCATTGTATGTATTAACATGAAACTTGTGTCCATCACTGATGACATTGACTGTGAACTAAACCACATCCAATAAACCAACCAAACTCCTCACATGACTATAAAATCAGTAACTTTCGCTTGATATTCAGCGATATTCAGTGTTTTTGATATGCCTGCATTTGCACCGTTGTATGCAAACTGAGCTGAGCTGGACGATTACATCACTGTTTTCTCCAGTGCTGATATACATAAATTAACTAGACTTATAACTATGTCATGACTTAACTTAACTATTGATTTTTGCAACAGAATGAATCAATAATATATAGATTAAGATATATAGATTAAGCTGTGCAGCCAAAATGTATTTGTCAATTATTAATGTAAAGCTGCTTAGCCACACTTTTCATTGTAAAAAGCGCTATATAAGTAAAGTTGGCTTGATATTTGCAACAAAAAAAAGAGTGTTTACACAGACTTTCACTTATTTGAACCTGCAACATTCTTTTAAGTCAATATGCATGTGTATAAAGTCCAAAAACCATTTATTTAATTTTATTTCAGGATGAAACTGAAGAGGCATTCTCGATGGCCACCACAAAGGATAATGACTTTTGAAAAAACAGTATTGTTATACAGATTGTACAATGTCTTAATCTTACAACAGATAATTAAAACTTTGACTAGAAGCGGATATCATCTGTAATATAGGCTGCAATAAAATATAATTACATCCAGACCAACTCATGCTGATTTAATTTGACTGTGACTGGAGTCACGTAAGCTCAGAAAGGGGAGTGTGAGAACAAAACATAAATAATAATAATGACGTTGGGAGATATGAATGGAATGTGGTGTGTCATACATTCAGCTGACTCACTCTGACAGTTCTCTCTCCATGATTCTGTAGTTTGAATGTGATCATGTTCACAGAGACCTGAAGCGCATTAATGACCTGGAACTTACTCTCATAGTGGCTGGTAAACATCTCATCTTGTAGACCGCTCATGAATATTAATTAGGGTGTGCTGTTGTTGCTAGGTGTCCCACTGGAAGCGTCTTATGTCTTGCAATTGACCCTCAGAGACTATTTTTGAGCCTACGTGACTCCAGACACTCAGCGTTTCATGATCATTGAATGTTCTTGCACATCAGCATCCCTATAAAAAACCAACTGAAAGTGCTGGTTTAAAGGCTGACGGCTGCTTTGACCTTTACGAGCATCGTTTCGGGTAAGCCTCTAAAGTTTTATTAGGCTACTTCATAAACTGCTGGTAAAATATGTCTGGTTTACTCAGTCGTTATGTGAATGACATTAAAGGCACAGTCTGTATTTTTCGCAGCTAAACTCTTCAAAGCAGTAACAAAGGCGTAGATTGATGACGCAGTGAATGAGCGGGAACTTGTCGTCATCCCCGTGTTTATGGGGAAATAATGTTTACGGATGAGTGAATGCATGTTTTTAACATGACTGTGGTGAAGCAGGACGGGGCCGAGAATCACGGGCGCGATTGATATTGAAAGACAGATATCAGTGTGACACGAGAATCCCGGGGATATAAAGAAACGAGGACATTTCATTCTACCGAACTACTCATAAGTGCTGAAATACTACTCATACAGGTCAGTTTATTTGATGAATTAAAACTGTGAGGTAACGCAGCGCTGTTTCACTTGCTCTAGTGCAGTAATTCTTAAAGTGTGGTCCGCCATCGCCCCCTTGTGGTCCACGAAAAAATGACCTAAACTAGGCAAGCTCTTAACCCGCACCGGATCGCGGGCGGGGGGGTTGACGTCAGTGTGTTTTAATAACGAAAAAATGGATCGGTGGCTAAACCAAAGAGGAGTAAAAATAAAAGCTGAAGAGTTCACTGAAAGCAGCAAAACTACAGCACCACAAAGGCCCACTGAAGCCGGTACCGAAGATACCGAGTCACGGCCACTGGCCACCACACTCCCGCAGACCACGGATTTTAAAACTAATGCCTCTTTGGAATGACATTAAGTGGGACCTAGGCTGTTACAGTATGTTTAATTGCAGTTTTTTTTGTTTTTTTTTCACATGTGCAGTTTGTTGTTCATATTAAGCTGCAGCTCATTTCACATTTACTTTTTCAAATGAAATAAAATTCATATATTAACTTCTGATCATATCATTGCATTTGTGTTTGAATAATTAGTTTTTGACTTGAAACAGTTGCATATTAAACTTAAATTTAGTTTATCCTTCCTATTTTGTTGTTTTTGGGGGGCGTGTTAGAGTGGGATTCTGTTAGGTGGTCCTCAGAAAAAAAATTGGAAGATAAAGTGGTCCTTGGGCTGAAAAAGTAACTGCTCTAGCGTTACACTATCATACTAAACTGTGTTTGAGTGTGTTGAGAGTTGTAATGTTTAGTATTATTTTGTTGACTGTATGAGATTTAACAGTAATCTAGATCAACATTAGATTATCATACTGATGATATTCTAACACTTTATCATGTTGAGTTATATAACATTGATTAGTCTTATGTAGTCTACATTAGCGCACCTCGTCTAATAACGTGCGAGAGCGCGTCTCTGTCAAGTCGAAGTTTGTCACAAATCTCTCACCATCTCGGAAACGCCACGGTCCCAAAGTTTGCTTGTCATGGTCATAATGTTTGAACTAAACAACAACAGCGCGCTACTAGCCGTTATGCAGATGTCCGTGTCTGTTGCCATGGTTACTTTGCAGTACAAGCGGAAACCAGGGATAACGCAGATATTACTTCATTGACAGGTGACAAGTGACAAGAGAGGGACGGGCACTATGTAGGGTAGTTATGGCCTAGTGGTGAGGGAGGCGGGCTTGTAATCTGAAGGTTGCCGGTTCGATTCCCACGCCGGCAGGAATTGAAAGTGGGGATTGTGAAAAAACAGCACTCTCTCCACCTTCGATACCATGACTAAAGTGCCCTTGAGCAAGACACCTGACCCCTAATTGCTCCCCTTGTAAGTCGCTTTGGATAAAAGCGTCTGCTAAATGATGAAAAATGAAATTTAAAATTGTGAATTTCTCTGAATTTACAAATTCTTGGAAATATTTAGGATAATGTAAGTAAACAGCTGGACGAAATATATAACACTGTGCAAGTGGTTTTTGGATATTTTAATATAAAAATTTTACATATTGTGCCTTTAATTGAAGCCTGCTATAATTGTAAATGTTTTGTCAAATTTTGCTTTGATGGCTTTTAGAGTGTGCGCTGCTTCCGTTGTATTTTTAACCCATAGTTAGAGTATGGTTGATTGGGACACTTTTTCCAAGTCACCTCAACCGTGTCCCAATCACCCTGAATTCACCCTACTTTAATTGATTGAAACATGTTCCAATTTTCCAACTATTGAACCCCAGCTAACACGAAACATTACGTTAATGTTAGCACATGGTTCCTGTTTGGTTATTTTGGGAATCAGTTGATAAGATTCTAGGAACATTCTTTTAATTATTTAATTCTTTTAATCATTCTTTTAATATTCCACCCAAAAATATTAAAATTTTATCATTATTTACACAAAAAGATATTTTGAAGAATGTTGGTAACTACACAGTTTCATTAACAGTCAGAAACACAGACAAAATATTCGACAAAAGAGCTATCTGACCCAGTGATTCTCTACACAAAAGAAGATATTTTGAAGAATGTTTTGACGTCCATTAAATATACAACATCAACATTCTTCAAAATACCTTTTTTTCCACAATAAGAAATGCACAGTGCGAGTAAATAAAAACAGAATTTCCATTTTGGGTGAACTAGTTTCTATTTTCTGTTGTCAGAACGCATACAGGGAGGTTTTTGAGACAACCTAATAAAAATTTAATGGTTCTTTTAATGTTTTGTTTTTAAAACCAAAAACTAAGCCTTCTCAGCAGGAATCTTAAGTTCATCCCACCGCCAAGTGGCAGCGCCGCGCACACGATCTTACTGCGCATGCGCGGACACTACAACGTTCCTTGTTAGTGGTCCCTTTAAAATTTTATAAACATCGCGTGAGGACACCAATATCTATTTGCACATTTATAAAGCGATTCCATGCATGAGTAAGTCATGTCGAAATAATACGTGTCATAACGCCTCCCCTCTATCCCGGAAGGAGGCGTGCACGCGCTCGTTAACGGTTACAGTTTGACGTCCGAAGTTTCTCCAGTGATCTGATCTGATCTGAGACTCGTCATACCGGTTTGAGTGGAGACCTGAGTCTAAAATGAGTGCAGCTCTTTTAAACAGATTGAAGCCAGCAGTGAGCTCTGCGATCCGGCTGTGGAGCTGCAGGGCTCTCAGTCACCGCCGCCCGCCGTCAGTGAGACTCTACAGCGGGATGATGGAGCCCGGAGCTCCGCTCTTCAGACAGGTGAGAGCGCGATGCTTTTGGTGGTCTGCAAAGTACTTTAAATTGTTATTTCATGTGACATGAGTCGAAACAAGCGGATGTTTTTTGTCATTAATGGTGTTCAGCTCACTGTGGAGACTGACATGCTATAAATGACAAGGGAAAGTTCATTTTTACAGGGCATTATCTCATATACACAATGATTTACACAGGTATCATAAAGAGATACAGAGACATAAAAGGCTTGGAAAAGTATGCAGCATTTCACCTAAAACAATAAATATGCAATAGATGTTAATGTGATTCTCTACACCTGATCTGTGTGAGCTTTAGCAGAACTGTCATATTAAAATAAGTGTGAAAAGATAATTTTCACTACTGTGTTTTCAGCGTGACATGTTAAAATAAGTGAAGCAAACCCCTAAAAAGCATTTTAGCACATATGAACGACAGTCTACAGCAAATATATAACAATTTACAACACTGTATTCATTCTCCACAGTGACCGTACAGTTATTAACACTTTGCAATAAGTTTCCATTTGTTAATATTAATTAACTACACCAACTTACATGAACTAACAATGAAAAAGCGTGTGTTGATCTTAGTTGATTTCAATTCCAACTTTTACTAATACATCAAAAGTTGTATCTGATATTATTTAATGGACCCGAGTTAACGTGAACTAACAATGAACAGTTGTATTTTTATTAACTAATGTTAACGAAGATTGATAAATACTGTAACAATAATTGTATTCCGTTAATATTAATTATTGCATTAACTAATGGGACCTTATTGTAAAGTGTTACCGTTAAAATCTCTCTTTTGGTTGCTTCCAGTTATTCTAAAAAGAATGTCGTTTTAATTATTGTATATGGAATTTGTGCATTATAATTGTGTGTAGCGAGTAAGCAGTAGTCTACAGATGATGGCAGATATGAAAGGAATGTTACTGTACACACACATTCAGCTGACTCACTCTGACTGCCCTGATGATGATGTTGTTGTTGTTGTTCCTGTAGTTGTTTGAATCTGAGAGCAGCACATACACGTACCTGCTGGCCGACACGAACACCAGAGAGGCCGTGCTGATCGACCCCGTGCTGGAAACAGTGGACAGAGACCTGCAGCTCATCGATCAGCTGGGACTGAAACTCATAGTGGCCGGTGAATATTTCAATCTATCAGTCTATCTATCTACCTGTCTGTTTATGAAATAGATTAAAGTGTTAGTTCACCCAAAAATGAAGCTTCTGTCATTAATTCCTCTCCCTCATGTGGTTCTACACCCGTAAGATCTTCGTTCATCTTCAGAACACAAATGAAGATATTTTTGATGAAATCCGATGGTTCAGTGAGTCTCTATTGACGGCAAGATAATGAACACTTTCAATGTCCAGAAAGATACTAAAACATATTTAAAACAGTTCATGTGAGTACAGTGGTTCAACCTTAATATTATAAAGCCACGAGAATACTTTTTGTGCAGCAAAACACATCTAGTGATGGTCTATTTCATAACACTGCTTTGAAGCTTTACGAATCTATTGTTTCGAATCAGTGGCTCGGTTCGCGTATCAAACTGCCAAAATCGTGTGAACTATTGAAATTACGAATCACTTATGACGTAACGAAGCCTCGTTTACTAAAATCACGTGACTTTGGCGTTCCGAACCACTGATTCGACACAAAAGAAGCAGTGTTTTGAAATCGTCCATCACTAGATATTGTTGAAAAGTCGTTATTTTGTTTTTTTTGGCAATCAAAAAGTATTCTCGCCAGTTTATAATATTAAGGTTGAACCACTGTACTCACTTTCAGATGCCCACAAAGATACTAAAACATATTTAAAACAGTTCATGTGAGGACAGTGGTTCAACCTTAATATTATAAAGCCACGAGAATACTTTTTGTGCGCCAAAAAAACAAAATAATGACTTTTCAACAATATCTAGTGATGGACGATTTCAAAACACTGTTTCAAAGCTTTACAAAGTCATGTGATTTCAGTAAACGAGGCGTCGAAAGTGTTGTGCAATTTCAATAGTTCACGTGATTTTGCCAGTTTGTTACACGAACTGAACCACTGATTCAAAACAAAAGATTCGTAAAGCTTCATGAATCAGTGTTTTGAAATCATCCATCACTAGATATTGTTGAAAAGTCGTTATTTAGTTTTTTTGCCGCACAAAAAGTATTCTCGTCTCTTTATAATATTAAGGTTGAGCCACTGTACTCACATGAACTGTTTTAAATATGTTTTAGTATCTTTCTGGACATTGAAAGTGTTCATTATCTTGCTGTCAATAGAGACTCACTGAACCATCGGATTTCATCAAAAATATCTTCATTTGTGAAGATGAACGAAGATCTTACGGGTGTAGAACGACATGAGGGAGAGGAATTAATGACTGAAGCTTCATTTTTGGGTGAGCTAACCCTTTAACGAAAGTTTCTTGATATTATAATCCCTGTGCTGCTGTCACTTTCATGATGCCTGTCTGTACATGTTCTCCACCAGTGAACACTCACTGTCACGCGGATCACATCACTGGCACTGGACTGCTGAAGAAGAAGGTGTTTGGACTGAAGAGTGGCATCTCCAAACACAGCGGAGCCGCCGCGGACATACAGCTCTCCGAGGGAGACCGGATCACGTTCGGAAAACACGTATGAAGGATTACTAGTGACCACGGTCATTCAGTGCATTTTAAAATTCTATTTCAAAAACAACATCATTTTCAGTATGTTTATTTAAATTCAATAATATATAATATCATCACATCAACCATTTATAAATATATAATTTAATATATCAAGTGACCAGGGCAATGCAATAAACCATACAGTCCACTCAGATTCAAAAACAAGATGATGAAAAGGTCATTTACAGTTAGTTTATTTATGATTATTTAATCTATTTTAACGGCGGTGTGAAGAATATCAAAGGCCGTGTTGATGTTTTACAGTGTTGTTATCATGCTTATCATAGTCAGTGACAGTTGAACAGGTTATATAATGAATAAAGTGCTGATGGGATTATTACTCTTATCATTGGAACATTGGCTTTTGATCCGTTTCAGTGTCTAACGGTGCGAGAGACCCCGGGACACACGGATGGATGTGTGACGTACGTGACTGAAGATCAGAGAATGGCTTTCACTGGTGACACCCTCCTCATTCGGGGCTGCGGACGGACAGACTTCCAGCAAGGTGACTGAAGTGTTAACTGAGCGGTTAAAGAGGACATGCCAGTTTTACCAAAACACAAAAGTTTAGATTTTATTGGAATAGGTTTTCATGCTTGAATGTTAAAAAAAAAACATCTTTTTGTCATATTTGACATTGTTGCAACACCTCTCTTCTCAGTCTGTCGGTAACGCTCTGTTTAGTTCCTGTCTTTATGAAGCCCCTCCTTCTGACAAGCTCAATGTGCTCTGATTGGTCAGCTGGACCAGTGTGTTGTGATTGTCCCACCACTTTGAGTGTGTTTGGGAAATGTCACATCCCTTACCATAACCTCCAGTTTCAACACACTACTAATGCAACTCAACCAGGCCCCGCCCCCCTTTTTTGCATATGTCTTGGGCAAGAATTCTTTAAATGAGGGATATTGTGACATGTTCGTTCCTGTAAGAAAACTGGAATAACTGGAGTGACTTTGTCACTTTGCAGACCCTTTTCAGGCTACAGTACAGTACAGCAACATTACACACTAAAGAAAGTTGAAAATGTAAAAAAGCGTAATAGGTCATAATAATATTTCCGTACTGTTTTTCACTTAATGAACACGAGGAAGAATAAGATGTAATCTTTTACATTTATATTCACTAATAAAACATAAATGGCAATATTTGGCTAGATTTATTGTGAAGGTAGTCGAATGTTGTTTAGAAAATGTAATACCCAAATAAAAAGCAGAATAAAATGCAAAAATTTGTAGAGGAATATACATAGCAAATTGACTTTATCATCTAGATCTAATAGTTTGTAGATTTTTTTCCATGTGCTCATTTTTCCTTTGTTTTTGTAGTACTTCAAATGGCCACATGATGGCGAGACACTAAAGCTCTTCATCCGTCTTCACTCAGGTTCTCCTCAGAGATTGTACGAGTCCATCCATAAGAAGATTTTCACCCTGCCTGGACATTGTTTCATCTATCCCGCACATGACTACAAGGGTACGTGTCTTACAGCATTAAACTACGAGTCACTGTGTGTTAAAGTCATTTACCAGAGAAAACTAAAGTCTAAAACCACTTATCTGTGTGGAAAACACTGCTTTTTGAATCCATCGAGTAATCTGATAAAAGACACCAATGTTAAACAATTTAACAACTGTTTACTGAGGTTAGTAGTAGAAGTAGGTATATTTTACTTCCTCTTTGTTGTTTTGTGCATTAATTATTCTCCTGTTTGTTGTTGTGTTCTCCTCTGAACACTGAAGGTCAGACCGTGTCCACTGTCGATGAGGAGAAGAAGTTTAATCCACGGCTGACAAAGACGCTGGACGAGTTTGTGAACATCATGAACAACCTTAATCTCCCCAAACCCAAAAAAATAGGTAGAGTATTGGTTTATTTATACAGCATGTACAATACAATGTTGTATGTGTGTGTGTGTGTATATATATATATATATATATATATGTGTATGAATGTACTTATTAATGTTTGCATTTATTTGTTAAAAATACAGAAATATTATTACAATTTAAAATAGCTGTTTTCTATTTGATTATATTGTAAAATCTAATTTATTTCTCTGATCAAAGCTGAATTTTCAGCATCATTACTTCAGTCTTCAGTGTCACATGATCCTTTAGAAATCACTCTGATATGATGATTTGCTGCTCAAGAAACATTTATTATAATCAATGTCGAAAACAGTTGTGAATATGTATATATGTATATATATGTATATATATATATATTGGGAATCAATATATTCTTTCTTTGATGAATAGAAAGTTCAAAAGAACAGTGTTTATCTAAAATAGAAATTTTTGTTGCATTATAATAAATGGCTTTATTGTCACATTTGATTTTAATGCAAATAAAAGCATTACTTTTTTTAATCTTAGCCCTAACGTTTGAATAGTTGTGTATCACATTTTTTTAAACACTAATAATAATAAAATATTTCTTGAGCAGCATATCAGAATGATTTCTGAAGGATCATGTGACACTGAAGACTGGAGTAATGATGCTGAAAATTCAGCTTTGCATCACAGGAATAAATTACATTTCACAATATAATCAAATAGAAAACAGCTATTTTAAATTGTAATAATATTTCACAATATTACTGTTTTTATTGTATTTTTTGATCAAACAAATGCAGTTTTGTTGAGCATAAGAAACATTTTCAAAAAAAATCTTAATTATTCCAAACATCTCAGAGGAATAGTTCACCAGGAAACATCGATCCACATCTGTATGATGATGTTATTATTTTGTGTAACATGAAAGGAAATCGTTTTAATAGCTCTTTTTCATTTAACAACAGTGAGCACAACTCTCTCTATATATAAGTCATATGTTACCGTGTGATGAACAGACTCGGATTTCAGTGGCATGTTGTTTTTGGCTTCAACACGTGAGAACAAATGACATTTGCTGTCATGATGTCAAACCCAATTCTTATTTTGGCTTCTACGGAAGTCATACAGGTTTGAGCGACATGCAAACGAGTAAATGATGACAGGATTTATTTTCTGGGTGAACTGTCCCTTTAAAAGGTAGCATTGGATTCTGTTATAATTGCAGGATGAGTGATAACATGTCGTATCTATCAGTCATTAAAGTCATTATGACTAAGGTGGTTCGGTCAGGTTTGACAGGGTGTGTCGTTTTGCTCATATTGAGTGTGTTTGAAGCTTCGTTTGATGGGTAATGAGGACTAAAACTGTTCTTTTAGCATTATTATAACATACCTTTTATTATTTTGGCACCTTTAGACCTAAAATGCCTCATGTTTTCACTGTTTTTGTTTTTGAACCCACAGATATATCAGTGCCTGCCAACTTGGTGTGTGGACTTCATGATATTTGAAAGTGAAAGCTGGCGTCAACCTTTTAGGTGACTGATTTTAATTTTACGGTGCATAGACTACATAAACTACATGCAGTGAGATGATAATTGCATTAAATCAGAGGTGAAACGGTACAATGAAATATCAAACTATGACATTTTCATTTTGGTCAGTATTTGTTCTTGTCAGGGTTTTTTTATCGATTTCAAAAAAATACCTAACCTGTGTGCTGTATCAGATAATACATCGGAGAAATTATGATTTCAGCAACTTAAATGCTTTAAAAAATCAAGTGCTGCAGCTCTCATTTGTAATGTGAAATGTAATTATAAAAATCATATTTTGTAAGATAACTTGTAAAAAAAAAATATATATATATATCTCTAATCTGTTTTTAATAAATGTTTGGTCAAACCACAGCTGTGTCCGTTTTTTGGCTCTTTTGGGGTTTTTTCGCTCATACAAACATCCTGAATGTTGTATTTCCACAAATGCGTTTACCGTCAGGACAGACGAGAAAAACGACATGATTTGCAAGTGAAATCAGTTGAAAGTTCATACACAGCCTGAAACTCTCATCTTCAAAACATGAAGTCATTTGCATTAGTGTATCAGTGCTGATAAGTCTTCATTCCCGTGACACTTTTTTTCTTTTCCCGTGACGCTGATTCCCGTTAGTTTTCAGAGTGTTCGGGTGTTTCACCCACTAGGCGCCATTAATGTGTCAATGTGTTGTTTTGGGTTTTCAGGCTGTTTTTGAATTGTAGTTTCAATATATGTTCTTTTTTGGAGGCACTATTGAATTTCATAGTACATTAATCTCTTATAAAAAATGTAAAGGAAACAAAGATTTAATTTCTGCAGCACCAGACTGATTATTTGAAAGTTGTTTTCACCACGGGATAAAAGAAACAAAAGTAATTTTGACTTTTGATTGCGACTTTTTGTATATCTCACAGTTTTTACTTTTTTCAGAATTGCGATTATATAAATTCAGAATTGTGAGAATTATTTTTTTTAGTCTGCAGAAACGGGAAGAAAAACAGAATTCAGAGAAAAAAGTCAGAATTGACCGTTCACAAAGACCCGCCCCCTTTAGTTACTGTTGCTATGTCTGACAAGCCATGCGCTCTCACGCCACACATCATGTTCTCACGAAGTGAAAAATACATCCTGGAGCAAAGAGGACACTGACAACACGTCGACAGACAAGACAGAGCAGGTTTAAGATTTTTTTTTGAAGAAGTTTAATCAATAAATAGCGTCTAGTGTGTGTTTAATGTGTGGTGACAGATCGCTGTAGCTCCTCGTGAACCGATCATCTCTTCATACTAGTTCATTTATAGCATCAAATAAACATGAATGAACATCAGAAGGAATGTTGTTTCAGACGTGAGGACACACAATTTTTCAAGTTCAAGTTCACCAACATTAATTTACTAACTCCCCTGACTGCTTTGTCAGACAAAATGGCGGATTGAGGGTTATGATTGGTCAGATCGCCTGTCAATCAAACTCCCAGCAAAGGGTCAATTGTGAGAAAAAATGTCTTAATTTTGAGATACATCACATAAATAATTTTATTCTATGGAAGGGAAAAAAGTCAGAATTGCGAGATGTAAACTCACAATTTTGAGCTCACAACTTGCATTTGTGAGATATAAACTCGCAATTGTGAGAAAGTCTTAATTGTGCCATTAAAGAGTCACAGTTACCTTTTTATATATTATTTCATGGTGAAAACAAGCTTCCATAAAATTGAAATCTGTTTGCTTCAGTGTTCTGGGTGGGCGTGGCATAACACAGGCCTAGCCAATAGTGTGCATTAGGGGCGGGGCTATCTGTGTGACTTGACTAATGGCAGAGGGGATAATATTTTAACTCTGAAAGCAATGACTATTTTTGCAGCTCTGTTTTAGTGCTTCACCCTTCACCTTTAAACGAGGGAGTGTTTTGCAGGTACCTGCGTACAGCACAAACGTTTCATCAGGCTAACAGCACTCAACACTCTCGGTGCCCTTTTAAGCAGAAGCAGCTCAATGCCAGGAAGCCAACAGATGTGCTTCGGCAGGAAAATAACAAGCCTTTTATTGTGTGACAGTGGTGAGTGTGAACAGTGTGTGAGTGCACTAAACAAAAACTGCGTCCCATAAAGCAAGTCACTAAAGTCTCGACAGACTCGCCTGCGTTTGCCAACTGAGGTTATTTTACTGCAAGTAGGTAGAAGATTTTACTGTCTCTGACAGTGTGTTTTGTATAGGAGGAAGTGCACAAAAGAGCCATTCAATGTGACTGACTTACTGCCCTCCATCTGTTCAGTGTTTTGTCTCGGGACTCTTGGCTCACTTTTATACCCGTCTCATTATCTGTCTTTGTGTCTGTGTGGCACTGAGACTAATATCATGCACTTACCGTTTGAGATTTATGACTCCAGCAGTCGCGCTGTACTTTGACTGTCTTTGTCATGTGACATCCCTCAGAAGTGAACTGAGCAACAATTAGGGCTCATTCCTCATATGCAGTACCCCTTGAACTACACATTATCTGTATCTGGAGAACTGGCCCCCCGACTAAGCCTGGTTTCTCCCAAGGTTTTGTTTTCTCCATTTTGATGGAGTTTTGGTTCCTTGCCGCTGTTGCCTTTGGCTTGCTTGGTTGGGGACACTTGCTTGATATTCAGCAGTGTTTTTGGTATGCCGTTGTATACGAACTGAGCTGAGCCGGAGGATTACGTCACTGTTTTCTCCAGTACTGATATACATAAATTAACTAGACTAATAACTATTGATCTTTGCAACGGAATGAATCAATAATATATAGAATAAGCTGGACAATGACACCATTTTCTTTGGGAGCTGCTGTGCAGCCAAAAATTATTCATGTAAAGCTGCTTTGCCACAATTTGCATTGTATGCAGCGCTATATAAGTGAAAAAGGTGAAGGTATTAATTAACTTAAATTAACGTCATTACTTCAACTTAATTTTCATAGTTTTAGGCCTGTAAAAGTTTTATCTACTGCAAAAAAACACCTTGCGTTTGCATGAGGGATTGGAGTGTGGAAAATTGAAGTCGTGACAAGTCGAAATATAACATGGTGTCAGATATGTTTGCAGGAGAAGACTGGAGACCAAATGTGTCAAATGCGACATTACGGCAGGGGAAACATAATGGTATTGGGGATGCATGTCTGCAGCAGGTATTGAAAGGACGTATAATGTTGCTGGAATTTTGAAAATGGACCAATACTTGGGAATCCTGTTGAACACAATGTAGGATCTGTTTGGAGATCAAATGTGTGTTTTTTTTAACACGATAACAATCGCAAACACACCACGCTTGCAGCAAAGTGTCTTCTCACCTTGGAAAACCTTCGGGAAATTATAAACCTGAATTGTGATAAGTCACGCATGTTTTCCAAGGAAGCTCAACTTTGGAGCTTTAGGAGGATTGAAAAGAAGTGTTTAGTGAGTCAACACCCAGGATAATGGCTGCTGTCATCACAAACAAGGTTTTTCTATGCCTTTTTTTTTGCATAATACAATAAAACCCATGTTTAATCATATGCTGGAGTTTGCTTTATATACATGTGTGCTGGTCATATAATTAGAATATCATCAAAAAGTTGATTTATTTCATTAATTCCATTCAAAAAGTGAAACTTGTATATTATATTCATTCATTACACACAGACTGATATATTGATATATTTCTTTTAATTTTGATGATTATTACTGACAACTAAGGAAAATCCCAAATTCAGCTTCTCAGAAAATTAGAATATTGTGAAAAGGTTCAATATTGAATCAGCTAATTAACTCAAAACACCTGCAAAGGCTTTTAAATGGTCTCTCAGTCTAGTTCCACTGACTGTGGAAACGTCACACTGGACCTCAAGCAACGTGGATTGTGTGCCTCTCCTCTCTTCCTCCAGACCCTGATTTCCAAAGGAAATGCAAAATTTACTTTCATCAGAGAACATAACTTTGGACCACTCAGACCAGTCCTGTTTGTCTTTAGCCCAGGCGAGACACTTCTGATGCTCTCTGTTGTTCAAGAGTGGCTTGACACAAGGAATGCGACAGCTGAAACCCATGTCTTGCATACGTCTGTGCGTAGTGGCTCTTGAAGCACTGACTCCAGCTGCAGTCCACTCAATGTGAATCTCCCCCACATCTTTGAATGGGTTTTGTTTCACAATCCTCTCCAGGCTGCGGTTATCCCTATTGCTTGTACACATTTTTCTACAACATCTTTTCCTTCCCTTCGCCTCTCTATTAATGTGCTTGGACACAGAGCTCTGTGAACAGTTAGCCTCTTTTGCAATGACCTTTTGTGTCTTGCCCTCCTTATACAAGGTATCAATAGTTGTCGTTTGGACAACTGTCAAGTCAGCAGTCTTCCCCATGATTGTGAGCCTACAGAACTTGACTGACCATTTAAAGGTGCAGGTGTTTTGAGTGTATTAGCTGATTAGAGTGTGGCACCAGGTGTCTTCAATAGTGAACCTTTTCACAATATTCTAATTTTCTGAGATACTGATTTTGGGATTTTCCTTAGTTGTCAGTTATAATCATCAAAATTAAAAGAAATAAACATTTGAATTATATCAATCTGTGTGTAATGAATGAATATAATATACAAGTTTCACTTTTTGAATGGAATTAGTGAACTTTTTGATGATATTCTAATCCGCACCTGTACTTACAAGTTTGTTTGTCTTTTAAATAAATAGGCTTATTCTGTCGTTTTTATACCTTAACCAAGTTTAGTGTACACTTCTTCCCAATATAACTCATGTTTTGATTATTTAATAGAATCTGAAGTGCCATTGAAAACACTGTTGCTTCACCTGTTGACGGTCACGTTCAGCTGACATTACGGGCTGCGTCTCAATCCCTAGTGAGGCGACTATGTAGACAGCGGGATTGAGCGTGACGTGCGCGTGCAGCCAGCAAACTCTCACGCGCCGCCCACGCGCTGTTTACGTAGGCCTCACGTTAGGTTTTGAGACGCGGCCACTGACTGACTGACTGAAACTCTCTCTCTCTCTCTCTCGCTCTTTCTTCAACGGCTGAGTGAAAGTTGGAAATCCCGCTGGCCGTTTCGTTTCTTGTCGCTTCACACGTTTCGGGAAAAGCCTGTTTAAATCCCCAGCACGGAGTTTAATCATCACTGTTGTCTCGTTATTTTTGACCGTTGAAGGATTTGACGCGGAAGTTCTGGACAGGTATGATCGGTACGTATATCTGAATTTATCGATAAAATTCACGCGATTAACTTTCTCTCGAAATTACGTAGCAGAATAATTCTTGAGAGAAGCAATTGATTGACAGGAGAGGCTTGAAATATTAAATATGGAACTACCATGAAATAAAACGGAATACCATGGTAGCCTAAAATATCTAGGAGTATATAAAAATACTGTATGTATATATATATATATATATAAACCTTCTGATACCATCACTGAATTAACCACAATCTGTTTTGTTCACATATTATATTGTGTATACTGTAGCTTATTGAAAATATATGTATGTTTACTGTTTCAGTTCATCTGCCTCAATGGATGATTTCACATTGTTGTGAATTTAGAGTGAATGTGTGTGATTTGTATATGTCTATTATTACATATGAACCAGCATTATATCAGCTGTCTATTTTAAACTGGATCACAGGAATAATTTGAGTGTACAAATGTAAAATTAATAAATAAATGATTTGATTAAAACAAGCAAGAAGTGGAAAAAAATATATAAAATGAAATAATATTCAACACTTTAGTTTAGGCTCTAATTCTCACTATGAACTAGTTGGTTATTAGCATGCTTATTACTAGGATATTAGTACTTATAAAGCACGTATTTATGCCTTATTCTGCATGACCATATTCTACATCCCTTAATCCTAAACTTAAATGGTTAGTTCACCCAAAATTTATGTCATTAATTGATTCGACATGAAAGATTTGTAAAGCTTTGAAGCAGTGTTTTGAAATCGGCCATCACTAGATATTGTTGAAAAATCATTATTTAGTTTTTTTGGTGCACAAAAAGTATTCTCGTCACTTTATAATATTACGGTTGAACCACTGTCCTCACATTAACTGTTTTAAATATGTTTTAGTATCTTTCTGGACATCTGAAAGTGTTCTTGCTGTCAATAGAGACTCACTGAACCATCAGATTTCATCAAAAATATCTTCATTTGTGTTCTGAAGATGAACGAAGATCTTACGGGTGTAGAACGACATGAGGGAGAGGAATTAATGACAGAAATTAAATTTTTGGGTGAACTAACACTTTAATAACTACCTTACTATTAATAAGCAGTAATTAGGAGTTTATTGAGGATGTAGTTAGTGAATAGTGAAAAACTTTATCATGTAATATTATAGAAACTAGGAATATTTTTCAAATAATATTATAGACATTATTATGTTATCATTATATTAATATAACATACATGGGACTGTACACGTGAAAATATATAGCTGCCTTTTAAATATTAAATATAATCGCGAGGATGATCATATTTGAGGGTCCGTGGCATATAAAGATTGAAAACCCCTTGTCAAGAATAAACAGTATCACTAACTCTCCAAATAAGTCTATTTCTTTGAATAACTAAATTAAAGGTACGGTAGGCAATTTCAGAAAGGCTAATAGCTTTGAAAGCATTAGATCCCACCCTCCCTTCAGAGCGTCTCCAAAGCCACGCCCCCTTCAAAACACATGAACGCACACCGCAGTGTCACGAGAGACTGCGTTAAATTACCTCATATCTCAACGCACATAATATTATAATAATAATGAACGTAAACAACTTACAGAACTCTTACTTGTACCACCTGACTGCTGCATTAATTTCGGGATTGATAGTTTTGACATAGAAACGCATAACGTCACGGGTTGCCATCTTGTAATTAAGGTTACGGCATGGCGTGAACGTAGCATAAGCTCATTGTTTTGGTTCAACTGGAAGAAGTGGCTGCAGTTTGTTTACGGCACTTGGACTGAATGCAATGATTAGACAAACATTTTTTGGTCCTGAGACTTCCACAGATGACAAATGTACTTGTTTTAGACCATTTCTGTTATTGATTGCCATCAGGATGCGAAGAGAGTCTCAACCACTACAGCAAAAAGTATTTATAAAATGCCTACCCTACCTTTAACTAATCTCTTCATGCATGTGCAGTGAGTCAAGGTTACTTTAGGGCCGTGAGATCAATCTCAGTGAACACTGACCTCATCAGATCTCATCTCTGGTATCTCATTGTTTGGTTTATGATAAACTACAGCAAAGCTTTTTGTCAGTCTGAAGTGATGACAACCTAAAGAGGGAAGACAGCTCGTCTGATTGGCTGGGCGTCCTGTGTTTCATTGAAGAATGTTGTGTTGCACCTGTAATTATATCGAGGCGTGTTGAACGTGTGTGTTGCGTTTGTTGTTTAGTTTGAGCAGTCGGTGTGAGCAATGCTGTCCTGAGACGAGCTTCCCGCCAGAAACGGCTTTGTACAGGTAAGATTTCATATGCATCTATAACAATGATAATCTACTTTAATAATCAAGTTGTACAGCATTCCAATTACATTGATTTCGTAAAATTACTGATTAAGTAAATAAAACAAAGATAACTGAAGTATGTGTTACAAGAAAGTACTATTTCAGTCTTTCTTTTTCAAAATCTCACATTTAAAGGGTTAGTTCACTCAAAAATGAAATTTCTGTCATTAATTACTCACCCTAATGTCGTTCTACACCTGTAAGACTTTCATTCAACTTTTAGGAACACAAATTAAGATGTTTTGGATGAAATCCGAGAGGTAAATGAAAGCAATATAATCAACACTTACTAAAGGCATCGTTAAAAAAGTCAGTCGACGTGACTGCAGTGGTTCAACCTTAATTTTCTAAAGAGACGAGAATACTTTTAGTGCACAAAAACAAAACAAAAATAACGACTTTATTCAACAATATCTTCTCTTCTGTCATTCTCATACATTGTTTACGTCCCGAGCTTCCTGTACCATGATGGTAGTTGTACAAACTCAGGGTTATAGGATTAGTTTCAAGTTGACAAAACCAAACCACTCCAATCTGGCTTTGTTGGTTCCATGATGCCGATCATCAGCTTTCTCTGTCAACTCAGGCTTTGATCCTGAGTTTGTGGAGCATGTGCGCCTGAATGCGTGACATCAGTGGCAAACAGCCAATCACATGCCTTGTAACAGAGAGAAACTGTGATTTACTTCTCTTGAGAGAGCCAGCGTGATTCAAAACTCTTTTGCTGAAGGTTAAGAAGAATTTAAAATGAAGAATTTAAACGCCTTTACACTAAAGAAAATACTTGTCCATGAAAGAGGACAAATAAAAGACATTATCTTGCTTTATCAGTGTGAGTGAAACTTGTTAGTTTATATATAGAGATAGTATATAATAGTCATTTTAAAAGAATTTTAAACAGCTTATTTATATTACATATGATCTGTATATATTAATATTCATTTAAAATAAATGCTTAATAATAACTGTAAAACTAAAATTGCTTGTGTGCAATGGATTAATAATAATATATAAAATAATTATATAAATCATAAAATAATTCTAATTGTCATTATAGCCAGACAATTTCATTATTAAATATTTGTTTTTACTATATAGTGACCTTTAATTTGGAGGAAGATAAACTGGGGGAGTGACTTTATTGCGTTCGATGTGTCAGTGTCACTTTGCTCACATCTGATTGGTCCAATTTCAGTTTGAGATCTCTTACCCAGAACAAAACCTGCCGTGGAGTGTAAGTTACTGTGGTGATGAACAACCCTAAAAGCCACGTCACTTTCTTGGTACCTAAAACCCAGGATTGGCGCAAACTAATCTGAAATTTATCTGGCTAATCCGGCTAATCCGGCTTCATGGTACAGGCCCTACGTCAGAACGCCGACTCATTATTGGCCGGCTCCTGCATCAGCATCACACGTATGCATCGTGCTGCTCACGTGATCAGCTTCGGCCAATACTGTGCTTTCACTGTGCTTACTGCGGCATCTCCGCATGGATAATAACACGGAAGAGAAGAGATTGTTGAAAAAAGACATGATTTTTGTTTTGTTTTTGCGCACAAAAAGTTTTCTCATCACTTCATAACATTAAAGTTGAACCACTGCAGTCACGTCCAGTGTTGTAATGATGACTTTATTACCTTTCTGGACCTTGACAGTGGCTGTTAAATTGCCATCTCTGGACGAGCCAGATACCTCTCGGATTTCATCAGAAATATCTTAGTTTTTGTTCCGAAGATGAACGAAGGTCTTACGGGAGTGGAATTAATGACAATCCTAATACTTCAATCCAATGTGGTACTCGTTTCTTTGTAATTATCTATATTTACTTGCAGTTTCAGAGAGAAAATTCCTTCGAAGTAAATCCTACACCAGTTATTTTCAGTGTAACTGCAGAAAACGAACTCTGCATTTGTATTGTCAGATTTTTGGGGTATGTATGGTAGTACATCTCGGGTAATGACGTGTTATTTTGGCATTTACCGTGGCAGTATTTGGGGTACCATGTAAATTTCATTTTGGACAAAAACCATGGTAATACCTTAATATTTGGACATTACCATGATATTTATTACACGCTCAGAAAAAAAAGGTTTGTTGAGGTTCTACATAGAACCCCAGGGTTCCAAAAAAGTTCTATAAATGTCTTAAATGATTGCATAATACTTTCATGTTTAATGGGTTATTTCAGTTTTTTGCTAGTTAATAAGAGGCTGTTTAATTCATAAAATAATCTAAATAAAAAATAATTGGAACAAAATTAAAACTAAATCCATAATATGAACCCATGATGGGCACCCCTAAAAGTGTCTATATATGAAGTGCCTGACATACGGCAGCTTCTAAGTGTTTTTCTTCTTGGTTTTTATCTAAACTGGTTTTACAAGAAAACTTGGTGGAGTGAAACCGAGTTGTTTCGTATGAATAGTGGGTTTTGTGGCAGGATGTAGAAGATATTTTGTTGACATACAGATTCTTCTGTCCGGTGCCAAACACAATACGGACGGCGCACACACAACACTGTTCCTATTTGCTGTAACGTCGAGAATCATGGAAGGAATGCTCATGGGTTGGTGGCGGGTTACTGCTGCGTGAAGGAGAAATGATTAGTAAGTCAGTGCGAACAGAGTCGGACTCATCAGTCAGAGCCAGCGGTGGTTAGTAATGACCAGGAGGGGCGCGTTATATAACAGGATGTTTATGGCACATTTTATCTCTACTGCCACTCCTGTGCAATTACAAATGATTATTCATTCATTACACCCATTTGTTTCACCCATGCTCTTTTCTCTTACTTTCACTCTTGGGTTTCTTTTTGTTTCTTTTGTTAGAGACCCAGAACTTTCACATCTGCATTTTCACTTTATCGTTTCTGGACTTCAGACCTTACATGAATAGTGCTCACAGTGTGTCAGTTGGATTTTAGATAAAGGGCAGATAAGATTGTGTTGTTTAGGCTTGTTGGCGTCACATGTGGCCTAGTCTTAGTTAACCAAACTAGTCTTAGCATACAGGACTAATCTGGGTACAGGACAACGCCCTGGTTTTTATAACACCTAAGCTGTCTACATAGGCAGTATTTTATGTTAAGACGTTTTATATTAAAATTGTTACGCCCCGATCTAATAAGAATAAGAAAAGGGCTTGACATGAGTTTGATGGTAAACGGGAAACCAACCCCAGCCGACACATACCCACAGACATAAAAAGTAAGATCCACAAATGATTTATTAAAGCGTAAAATAAAGGACCCATAGCTTCTAATATCGTAACAAAATTTAAATGTCTTCTTTTAGCCTAAGAGCAGATCAAATTTTATATTAATATTGTATATTATGCTGCCTTATAAGATACTTTTTTTAGCAAAAGTGCAAATAAAACTTTATTATATTATTTATATTATTATTATTAGTAGTAGTAGTATTTTTATTATTTATATATTGTTATTTTATTTTTTGCATGCAGCGTAAACACTATTGTCTACACTGGTCGGTAGAGTAGATAAAGATTTAAAATTTTCATATATTATTGTTTATATATTTGTATTATTATGCTTACGTCTAAAACACTTTAGCCAAAGAGCAGATAAAACCTTGTTATATTATTTTATATTTCTATTTTGGAACATGCTTTTTTAATTCAAATAGTTTTTATATTATTTACTATATTATTATTTTATTATTTATATTCTGCTGCCATCTAAGATGCCTTTTATTTTATATTATTTTGTACATGATAATTATTTGATGTTTTATTATATTATATATTATTATTCTATATTTATATTAGGCTGCATTTTGAGATTTGTCTTTTAGTCAAAGTGCAGATAAGACTATATGATTTTATATATTATTTTTTATTTTATATATTAAAATTAATGCTGTAAAAATGATTAATTGCAATTAATCGTGGCTAACAAATGTTTGTGTTTATGTAATATATGTGCGTATATATATATATATATATATATATATATAATATTTATATACAGAATATTATATATGTGTATGTCTGTATGTGTATACATACATACAGACACATATCTGTATAAATATGTGTATATACACACACAGACATGCATAATATACAATAGGTTTTAATATAGGTTAAAATATAGGTTAAAAATAGGTTTTAATTAGTGCTGTCAAATCGATAACATAATATATGTGTGTATATATTATTACATTTATATACTATATATATAGTATATAAATGTAATAATATATATATATATATATATATATATATTAATATATTATTATTACTATATTTATATATATATATATAGTAATAATACATAATATACATATTATGTTATGTTATCGATTTGACAGCACTAATTAAAACCTATTTTATATTATGCTGCCTTCTGATCAACATGTAGTTAATATACAAACTAAAACACCTGCTTTTGTCATGAAGGGCTAAACTAAATCCCTGTTTAAATAAGCTATTGTGTGTGTCTGCTCAGTAGGGCTGTGGTTATTCTAGGACTCCAGTCTCTCTCTCTGTGGAAATATGAAACCGCCCCGTGACATTTTAGAGGCCACTTCCTTCTCCAGAACTCTCTGTGTGTCAGTCTGTGTTTGGAACTCCTCATATCAGAGTTTTATATTTATCCGAGTGGCTCCAACGCTCCAAATCCTAATAAGGCTTTGGCATGGGCAGGACTGATGGACAGGGCAGAAGGAGGGTGGGAAAGGTTTGGACAATGGCGTACCGAGAGTCTGTTCCCACACTCAGCTTTGTCAGATGTGCCGTTAAGAGCGTAGGAGGGCGATACGGGGTGGAGAGAGCTGAAGCTCACAGACGGACAAATACAAAAGCTTCAATGAACACATAGAGTCCATTTACAGTGAACTGTGGCCTTGTTGTACGGTATTGTGTAAAAAACACCTGAACAAGCTACCGAAATGTCTTTCTTTTGTGCTTTCATCTTCACAGCCTTTTCTGTGGTTTGTTGAATCACAACTCACCTGAGAATTAAGAGCTGTTATGTACAAAGTTTTGCTGATTAATCTAATTAAGAAACATCCAGAAGACAACATAAGCTGGGTACCAGTTATGTGTCTTTTTAGGACAGGATTTTAATTTTACCATGTTCAATGCATGTCAGCTTGAGCATCTGTCATTTGACCCTTGTTTGCAGCCTCCCATGATCCGGACTGAATTACTGTAATGCGCAAATATCCCTTACCTCCATACTTAACCAGTCTCCACTCCTGTTTAATTAGACATGCCCAGACACAATATGGATACACAAAGGAGCCAGTGGGAGCCTGTCCGAAGATCCCCATGGATCATGCGAGTGGCTGTGGAGCAAAGCCCCGCCTCTTCAGGGGCGGAGTCAGACACAGAGGGCAGCAGCACAGAGAGCGAACAGGTAAATGTTATATATAATATTATTTTATTTAATTATATATATATATATATATATATATATATATATATATATTTTAGGAGGCAGCATAATATAAAATATAAACAAATATATATATATATGTACTATTATTTTCTATTTATATTTTATATTATGCTGTCTTCTAAGATGCCTTCTTTTAACCAGAGTAGATAAGATTTTATATTATTTTTTATATATGTATTTAACATTATGCTGCTTTCTAAGGTGCCTTCTTTCTGCCAAAGAGCAGATAAAACTTTATATAAATATTTTTATAAATCTTTTATTTACATATAAATATATATATATATATATATTTTTTTAATTTATTTTTTTTTTTCACATTTTATATATGATCATTATTCAGCATTATTCAAATAGACACTTCCATCTTATAATCCATCCTGCAACATACCTGGCGTTTCAACCGCATCGGTCTCTCATTCTTCTTTTTACCAGTACCTGGTAAAACAAGCAGACGGAACCTCTGCAAAGCTCTTGGCGTCACCCTCGTTGCTGCAGCAGCGCATCACGGAGCTCGACCAGCAGAGGGAGGAGCTGAAAATAGAGGTGAGCGGAGAACAGGTGTGTTCTCACCAACAGCTCGCTGTGCAGCGAAAGTCACCCATGTGTTTGCTCCTCTGCAGCTCCAGCTGGAGGTCGCCCTGCTGCGAGGGGAACTGCAGGCAGAGCAGGAGCGACTGCGCAGACACACAGATCAGCTGCAGGTGTTGCAAGAGAAGGACAGGCAAAGAAAGAGCCAGCGCCTGGCCAACAGACAGAAGGTCTGTATTTGCTGTATTCACAGTTTGATTTGCACATGATGCATATAAAGCCTCATTTGTGTTTGAGCTGAAAACACGCTTTCCTTCAGGAACATGTTAAGCTGGAGGAGCAGCGTCTGAAGGTGGAGAAGATGAAGAGGAAGTGTGAGGAGATGGAGAAACAGATTCCTTCGCAGCCAGAAGACCAGCGGGAGCAGATGCTGCTTCAGCTGCAACAGGTGATGACAAACTAGGGCTGGCCGATAGCTCAGCCGGAATTTTTCAGCATCATTACTCCAGTCTTCAGACATTATTCTAATATACTGCTCGGTTAATATTAATTATTATTGATGCTCAATTATTAAAGGTTGGATAGACAATGTGTTTCATAAACACATTTTGTTTTACTGGTTCAGACTCTGTTCACATCCTGATGTGTAATAGAAGTGGTCTAAATATTAAAACGTGTGCATCTTCTATGGAAGTCTCAGGCTCAAAAAATGTTCGTCCAATCATTGCATTCAGTCCAAATGGATGTCCTACCTGCCTGTCAGCATATGTATTTCCATACCTCCACGCAATACCTATCAATAGGGCTGGGTATTGACACAAATTTCACAATTCAATTTTATTTCGATTCATAAATTTCGATTCCATATTGATTATTTTGGATATATATCAGATACGTGGCAAATTTTCTCGAGGGAAAAAAATCTCTCAACTAATGCTGTAAACTATACATGGGAGTCCGTTGGTAAAACAATACTATAATTTTGAAGATTAAAAATGAACTGATGTGTATATAAACACTTAAATTACACTCAAGGAAGTTTTTTTTAAATATAAACACTTAAATGATGACTGTTTTATTCAAACATGCATTAAATATTGAAGAACATTAAAAACGATAATGCATATGTAATATGGTGCATATATTTAGCAAAAATGCTCCTTTCTGGAGTTCATTTTTCTTGCTGTCTAACGAGTTTATGGTCACTCAATATGTAATCGATTAAAATTGAGAAATCAATATTTTTTACCCAACCCTACTATACAGAGTTGTAGACAGACAGTCACAGAGTGCCACAAAAAACAGCGGCAGCCTTTTACAGTTCCTCCTGAAACAAAACTGAAAAATTATTTGAACAGCATTTATTTGATGGAGAAAGTTTTGTTACATTGTAAATGTCTTAACCATCACTTTTAATCAATTAAATGTGTCCCTGCTGAACAAAAGTATTAATTTCTTTAAAAAAAAAACATACTTTCCACAAAAATATGAAGTAGCACAACTGTTTTCAACATTGATAATAATAAGAAAAGTTTTTTGAGCAGCAAATCAGCATATTATAACAGGTGTATTCGCAGACGATCGGTGTACGACATCAAAATATTATGAATGACATAATATTCGCAGCGCCACTTCAAGTCAAACACACCTCAATATTTCCGAAGGATCATGTGACACTGCCTTCTGACTGAATCAATCACGTGATTTTGCTATTCAGGACTATCTGACTGACTGACCAATGACAGAAAGCATGAATATCTGTACTGACGTTGTCATGAACGGTGGAACATTAGACTTACTCCCTTATAATTTACAAGAATTTTGTCTGTATGTGTTGTTTTCAGGACAAGGATGCGCTGGAAGCCACAGTGCGAACTTTTGAAGACATGGAGTTTCACATTCTCGAGCTGGAAAGCGGAGTAGAAGATGAGCGAGAAGGAGAGAATGGAGAGAGTGAAACGGTCATAGAGCGAGAGATAACCAGAGTACAACACACACGCAACGCATCTCAGGTGAGCTGAACAACTTTGTTATAAGAAATGCAGTTTATCCGACTGAAGTTTACCAATTACCAACAACTCGTCATGAACATGATCATTTACTGTGTTTTACACTCTTCTCTTGTAGAAACTATTGAATGCTTCTCATTTATTTGCTTGAAAGTTCATGTTTATTACTAAACGGAGAGAGTAAAATAGCAGCAGGTTGTCCATGAACTGTCACATCCACATCAAGAGCGACTCCACTGAGAATAATGGGATCTAGTTTTGTCACGTCATGCTGCTGCTGAAGGTGAGAGCGTCAGAACTGTGCACAGGTGCGCATTGACTCAGCTGCTCCGTATGACAGATCTCTGACCCTGACCTGTCAGCTCTATGTGCCAGGTGGGCGGCACCACGTTGACTTTCCTCTCTCTCTTGGAGCACATTATGCCATCAGTGCCACACGAACCAAACCAAGTGGTTCATGGCTCTTTAACGCACCAGATCGAAGCTTTTTCCTGTAGGTTTCATATGAGGTTTCTGTTCATGCTGAAAACATTTTAATGATCACGTTGCTGTCTTGCAGGAACGAGTCCAGCAACTAGAAAACCAACTGAAGGAAATGGAACAAGAAAAGGATAAATCTTTGAATTCCCTCAGGCAAGAAAGAAAAGAGCTGCTCCACAAGTCTCAGAGGGTAAGACGTCATACACGCTTCTTCTTTATTAAAGGTAGAAAACTAGGTTTTTACATTTCTGAAAACGTGCGTGAAAACTGTGGCCTGGTCTGTGTCTCGCATTCCTCCTTCAATGTGCATCCGTGGGACTTGTTTTATGGTGCAGCAGGTGAAAATCTGATCACTTATTAAAGTACCAGAAAATAGAATATAGCAAAACGTACTTTATTTTAGTCAGTTTTGAAGGCAAATTTTCATTTCAGTTCAAGTATTAAAATTGTTCAAGTTTAAACGGAAATAAAAATTAAATTTAATATTAACATTTAATAAAAAAACAGTAACACTTTACAATAACATCTCATTTGTTAACATTAGTTAATGCATTAACTAGCATAAACTAACAATGAGCAACACATTTGTTACAGTATTTAATAATCTTTGTTAATGTTAGTTAATTCTTTATTCGTTATTTTACAGTGTCATTACATGTAATTACTGTTGTAATAATAAGAAATTATGCATAATCACATGCAATTAACCCTAAACCAAGCCCTCATCCTAACCCTAAACCTATAGTAAGTACATGTAGTTAATTGTTATTACTCAATTACTTAAATGTATAGTTACACTGTAATACTGACACCTTAAAATAAAGTGTAACCAAATTTTCATGTTAGGGCTGCCCCCAAATAAATATTTTTCTAGTCGACTTGTAGTCGTTCATTTATGCCATTAGTTGACTAATCGCACATTTATATTAATTTAATTTCTTAATTACTTATTGACATGGCCAAAAAGACCGGCCATTAATGATCTTTACCTCACGGAGTGAGTGATTTCACCACTTCCTGTGGAGTTTATTTTTTCTGCGACTAACCAACTCATACATTTTGGTCGACTAAATCAAAGTTATTTTATAGTCAAGTCACCTTTATTTATAAAGCGCTTTATACAGTACAGATTGTTTCAAAGCAGCTTTACAGTGATAACAGGAAAATGATTCAATGATGCAAACAGAGTTCAGTGTTGCTCAATGTTGATTCAGTTCTGTTGTAAAGATCATCAATTATTAAATTAGTTCATTTCGTCTATAAAGCAGCTGTTATAGTGATTATAGATACACTAGAGTCAATGACAAAGTAGGTGGAGGAACGAATTACTGATAGGGAAGAGAGAGTCAGAGAGGGCAGGATTCCCAGAGAAGGGCAGGACCACAGGAAGTGTAAGAGAGAGGAGAGAGCAACAGAGAGCAGATATCCTACAAAACTCAGCGCAGGTCTGGTGAGTGTTTCTGTCTGTATGTACTTCAGGAGATGTGTATCTGCTCCGTTACATCAAATTCTGGCACGCAGATGCGACAGATCAGGATGTACAGAGGGAGTGGGGGGAGGGCTTTTTTTTTTTTTAAAGAAGACAGGATTGAGAATAAAGCAGCTGTTAACTGGTAACATGACGGACTGTCTAACTGAATTATGACTGATTTGTCTGTATGTACGGTCTGTAGGAAATAAAGACGGGAATGTGTTCCTCACAGTCGCCCATGTGTCTGTGAGTCAGAGGGAGGGATGCTTAACTTAAAGCTGCAGTACTGTTTAACTTCTGAACTACTCTGATTAGTACTAAGTCAGTAATCATTAGTACAAGTACTTAAAGTTGAGCGTGTGCATCGTCCTGTAGCGGTTGTGCTCCATGATTCCTCAAATCGTGTCTTATAGAGGACAGTGTTATTTTTGTACCATTAGTTTTTATTTTTATATTTTCCATTTTAATTGTAGTTAAAGGCGACCTATTATGCCTTTTCACAAGATGTAATGTAAGTCTCTGGTGTCTCCAGAATGTGTCTGTGAAGTTTCAGCTCAAAATCCCCCACCGATCAGTTATTATAGCTTGTCAAATTTGCCTCTACTTGGATGTGAGCAAAAACACACCATTTTTGTGTGTGTCCCTTTAAATGAGCTGCTGCTCCCGGCCCCCTTTCCAGAAGAGGGCGGAGCTTTAACAGCTCACACTTCGGTTGATCAACAGCAACAAAGCTGGAGAATCTCACGCAGACAAAATGAGGATTTTATGAGGCCTTACATTGTTCAAACCGACACTGATGGAGAGACTCAGGAAGAAGTTACAACTTTTAGACGTTTCTGAACGGTTAGTGGATAAATTTATGTAGTTGCTGTGGAGTTGATCAACTCATCACTAGCATGTGTCGTCATGTTCATCTTTTGTTCAAATCCAGTGTTGAATTGACCCTCGCTTGTGAAGCAGTCCGGTGTAAAATGACGGCATCTACAACACTCGACTACAACAACTCTTCCTCTTCTCTAAAGCAGCACAACATGGCCCCGCCCCCTTTGTTGCGTGTTCACGAGGGCGGGATTTATGTAAATTTTAGGGTTAGTGATGTCACCAACCCAGGAAGAAGCTCATTGTAGTTCCTACCAGCTGTTTGTTGATGTCCTTAAAAAGCGAATCCTGTAAAAGAAAATATCTAACTTTGCATTGAACTTTGAGCGTCGTAACTTTGCAGATAATTTTGTAGCATAATCAAGGACCCCTTTAATGTTTTAGTAATTTTATTGTGTTTTATTATTTTTTAAATATTCTTTTAAATCATTTTTTGTAAGTTTGCTTTTTATATTGTGTTTTATTTCTGTTAACTTATTTTAATGAATGTAAATGTTTTTTAGCATTTTTAGTTTTAACAATAACGGCACTGGTTGCTGAGCGGTGTTTTGGTACTAAGTGATCAGGCGTACCATTTTCAAAAAAATCCCACACGTGCACATTGAAGGAGGGATTTTCACACAAGATGGGAAGAAACATCACACAGAATGCCCTGACAGCCATCCAGAACACCCCAGATGTGGCACAATGCATATAGCAACTTGTCAGCAATGTTTTTTACACATAAATAAAAAATACTATTTTAATGAGACATAGGAAGTTCCCAAAATGCATGATTCATTAAAATGCATAATTCTCTTCTGAGTTTTATGATTACAAACTGAACAACTGCCTTCTAAGATGTCTTCTTTGCATCCATTATGGAGAAGGACACCCCGTAATGCAGAGGTTTTTTTGTCGGCCAAACTCTGTAGACCTAAAATAATTTCTTGAATTCCCCTCTGAAATTTTCATTTAATATTTTAATAATTTAACAACACATTTGCATATTCATGGTTCTCTGGTGAGGGTCATTGGTCACATAACATGCAGGTAAACAAATACAATATTTAATTTTTTTATTTTTAAATAATTAATTTATTCAAATTTTACATTTTTGATAAAAAATGATAAAAAGTTAAAAAAAAAAAAGAAAGTTCCTAATAAATAATAATAAAGTAATTCAATGTAATTTAAATGATTGTTTTACCCAATATTTGTGTGCTGTGTATTTTTATGCTCATCGCATTTACAACAGTGACATTCTAATGTCAAACTCTATTGAAATCTGCTCTATTTTTATGACACACAGTTGTTGCCTATGTAAACAGCATGGCAGTGCTCTAGGTTGAGAGTTGAGCCTCTTTCCTGTATGCATGTATTTTAATGGCTTGTTATGATAATTTATGTTTTGATTATTTATGGTTTTAATGACTGCTTTTATTATTGTCGTGTAGCCTTAGTTCTTTCTTTACTATTATACCTCTTTATGTAACTAATTTTCCAGGATGTGTCTTTCACTCACATGCTAAACATCGAGGACATTTGCCTTTGTAGATATTAAAAGAGAAGAAGCCGCTCACTGATTGGTCCAACATCACTGGATCCACCCCCTGCATGATGTCACTCAGCCCTCTTACTATTCACAAAGCAGCACAGGTATGCTGTGAGTGTGCATTAGATGGCTTGACATCTAGACCTTTAGTGATTCATTGAGTTTGCTGTGGTCAGCACATTGACTGTGTTTAAAACATGTTCCTAGGAATCATTGAAGGAGACGTCCAGTTTACCCCGCAGACGGAGCTCGCATAGGAAAGTCTCAGATAGACCTCTCTCTGCGCAAGGTGAGCAAACCAATGAGCTTTATTGCTATAATGTGTGAACACAAATATTTGGCGTGATGAAATGCGGTTTAACAGGCGCTCAGACTGTAAGTAGGTCACACAGCAACACAATTGTGCAAAACGATAAATGCACAAGCAACATGCAAAACAACAAAACATAAAGTACAACAGCCAAACGTCATGACAGTCCTGCATGTCGTGGCTTATTAGCTTTTAAAAGCTTTTGTCAGTGTTTTCATTAAGGTGTGTCAGTGTTGCTGGCACATACTGGAAAAGCGAGTGGAACCACTGTAGTTGCACACAGTTTTGCTTTTATTTATCTCTAATAATCCTGACCGTTTTTTATCTCATGAAGGAATCAATCAAACAAAGACAGTCTTTAGAACAGTGTCTGTGTGTGAAGGTGCATATGCATCTTCTTTACATACGTTCGTCTGTATCACTTTACAGTAAGGTTTCATTAGTTAAAATTAGTTTACTACTTTAGTTAACATGAACTAAGAATGAACAGTACTTATATAGCATTAATTAATCTTAGTTAATGTTAATTTCAGAATTTACTAATACATTATTAAAGTCAAAAGTTGTATTTGTTAACATTAGTTAATGGACTGTGAACTAACCTGAACAAACGATGAAGGATTTTTATTAACCAACATTAACAAAGATTAATAAGTACTGTAACAAATGTGTAACCTAGGAAGTAGTATTTTTTTATTATATCGATGTAAACTAACAGATTGAAAAGAACAAAGCAAAATTTATTTACATTATTATAAATATTAACACACTGGAAAAGTTTCCAACTGGATAGGTGAAAGGTTAGCCCCACCCACTACTGAAAAAAGTCAGAGAAGAGGCGAGCATACATGCAAGAGGAAGAGAGAAAAATGCGATCGAGAGAACATGCAGTTGATCGTATTTATCTAGAAAAAACAAACTTAATGATTCAGTGATGGATTCTTAACAGATGTAGCAAACATTTTTAAGAGACTCACGTTAAATTCACCAGTTTTAGTGCTGAATGAGATGTGGTGTGAGTACAAAATTCCTTATAAGAAATGTATTTAGTTCATTCGAATGTTGCATGTTATTATTGGAAGAGAAATGTGAAAAAGGAATTTGAAAGAGTGAGTAATGCAAAAATGTGTTGAAAAATGCATGATTTGTGTTTTAATGCGATCTGTGAGTGTATATAGTCATGTTTAAATGTTTAAAAGATTAGTATTATTTAAGTTAAGCTGTTTAATACAAATAATTAAGTATTATTTGTTAAGCTGATATTTTTCCGTTGAGAAATATGTAGCAAAATTAGCTCAAAGAGGCAATAATAATTATTCATAACTCATTATGATTATTCATTATGATTAATTATGAATATTTGAATCAGTTAGTCAGATTAACTTAATGTAGCTACATTAAAATTACAATCAATCAATCAGTCAGTTCATTCTGTGAACACACTGTGAACAAATTATTCTTTCTTAGCATTTACAGTACTTAAGAGCATGTAACAGAATCAAATTCAATTAAGTGACAATTTATTTGCAGACAGAGAGTCAGAACCAAATATGTATTGTGCACAAATTTTATTAACTAAATTACAAACACATGCATTCACACAAATCACACGTACATAGGTAAAATGAGGAGTGAGAGTGAAACCGTTAGTGGGAACAGGAAATGGAGCATTGGAGTAACGTCAACAACTCAGAAGGAATCATCAGCATATCATTACGAAGCTCCCTTGTTAACAAAGGAGGTTCACAACTTTAACCAACTAGCAGAAATTTAGTATATCGTAAGATACTTGCATTCTGCCTCAGAGATTGAAGAGCGTCTGAATATACGGTTGCAGTAGAAAGCCCTGAGTTTGGTCCGCTGGTGCTGAAGTTGCAATCAATATCTTCTGCATTGAATGAAGCACTGATGACAAGCTTGCATGGTTATTTGACTCAGTAGGAAAAAGTCCTGATCCCTCCTAGGTTAGCACATGGTGGGGGGGCAGGTCGAGGCCTGCCGGCCTGGCCTGAGAGGCCACCAGCAGGAGTTGTCTTGGGGCAGTCGAAGATGCAAGAGAGGGAGGGAGGAGACTGTGCGCTGGCTTATGAACCTCGGGTGCTGTCACACCTGCCAAGGTGGACCTGACCAATGAGGAAAAAGGAATTTCTGAGTGGGAACTGGGAATTTATAACTTTTGTTTTTGAGCATGATAAAACTGGGCCTTGTGGGTTTATGTCCATTTATGCTCCAATTAATACAACAAACACGAACTGCATCCAATGAGGAAGTCTCACATGAAAATGTAAGTCGTGAAATTATTAATTTGATAGGAGACACGATATATGTGAGGTTGTTTTTTCGTAGTTCTTATCATAAAATATGCATTAAACCAAGATATCATACAAAAGACCCTACACACAACAATCATAATCATAAACAATGTCCTGGGATGTATGTTCATCTATAGATCAGTTCATCTATAAATTAATGCAGGAGAGTCAGTTTTTTTTACAGGCTTTGTGTCTCTAATCTCTCAATGTATAGTGTTCACCAGCTCACTTAACCACACATCAAATGTTGGAACGGTGTCCAGTTTGCAAGAACCCTATGATATGTTCATAAATGATTGATTGTAAATGTAATGTGTCCTGTTGCTTTCATTTGTCAGTGTTGGTGCGAATGACTCCAGACAGACAAACCTCGGAGGCTCTGTTGCCTCGCCTTCCTCATCCCACCAACAGATTGAGTAATGGACATTGTAATGGACTGAGATCAGCTCAGACCGATGGGAATGGCTCTTACGCGCCATGCAACAGTGCAAACACCTCCCGCGCGCCCAGGTGAGTGGCATAAAACAGCAGCCTGGTTTTGTTTTTGAATTATAAGACTGAATAATCTGTATGCAAAGTTCTTTTAACAGGTGTGTGTTTACATGGGTGTGTGAAACCTTTTATTTGAGGTGTATGAATCTGAGGTGTTTGTGAGTAAACATATTAAACTGACTGCGTGTGGGTGAAATCAAAGGAACAGTTAAAAGAAATTAACATTATTTCATTCAAACTTGTATGCTGTCATTTATACCCTGGAACATAATAGGGGAATTTTTACACTTTTTTTTGCATTTTTTAATGCAGCTTGTGTCCATGCAACAACAATTTCCATGAACGGTCAAATTTTAAAGGAAAAAGTACACCATAGCAGTGCTATAAAAATAGTCCATATGACTCATGTCTTCAAGTCTTCTGTTCTGAGTCAAAGGATTTGTGTGAGAAACAGGCCGAAACTAAGTAAATCGCATACTAGTGTGTCATGTTCGCTTATGACGCATGTAAACCAATAAATGACATCAAACCTGGCACAAAAAATTTCATTGCTTGGTCAGAAGGGAAGATGATAATAGCTTTGATTTAATTAAATTTCTCTATCTCTAGATTATAATTTAGTATGATTATATATATTACGCCCAACAATATATATGAAGTTGCATATTTAAGTATATCCAACTTTATTCACATACATACAGTACACTCACATAAAGTGATAACTACTATATACAATATATATATATATATATATATATATATATATATATAGGTATATAGCAAATCTGGTAACACTTTACAATAAGGTTCATTAGTTAAACATTAGTTAATGTATTAACTAACATGAACTAATCATGAGCAATACATTAGTTACTGTTTTTACTAATCTTCGTTAACGTTAGTTAATGAAAACACAGTTGTTCATTGTTTGTTCATGTTAGTTCACAGAGCATTAACTCATGTTAACAAGATTTTAATAATGTATTAGTAAATGTTGAAATCAACATTAACAAAGATTAAAAAATGTTGTATAAGTGCAGTTCATTATTAGTTCATGTTAACTAATGTTGTTAACTAATGTTAACTAATGAACCTTATTGTAAAGTGTTACCGCAAATCTCAACTCAGTTTGTATCGTCACAACATGTGACTACACTGAAAAAATGGTGACCTAAAAATGGTTACATCTAAAGTAACTAGTTCTATTCCAGTCAAAAATAATATTAACAACTCTGAATCAATCTAAATACATTCATTTTTTAAACCAACAAAATTCATTTTAATGTGTTAAATCAGGTAGAAATAGCTCTTTACGGTAGCAATTCCAGGTTGTCACTTTTTACAGTGTGTATTATATTAAAACTGGATATATTAGTAAATCCAACTTTATTTGCATACATACATTACACTCATGTAAAGCAATATATGCTACATGGCAAATCTCCACTGCTTGATTGTTTATACTGTTGAAAAATGCAAAAACTGTATTATCATCCAACTCTAATCTGCTAAATGAAACTATAAGTCATGAAAATATTAAGATATAAACATTAACACCATGATTTTCTGTAAAGCTGCTTTGAAACAATGTGTATTGTGACTCTTTTTGATCCAATGAATAACAGGTTTTAGTATGACATAATTACCATTTTCATTGTTAGTTCATGTTAACAAATGTAGTTAACTAATGTCAACAAATCAAAGTGTTACCGTCATTGTTGTATGAACTAATTTAAGTAATGATTGTGTTTGTTCATATAATTATGAACGAGAGCTCTGGCTGGTTCTGCTGTGGGAACATTTCTTTTTTTTAATTAATATTCACTCTTTAACAAACAGAAATAAATATCAGAACCACCTTGAAATAGAGTGAAAGAAGATAAATAAAACAAAATGAAAGTAAAATACAACAACAACAATAATAATAATAATGCAAAAAAAAAAAAAATCTGATCACATGACCTTTCGTCTTTACAGCCCTCAGAAAATCTTGGATTTGGTGGAGATGGAACGGAAGCTCCGAGAAGCCAAAGCAGAGCGGGAACGTCTGCTGAGAGAGAGAGTGAGTTACTGACCCGACTCAACCACAAAAATACTGATCATAGTACAGTGAAAACAGACAAAACCATAAAATACAAGAAGAATTGACCCTTTTTCATCACCAGTGAGCTCACAAGAGACTTGTGTTTGATTGTTTTTATAATATCACTTCAACAAAATCACACTCAGTTTCATGCCAGCTGTGTGAATTGGTTGCATTTCATCACATGATGTATTTTTAGACCAACCGCATGATTGTTCACGCAGCAGTTCTATAAACAATATTTACCTTTGCGTTTACTCATTTAGCGGATACTTTCACCCAAAGTCACTTAGAAAGATCGTCTGGTCAAGGTTATTCGATCTAAACACAATTATTTGAGATTGTGCAGTTTAAAATTCTATCCCATTTTGCCAAAGACTATAAAAACACAAAGACAGTCAGAGGTGTTCCTTCATACGAAATGAGGGTTTATGGGTTTAATCACACTGTATTATATTATATTATAAACAAATGTATTAATTATTTACAATATCCTAATTCATTTAATATTTTTATATTTGTTTCTTTCATTTTTCTTCTTTTTTTTAATTCTTGTTTTGGAACTGCCATTTTGACTGTTTATATTTTGCTCTTAATTAGATTAAAAATATATTACATTATTTTCTCAGCATTAAATTCAACTATATCGGTCTGTTTTTTTATATATTTTTAATTATTATATATTATTCCAAGAGCAAAAATAACATATTAGGCTTAAACTGTGACATAAACAAAACAGAATTAAATCATTAATCGCATTTATTTGTATGACAATTAATCATCTGCACAATTCATGATTGACACAGGCCTACTTTGAAACGAGGAGCATCGCAAGCAGTTTTCTATAAGAGTCAGCAATATCCTTACAGACACAGTCCCATGTTTCACATTAAATTAGGACTCAAGCTAGAGATGAAGTGAAAGTTACTATTGAGCACTGCTGACTAAATTTGGCCGGCTCATGTGTTGTTTTCCACCAATCTTTTCCTAACGAATCCAAACTAAGACAGTCTGACAGCAGTTTCTGATCTGTTTATCTCGATGCAGGAGGAGCGTCAGCGGCTGTTGGCAGAGCAACACAGACAGAAGGAGCTGCAAACTTTAAGAATACAGACAGATGCATCAAAACTAGAGCCGCATGCGGAGGAGCGGCTGCAAGTGAACTCAACGCACAGGACGCTGGAGGTACGTCTGATGTTTATGAGACTACTAAAATAAAAGACACATTCTGACATCATTTACTCACCCTTATGTATCGTTTTCTTTCATGAAACACAAATGGAGGTGAGGCAGATTGCTTGCGTTTTACACATAATAAAAGTGAACGGTGATTTACACCATCAAACTCAAAGTCCATATGACTCATACTTTATATTCCAGCTCTTCTAAAGTCATGTGATGCTTTGTCAAGTCACATTTATTTATATAGCACAGATTGTTTCAAAGCAGCTTTCACAGTAATAAACAGGAAGATAACAGTGTTAATGTTGTAAAATGAATTCATTCAATTTCAGTAATGCAGCTCTACAGTTGCATTATTTAGCTCAAGTCGGATTTAATGTTAATTCAGTTCAATAATAGTGTCGATGTTGTGAAGTCATTTTCAATTTTGTTGCAGTTCAACTTTGCAACAAATTCAATTCAGCTATAAAGCAGCTCTACAGAAGACAATAGTTTCGTCATTCAGCTCATTTAAGATTTACGTCCTGGTATTATGAAGCATTTTCGTCAATCCGAACACAAGTGGACGACGCACTAAATACAGGTGTAAACGGGGTCTAAAACGCTTTCAGCTTGTCCACTTCCAGAGGTAGTCGAAGTCGCATTCGACTAGATTGCGTTCATAGTGTAGACACTCATGTGGTTGTATGCGTTCAAATAGCCACAAAAGACTGTCCACCTATCCACCTACTGACCTAATGCGCAAACATTATGGGAAGTGCGCTAGCCAGACGGGATTTAAACTTTGTCGGCCGAAGACACAAGTTTGATTTGAAAAGGAACAGCGTACCAAGCACAATGTTCTCTCACCATTCCTGATTTCTAACACACACTTACAGCGTTCGGCTGGTCTTGTGGCTGTCAAGAGCAGAAAAACGAAAGCTGAAGCTTTCCGTATGTTTTTCCGTCTTCTCTGGGCGCATTCATATGTAAATTGCTTGAGCTTATTTTGTCCATTAGATCGAAACATCTGAAAAAACCCACACATTTACCCTTCCCTCGAAGAAATCAGAACAGAAATGGTTGAAAGTGGACAAAAGAGACGGATTTAAACACCAGGGGCCGGTTGCACCAGCTGGACGTACACGTAAGTTTAATGTAAGATGCGTTTTAAGTCCTGCGTAGAATTAATATCATCTGGGCGTAGCGCACGTCTGAGACTAAATCTTACGCCTGGTCAAAGGTAGGTGGGAAGTGAGTAGTCTTGACTTGTTTCCATGGTGAAAATAAAGACAAATAAAGACGTTGAGATGATGACGCGTCTGGTGTACAGGCTCCACGATCAGCGGCCTGTCGTCGTGTTTTTCAGAGCCGGGTCGGGATTATCTGCAAAAGTTGAATGCGTTATTTGTGCAGGCTACTCTGTACACCTTGTAAACACGTCTATAACTTACTCCATAAACTTGTACACCGTGTAACAGCTGTTATCTTTTGCCAGATGTCTTGTTTTTTATTTGTTACTGAATTGTTTTGCTTGCATGCCAAAATGCATATACGTACTGAATTGCTCAATAATATTTCTTGTTTTACAATCTGAGTAATTTAATTTTCTTTTTTTCGGCTCAACAGTCATTTTTCATCTATTCGATGGAGCCAATAAAGTCACATTTGTAACCATAGTAACGTGAACGGCGTCTCAACTAACAGTGCGGTAGAACATATCAGCGTGTACGGGCATCATCTGCGCCTAGCCGATGCTGCAACAGGTGTAAATATTCATCGGAAAGCTGGAAGTAACTAAGTCCAGCGTAGAGTTTACACCCGACTTTTCACGTCCTGCTGGGGCAACCGGCCCCAGGTGTAAACAGGAATGTGTGTCCCTTGTCTACTTGTGATCCGATCTACCAAAACCAGGTGTAATACCAGGTGTAAACAGGACCTTAATCTCAATTCAGTTCAGTAACAGTGTCAATGTTGCAAAGTTCGTCCACTTAAATTTTTTTTGATTCAGCTATAAAGCAACTGTACAGAAGACAATAGCGTCATTATTCAGGTTTGTAAGTGTCTTTTGTGTGACCTAAAAATCATTCCATCTCAAATCTAATTCATACTTGTGTTCATTCAGATTTTCACCTCATTAAATGTCATGTATTTGAATCTGTAGAATATGTTTGTCCCACAAAATCTGTGGGACACAGATGTTTGGCACAGAAAATGCTGCTTGATTCCATCTGAGCATTTATATTTTCATTTCGATTGTGTTTTTATCTTGTTTATTTGCTCTTCTTCGTGCAGCAGGGTGTCCCGCTTTCTCTGACGGCGAACTTTGACCTGCGCGCTCACGTGGAGTCTCTGGGTCATAACGTGACGGGGTGCATGGGAGTTAATTTGTCTCCCCGGCGGTGTGGCGGCTTTCTAACCAAGCGTGGAGGTCGAGTGAAGACATGGAGGAGGAGGTGGTTTATCTTTGATCTGGACCACCAAAGACTGGCATACTACACCGGTGAGGAAAAGAGCGGCACATCACGTATAAAAAGAGCGCGAGAGCATATTACAACAACACACAGGGTTTTCCAAACGGGTTCATGAGTTGATGAAGAGCTAATAATTATTAAATCCAATGCAACATTATAATAAACAAATAGGGCTGCACTTTAATCACGTCATCAAAATAAACTCAAATCACGATATATCTTATCACATCGTGATTATCAAATCGAAGGCTGAGATTTCATAATTAAGGAAGTATATAGTCTGTTGTGCTGCGTGCTTCACAGTGAAGAGCAGCACTGTTCACACCTGCTGCTCGGAAATGATGCTTCTGACAAAATGCATTTCTGCAACCCCTGTGAGGTTAATGTGGATTTGGGAACGCAATGTGCCTGTTTCACTCTATTTACATTCACATTTGCATTATGTCCATATATATATATATATATATATATATTAGAGCTGCACGATTAATCTCGATTCAAGCACCCACGCGATCTTATTTTATTAATGACAATGATTCGCCCGCATCTTTTAAACCTTTATCAAAATCATATTATCATATTAAAATCACATAATTAATTCAAATATGTTCGTGCTGCCAGAGAGCAGTTTTGTACCACACATTAGTGATTTCTGTGTTAAATATTCAAATGATCACAGAGGTACTGAGATATAAGTTTTAAGTTAGTTTATAAACACTGATGTCTACGATCACGATCAAAATAGAGCAAACTATCATTTGAAACGAATTTGGCGAGTCAAATAATGGTTGTATCAATTACATCTTATTCCACCAGGTGGCGACAAGTGACTGTTAAAAAATGTTTTTGTCATTTAATCATTTCATTTGTTTCATTTGTTTGATGTTTCAAAAACATCATTGAGAGTTATATATTTTTTCATATTTTTAATGTTTTTTTTACGCATGTTTTCATATGAATTGTCAAAGTTTTTTCATTTTTTCCTTTGTTTTTGCCATTTTATTAGTTGTTCAGTTTGTAATACCATCTGGGGTTTTTTTGGGGGGGGGTATTTCAAATTTTGTTTTAGTTAATTTAGTACATCAGGTTAAACTAAATGAAAATGAGATTTGTTTGCTTTGGCAACTAGCTGAAATAAACTATGTTTAATTTTAGGTTTTATTTTATTTAATGTTTATTTTATGTTTATTAAATCTTTTTAAAGCTTTAGTTAACTATGATACCCCTGAATGTGACACCAGAGAAGCGTGAACGTGCAAATTTATTCTTAAATTATTGAAATATCTGCTGCTTGCTCAGAGAAATCTCAATGTTCTTCTTGTTGTTTTCTCAGAACTAGATGAGAAGAAACTCAAAGGGGTCATTTACTTTCAGGCCATCGAGGAGGTTTATTACGATCATCTACGAACAGCTACAACAGTGAGTTCATTCGCCTCCTCATATGGAGTAAAAACTGACCACAATCTTAAACGATAGACACAAAACTGTAACTCCAACTCTAAATAATTAGCAGCATGGTCATATTTTGTATAATCACATAGTCATTGTATAAAGTTTTTCCCATACTGACTGTGTTTGTATAGTAACGTTTCTCTTTTTATCATTCTCAGTCTCCGCGGCCCAGTCTCACATTCTGTGTGAAAACATACGAGCGGCTCTTTTTCCTCGTGGCGCACAGCGCTGAAGCCATGAGAATCTGGATGGACGTTATTGTGACCGCGACAGATGAGCACAGTAGATACTGATGAACACTAGACATGATGCTGAACACATCCTGACAGATGATGAAACCTGTAGAGATCGCTCAGGGACGCCACATGGATGCCACAACACAAGATGAACGCTACTGTCGGCTGAGTGGACTGTAGGAGCAAAGGACTCTGGGATATGGTGTATAAACACTCATAAACAGATGCTGATAATGACCTTCAGTGGATTTGTGTTCTGCTGCCATCTGCTGTTACACTAATCACACACCTCACTCATGGAGGGTTTCTTAACACGTTATTTATTATTGTTACATATTCATTTTTGTCATGTTTTGCTATTGAAATTTTGGGGTAAAAGTCCTGCCAAGTGTTAATAAACACTTACATTCCAATCAATGTGTCTGACGTACCTTATGTGACTTTTAAACAGCAGTTTTCTTATTGTTATTGTGTGCGAGGAACAGCCAAAGAAAAATAAATTAAATTTTAAACTTAAAGAAAGTTTGAAAAAAATTACAGTGCATCCTCTAATAAAGAATAAAATGCTGCAACAATAAAAATTAGTCCCCAAATATTTAGTTCACATAAAATTAAACATTTTGTTTAAATAAACAGACGTAATAAAATAAGGCTTATATATGTGACTCAAAATGCGTCGGGATGTACTGTCAAAATATCGATTTTGAGGTTTTCACAAAAAATTAGTTCATTAAGCCTCATCTAGAGATCCAAATGCTTCAAACAGAAATTTGAACATCTAAAAGTGTCTTTATTTGTATGTTTTCTGAGAAGAGTACCTTTCCATTGGCGATGAGAATATAAACACAATATTTTATGATGTAAAAATGCATATTTTAATAAGACTAAGGTGGGGCTTATACAATTTTTCAACCAATTAAAATGCATCCTCTAATAAATAGTTCACTTTTTTCATGATTTTCTCCAGTGGAAGACACAAATAAGTTGTTATAATCAACTCTTTTCCATACAACAAAGTAGTGACCATAAAAAAACAGAATAAAAGTTTCATAAAGGAGTAAATAAAGCATTTGCACTACAAACAACTGGAATCATGCAGTGCACAGGCTCGGGGAGTAACGAAATACAAGTAACTTAGTTACGTATTTAAAATACAATATTTGAGTAACTGTATTTCATTACAGTTACATTTTAAATGGGTGGTAATCAGATTACAGTTACATCTGAAAAGTATTTTAGATTACCAAAGTGATTACTTTGAATTTTAATGACATTTAAACAGCAATTGGTGATTCTCTGACTCTGACAGTCTGAAAAAGCGGAGTTAAGTTTCATCAACATTTTAATACTTTTAAGAGGATCATAAAAATGTTGTTATTTTTATTTAGTACTGTCCTGAACAAGACAAAATGACTGAATTTATAAAAAATTGCCCAGCTGTCAACTTAACTGTCCTGTCATGACCTGATGATCCACGACTGTTTTCATGTTTTGTGATCGTTGTTTGTGAGTCATTTTATAATTCACTCGTCACTGCAACTTTTTCTCACAATTTGTTTTTTTTCCCTCACAATTGTGAGTTTGCATTTCACAACTCTGACTTCTTTTTCTCAGAATTGTGAGATTTAAACTCACAATTGCAAGTTATAAAGTCAGAATTGGGAGAGATAAACTTGCAATACTAACTTTTTTTCTTGAAATTGTGAATTTAGTATGAATTTATATCTCATAATTTTTACTTTTCTCAATATTGTGAGTTTATTTCTCATAATTTTGACTTTTCTCAATATTGTGAGTTTATATCTCATCATTTTGACTTTTCTCAATATTGTGAGTTTATATCTCATAATTCTGACTTTTCTCAATATTGTGAGTTTATATCTCATCATTTTGACTTTTCTCAATATTGTGAGTTTATATCTCATAATTCTGACTTTTCTCAATATTGTGAGTTTATATCTCATCATTTTGACTTTTCTCAATATTGTGAGTTTATATCTCATAATTCTTACTTTATAACTCACAATTGCAACTTTATATCACGCAATTCTGAGGGAAAAAGTCGGAATTGTGAGATAAAAACTTGCAATTACCTTTTTTGTGTTTGTTCCACACTTATTAGTATTCCAAAGTGTTCTAAAGTATTTAGATTAAGTTACTAAACTTGAGTAATGTAACGAAATACGTTACAAAATACTTTTTAAAGCATGTATTTTGTAATCTGTAGTGAAATACATTTTAAAAGTAACCTACCCAGCCCTGGCAGTGCATATTAAAGCACGACGATGATGATAAACGGAATGTTTATTTATGATCTGACTGAATCTTTTAAATCCGATTTTGATCGTTATAAGCGTTTGGAAGATTGAATCTGGACGTCTTTGACTTTTGCATCGATATCTGTCTGTCTGATGAAGATGACTGTGAACAGCTCGCTGTATGTGGGCGATTTGGAGCCGGACGTGACTGAAGCCATGCTGTTCGAGCGCTTCAGGTCGGTCGGTTCGATTCAGTCCGTCCGAGTCTGTCGAGACAAACTCACGAGCCGCTCGCTCGGATACGCATATGTGAACTTCGAGTTACCCACTGATGGTAAGATGGTGGACAGGTTCACCAATTAACATTAATAATCAACTGTCCAGTGAGATTTCATAAGTTTTCTGCGAAATATGTTGTATCTAATCCAAGAAGAGTGAAAGCAAATGTCAATTTCTGTAATTTTTTGTTAACACACACACACACGCACACGCACACACAGGTTTATTTTGCTATCTTAGTGAAGACATTGCATCGACTTCCATTGATTTTATATCAGGTCAATGATATTTTCTATCATCTAACCATCACTAGATTTAAATAAAAACCTCTTTTGGCTGAGATAAAACGAGTGAGGACCAGTCAAATGTCCTCACTAGTGGGTTGACAAATTATTTCACAATATAAGTCAGGACATTTGGTCCTCACTTGTTAAAAAGGCTTATAAATCAGCCAAAAGAGGTTTTTATTTAAATCTAGTGATGGTCACTTGGTTCTGTGACCAAATGTCCTCACTAGTGGGATGTCAAGGTATTTCACAATATAAGTGAGGACATTTGGTCCTCACAAGTTTAGTCAAAATAAGTACACACACACATACACACACACACAGGTTTGTTTTGCTATCTTAGTGAGGACATTGCATAGATTTCTATTGATTTTATATCAGGTCAATGATATTTTCTCTCACCTGACCATCACTAGATTTGAATAAAAACATCTTTTGGCTGATTTATAAGCCTTTTTAACTAGTGAGGACCAGTCAAATGTCCTCTCTAGTGGGATATCTATGCATTTCACATTATAAGTGAGGACATTTGGTCCTCACAAGTATAGTCAAAACAAGTACACACACACACACACACACACACACAGACTTCCATTGATTTTATATCAGATCAATGATATTTTCTGTCACCTAACCATCACAGAAACATGTGACCATCACTAGATTTAAATAAAAACCTCTTTTGGCTGAGATAAAACGAGTGAGATCCAGTCAAATGTCCTCGCTAGTGGATTGTGAAAGTATTTCAAAATAAAAGTGAGGACCTCACAAGTTTAGTCAAAGCAAACACACACACACTATTAATATTGAGAAAGGCTTAGTAATGAAGGAAACTCAGAAGCGAAGACCACTTAATTGTATCTTCAGCGAGACTCTATTGAGAGTCACTGGTCGCTGCAGTCATCAAGTCTAAGGCGGTGTACATTGTCATTTAAATACATTTTAGTGGCCAGTGCTTAGAGTCGAAGCACCTCGCTGACGACCTTAAACAAAGAATGCAGATGAAGTATCCAGGTATGGGTACCCGTCCCAAACTCTAGAGAGTCGTAAACCCTAATCCAATCAGCATAACTATTCAAAGAATGGGACAGGGGCTCCTAGAGCCATTAAAGACAAAAGGTGAGAGTCTCAGTAATCTGGCTCATTAGACTTTCAATAAAGAGAACAGGAACTGGCTGGAAACAGAATCAACTTAACCTTAAAATGCGAACTACAATGTACTTCTTCTCAGGTTTTCGTGTGACGTTATGTATGGGCGTAGATCTTAAACCCATTCTTAAATGTCTAATCCCACAGTCATCATGGTTAATTCATGTTTAACTAATGAATAATGAATAAATGAAACCTTATTGTAAAGTGTCGCCCAAATATCTAAACGCCTTTGAGAAAGAAAATGACTTAGTTTTCTTTAACCCTTGTGTGTCCTTATGGATATTTTAGTCTTTTTCGATTTTTTTTTTTTATCATTTTGCCGGTGTTAATGCCAACTGCATACATTTTGGCACAACTGTGTATTTTTATTAGAATTTTACTATTTCACCCCCATTTCCTTTAATAAATCTATTTTACACAAAATAGTTGCATTCGGGACCTTAAGGATAAAAATGTCCCCATTGAAATTATTAAAACTGCTGTTTTTAATCCCAGGGTCATTTAACCATATAATGATGCAATGAAAATTTTTTTGACAGTTTTTTGACATGGACATTTTTATCCTCTCAGGACCTCAGAGTAACTTTTTTTAATTCATGCACAAGGGTTAAAAAAAAAACAATGAAGTGAGTTTTTTCTTGAAATATCTGCCAATAGAGTCAGAAAAATAAACTCAATTCAAAGGGGAAATACGATTATTTTTCTGACCCCATTGGCAGATTTTTAAGCATAAACTCACTTCATTTTGATATAAAGTATGTAAACATTCTTAAATTAAGGTACAATTACTTTAAATGAAAAATCGCATAAGATAAGTCTTGTTTTCTAAAAAAAAACCAAAAACAAATATCTGCTAATGGGGGTCAGAAAAATAAACTTTTAAAATAAAAAATTTCATTATGTCATTGAGTAATTTTTTTCCAATGTATACGGGACAAGTTTTTGCTTCATTCTAACGTTGGTTGTCCTTCACATCGTAGCCGAACGAGCCTTGGATACCATGAACTTTGACCTCATGCAGGGTAAGCCAATGCGTCTAATGTGGAGCCAGCGAAACCCTTCGCTGAGGAAGAGCGGCGTGGGAAACATCTTCATCAAGAACCTGCAGAAATCTATTAACAGCGAGGGCCTGTTTGACATCTTCTCATCATTTGGAAACATCTTGTCCTGTAAAGTACGTGACGTTCTCCACCTCCTCCAGCTCTATTATACATGATAAATATTCATCCAGGAGATGTTTCTTTTCATTAAGGTGGCTTGCGATGAAAACGGATCGAAAGGCTTTGGATTTGTGCACTTTGAGACACGTGAAGCTGCTGAAAAAGCCATCAAGAAATTAAACGGCATGTTAATCAACGAGCTGAAAGTGTAAGTCCTGACTTAAAGCGTCATGTTGAACTCGTGTCGAGTCTTGTAAGTTTCATGTGTCGCTCTTTTAAGGTTCATCGGCCACTTCAAAACGCAAAAGGAGCGTGAGGCTGAGATGCAGGCGAGAGCGAAAGAGTTCACAAACGTTTACATCAAGAACTTTGGCCCAGATGTGGATGCCAAGATGCTCACTGAGATATTCAGCAAATTCGGTGAGTGTTTGTTTCGTGGAAGTATGGATGAAACGCTTTTCTCTTGTTCTGTTGCACACTTTTCTTGCTTTGGTTTTAGGCCCGACCCTGAGCGTTCGGGTCATGACGGATGAGAGGGGTAACTCTAGAGGATTTGGTTTTGTCAGCTTTGAGAGTCACAGTGATGCCAAGCGGGTGAGTGATGAAACGTGAACCGATCATCTCTTCATACTAGTTCATTTATAGCATCAAATAAACATGAATGAACATCAGAAGGAATGTTGTTTCAAGAGGTGAGGACACACAATTATTCAAGTTCAAGTTCACCAACGTTAATCTACTAACTCCCCCGACTGCTTTGTCAGATAAAATGGTGGATTCTGGGTTATGATTGGTCAGATCGCCTGTCAATCAAACTGTTTGCGAAGGGTCAATTGAGTTAGAGGCAAAGAAATAAGTTTAGCACAGATATAATTTCATTACCGCCTCGCCAATTTAAACATTAAGACGCAAAAGAGAACTTGCGAAGAAGTTTTGTTTGCGTCCAGAAAGCCACGTCTGAAAGTATTCGAATACTGAATTGAACTCTCTTTCACGTGTTGCGCTTGAACGGACAATTTCACACAAAATTATGCTAAAATGCCCATCTTGGCAAGTATCCTAGTAAACATAATCAGTTATTGCTTAAAGGATTAGTTCACTTTCAAATTAAAATGACCCCAAGCTTTACTCACCCTCAAGCCATTCTAGGTGTTTATGACTTTCTTCTTTCTGATGAACACAATCTGAGATATATTAATAAATATCCTGACGCTTTCGAGCTTTATAACGGCAGTGAGCGGGGATCAACGGGTATGAAGCTCAAGAAAGTGCATCCATCCATCATAAATGTACTCCGCACTGCTTCAGGGGGTTAATAAAGGCTTTCTGAAGTGAAGTGATGCATTTGTGTAAAAAAAATATCCATATTTAACAAGTTATGAAGTAAAATATCTAGCTTCCGCCAGACCGCCTTCCATATTCAATGTACGAAGAAAGAATATGGAAGACGGTCTGGTGGAAGCTATTGTATCTTTAATAAGGATTAATCTATATTTAATATATACAGTGAAGACTATGCAGTGCTATTTTACATTTGATAACTTCACTCAACTTCTGTACCTAATATACATCCAACTACTGTCAGATCTACCTAAATAACATGAACTGTTTCTTTAATTGGCAACTTTCTATTGTTTATTTGTGATATTGCTTGATTATTTTAGCTTATTTTTTTCAGACTGTATACAGGACTTTAATAGTGTTTGAAATTTATATATTATATTATATTATAATTTTTTCATTTGCATTGTTCTTGCGTTCCATGTAAAAAGTCTGGCGAGTAAAATAAAAAAATTCACTAGCCAATGGCGATTTGATTTTATTCTTTCAAACAACAACAAACCACATGCACAGAATTATGAATATTATGGGCTGCAAAGGATCCAATAGGCATTTTTCTGGTCCTGTTTTTTAAACTTCAAAATCTTGATATATTTATTATGTATTATATAATATAATGTTATATTTTAGCATTTCTTGTTGGAATTTTCATTGTGAATTGAAGAGAGAGAGAGTGAAAATGATCGTTAAAAACTATTTTATAGCACCAAAAACATTATCATTATAAGTCGACTTCCGGGGGAAAATAAATTAGAGAATTATGTGATATAACCCCAAGGCGGTGGACGAGTTGAACGGGACAGAGCTGAAAGGGAGGCAGGTGTTCGTGGGCCGCGCTCAGAAGAGACGAGAACGTCAGGTGGAGTTGAAGCGCCGCTTCGAGCTGATAAAACAGGAGGCCGGGATGCGCTATCAGGTACCAGTGACTCCACTGAATCCTCCTGCTTTCATTACACTGGTTAAAGGGCCATGAACACACACCAAGGAAGATTTATAAAGATAACTATGAAGTTTTAACAAAGATTCTAATTCTAAGAGAATAAGGAAGTCGATACCGACGACACAGAGGAGCCAAATTGTTGGAATCACTTTAAAGAGCTGGAGGATTTAAAGCGCCAGACAACAAAACTGCTTATAAAAGGCCTATTATTATCCCTATAGTTCTTGTTTTTTTTGTGATGAAATTTGCGTATAGTTATTGTTAAAGTTATAATTATTACACTTAGCATTGTAGATAGTGTCATTAGTGTAACCTAATTGTTGTATTTGTGGTTATAGTTATTATTATGATTACTGCTAATTATTAGAGTTATTCTTAGTTATCACTCGAATTATAATTACAGTTATCATAATATTTATTATTACAGTTATTGTAATTTTATAATTAACATTAGGTATTATAGTTATTGTTAAAGTTATCATTATAGCTATTGATCATTTATGTTTTAGTTTTTGTTATAGTTATTATTATTAGTTATAGTTATTGTCATAGTTATCACTATAGTTATTATAGGTATCATTACAGTTATTGTCATAGATTTTGTTAATGTTGTAGTTATTGTTATAATGATCATTGTTGTTTTAGTTATTGTTATAGTTAACGTTGTCATTATAGTTAACTTTACAGTTATTATTATAGTTATCGGTCCTGTGAACGAGTTTTAACGCGCTTCGATCATCCTGACAGGGAGTGAATCTGTACGTCAAGAATCTGAGCGAGAACATCGACAGCAAACTTCTCTTCAAAGAGTTCTCACCATACGGGAACATCACCAGTGCTAAGGTAGGATTTTATGGTTCATAAAGGAATAGTTGTGTCATTATTTGAATGTAACCCAGTAAATGAAACAGCTGTCAAAGATCCAGGAGTGTGTTTTCCGTTCAGGTGATGACAGATGGTGGCCGCAGCCGAGGCTTCGGATTCGTTTGTTTCTCCTCTGCTGAAGAGGCCACCAGAGCCGTTACTGAGATGAACTGCCGTATCATCGGCTCCAAGCCCATATACGTCTCTCTCGCCCAGAGGAAGAAGGAACGGCAGGCCCACCTCATCCACCAATACAAGATGAGACAAGCAAGGCTCCAAAGGCAGCAGCGGCTGCTAAACCCGCTGGTGGAGCCGTTCCACCTGAAACCACATGCTAAGCACTTCATACTTCCACAGGTTGAGATTCACATCGTCTACAGAGTGTGGAGAATACCATATGTGACAGGGTTTATTACATGCTTGATCTGTATGTTTCACAGGTTCAGAATCACTCTTCGTACCACAGCACTCAATGGGAGGCACAGAGCATCAGCCCTCAGTGTGAGCAGAATTTCTTAAATAATACGCATGTTTTATTTAGATTAGGGTTCATGAGCTGATAGTATCATGACACAAAAATGTATTATATCATGAAAGTAAATTAAACCATTCAAAATAAAACACTTATTAAAATTAAAAATACGAAAAAAAAAAACAAATTAAAAGTTTGTTGCTAAATGATTTAAATATTAACTTAAAATCTTAGGGGGATTTTAGCTTGAAGAGGTTCAGCTGATAAAGTTTGGGAATCCCTTATTTATATAACGCTAGAACACAATTAAAAATACATAGAAGTATTTATAGTAAAAGTGAATATGGTGCAGCATGTGTTCAGGCTGGTCTTTGTAACAGATTTGTTACATGAAACTGATCAGAAAGAGTATAAACCAATCTTTAGAGGTAGAAGTGATAGTTCTACCATATTTGTAACAGGGAGTCGGTTTTGCAGCCTTGGCTAAATGTAGTATACACAAGACTAGATATTAATCTGAGATGTCTTCGCTCTCCTGCAGAATTTCAATGTGACTATATTAGGTGTAAAGTATGATTACGACAATGAGTGGGTCCTGAAACAAGTAATCAACAACAATTAGGTCTTTCACGAGTTCGCACTTACAAATTATCATATAGTTAAAGAAAGTGAAAGTCGTGACGTATTGTCAGGTATGGTGACCCATACTTGAAATTTGTGCTCTGCATTTATCCCATCCAAGTGCACACACACAGCAGTGAGTAGTGAACACACACCCGGAGCAGTGGGCAGCAATTAGGGTTAGGTGCCTTGCTCAAGGGCACCTTAGTCATGGTATCGAAGGTGGAGAGAGTGCTGTTTATTCACAATCCCCACCGTCAATTTTTGCCGACGTGGGCATCGAACCGGCAATCTTCACGTTACAAGCCCAACTCCCTCACCATTAGGCCATATTTCTGGTTAGGAAAGTAACCAGGTGGGTGTGAGGAGGCGGGGTGGTGGAGGGATGCTGAAAAAACTGTCGAGGAATATGGATGAGTCGACTGTGTTTATATATTGGCCTGATTGGGTAGATATGTAACGTTGCTCTTCCCGAACTTTGTTAATAAAACATCATTTATCTGCAGAGAGTACTAACTCTGATAGAAAATCACCAAATTCTTTGATAAAGTCTGTATGGTGCCCTGATGGCCTGTATACAGTAGCCAGCACAAATGTCAAAGGGGATTTATCACTTACAATCGATAACACTGAGTAAAGCACCATCTCTTCAAAGGAATTATATTTGAAAATAAACTACAGCAGCATAAATTACAGCAACACCGCCCCCTTGGCTTTTCAGACAAGTTTATAATATAGTCTCATAACAGGATGACGGCTCACTTTGTATTTTATCTCTCGCAACTGCAGATGCCCACACCCCGAGAGCTGTTCAGTCCACTTTGAGTGACATCGGACCATCAATGATGAGCTGTGAGAGCGCAGGTGAGAGCAGAGACCATCCCGGCTGTGATGTGTCAGCAAGAGCAGTGGTTCCCAACTCTGGTGCTGGAGAGCCACAAAACTGCACATTTCCAGGTAACTGGGCCCGTTCACACCTGGTCACTTCATGCATTTTTACTGATAGCCATCCGATTTGTTAAAACTGTTCCATTTACACTTGACCACATAAATTGGTCTCTGCAAACAGTATAAATCTTTCATTTCCACGCTATATGCAAATTTAACAGAATTCACGTCAATGAAAGCAAAAGATATGAGCTGCATTTTATTTATCATCAGCAAATTTCAAGATCATATACCTCAATAGGAGAGAGATTGACACTAGTACGAACATGTTGTGGTGCGTAAGTTGAGCTGTATCCGAAACTGCTCACTCATTTACTAATCCCTATATAGTGTACGACATTCGAGTGCACTATATATGCAGGGAGTGAATGAAATGAAGTGAGTGAATTTGGACGCTGACGTGTTCACTGTGCGTCGGAGAGCTGGAGCTGTCGCAGAAACGGCTCGACACGTGATAAAACTACTTTTATCCTACATGTTATTTATGTTATAAAATAATGTTAATAACAATAAGAATCATAATGACTTTATTTTGTAATCATACATACCTCCGTGCCAGCTTTGTAGTTTAATGGATTGTATAAATGTTTAATGTGTTCATTATCGTTAAATACTATAAAAAAAACTGCAAACAAAAATAATCACACATCATGTACATTATTTCATGTATTTATTATTTTTAATAACGTTTTTTTTTTAGTTTGTTAGAAACTCTCACGCTCACAGATGACGTTGGTCATTAAGCGTCCTCGGGCAACTGTTATGATTACGTTACGCTACAGATTTTACAGATTTTACAGTTAACAACAATGGCACAAATTATTAAAATACCCTGCTCTTAGTAACATTAAATTGAGTTAATGCCTTCATAATATATTTTAATAATGAAAATAATATATTTATAATAATTTATATGTAAAATCATTATATATATATATATATATATATATATATATATATATATTAATATAATTTCATTTTTTTAAATTTATCTATATTATAATAATACGTATCTCTATATCTTAGTAGGTTTTATTCAAGTAATGATTAATAAAAATGAAAAAGGTAAAACAATAGAACTGACATGAAATAAATGTTAAAGCTGTAAAGTAATCTCTGGATTACACTCCGCTCTTTCACACTCGTTCTCAGTCCTCTCCGCATTTTGTGTACATCGAACGACCACTCGAAATCAGAGAGAATTGTGTGTATAAAGTAGTGAACGAATGAAGTCATTCACTCAGAATTCGGACACCACTACAAAATGACCGACACCCGATATAGTGGACTATGTAGTGGATAGGGAGAGGTTTCGGACACAGATTTAGTGTCCATTTACATCAAAACCAGGCTAAGTTGTTGGCCAAAAACAGGCCCTCTCTTATCTCACACACCCATTTCAGTTCTTAAATGCCCTATTTTAATGATCTAAGCACATGGTCACTTAGGGCTTGTCCGAATCTACTTTTGCAAGTTTAATGACGGAAAAAATGGTCGATGCATGATTCAAATGTACATGTCAGTGCTCACTCTGGTCTTTTGAACCAATAACCGGAAACAAAAAGCAGTTGAAGGATACATACATGCATACTTCAGACTCCAATATAATCAATCTGACTCCATTTAAGTTGTTGTTATTCTTTAAACTCTTATTCTTTAAAGCTAAAACTCTTTCTTAGAACTGAAAACGTAAGATTTAATACGAACGTTTAGATAACAAAAGTTACAGTCACTTTAGGTTTCAACATTATCAGTGATAAAAGCAAAGATTCTCAAAACCTTTAAAGCAGGGAAAGTTATTTATGAAGTGACATGTTTAAGTATACAGAAAGTAGAAAGACAGTAAAAGCCTGTCTTGTATTAAGTGTGCGGGAGTGGCAGCGATCAACAGTTACCTTTCATTCTTATACCCTGAGCATTGTTATACCAACACCGAAACCAACTGACAGGAAACCAAAAGATAAGGCAAATGCCCAGTGATCAAGAGGGGGAGAACTCATTATCATATTCTCCTCAATGCGTGTTTAAGCAATACCTAGATTGTACATTAGGATACTTTAATATCTCTATTAAGTACACTACCAATCCAAGTTCCTAGAACCAAGAACCAAGTTCAGTTTATAAGTTGTCAGATGAGACCAGATATGACATAGTCACATGTTAGAAAACACTAGTAGATAAAAATGGACTTGAAGCATGTATGTCATTTGAAGCAAATGGTTCAGATGTGTCATTGAGGTGTAAACGACTCTGTCTCCCCAAACAGAACCATCCTGTTCCTGGAGTGTCCTCAATCAGCATATTGATGAATCCCTTTCACTCAATAGACATTAGCATACTGTGATGATGAAGGCCATCGAGCCACGTTTACCTTTAAAGGAAGTACTGGGGCTGTAAAGAGTTCTACCCATATTTCATAGACACCTTCAACTTGACGAGTCAGGTTAAATACGTGTGTGTATTGTACAAACAATGAGCCAATTTCATTAATTAATGTCATTCTGATAGATTGAGGCATTTTTATATGGCGCTGGACGTGAAAATGATTACTGCGTCAGGCTGAAACTAGCAATCACATTGCGCTGGGCCCTTGGAGTCTTTACTAATGAGCTGATGACTTGAATCAAGTGTGTTTGATTAGGGAACATCTAAAATATGCAATGCTAGGGGTCCTTCAGGAGCAGGATTGGGAGCTAGTGAGCTTTCTATACCATTCTGTCTCCCTCACAGCCACTCACTGGACGTCCAGCACAGCCACAGTGAACGGAGCGCTGCAACACTCGTTCACACCTCAAGATCAGTACTATCACAGGTTCACAAGCGCACCGCAGGAGCAATGGGCAGTGCAGCAGGTACAAGAGTGGAGCGTTCGAGTGGGCCGTTAGCGAGTGCATTGTCATGCATAAATCGCGCCGCTTTGCTCACATGCTGTGGTTGTCACAATCTACATTTTTCGTGAGTTAATCCTGTGAATGACTCTGTGTGTGAACAGGGTTGAGCACTGAAAGGTGAATTGGCAAACTACGTTTGCTGCACTGTGTACGTGGCCTTGAGAAATGGAATATAAATAAATATTTTTAAATGAAGTTACACTTAATACATTTAAATTTACTCATAAAAATGTCAAATTAAAATAAAACAATTATTAAATACAAATTTCACGTTAAAATAAATAAGAATATTTTTAAATAAAAGCCATCAAATCTCAAAAATGTCAAATTAAAATAATTTTAAAATAAAAACAAAACACTAATCAAAATGTATTAAATCATACGAATTTCAAATTAAAATGAATAAATAAATAGGTATAATTTTTTAAATAAAAGTTACCAAAATAAAACACTTAAATCATGAAAATGTCAAATTAAAATAAATGATTTTAATATAAAAATAAAACACTAACCAAAATTGATTAAATAATACAAATTTCAAATTAAAATAAATAAATATATTTTTAAGTAAGTCATCAAAATAAAACACTTAAATTAAATAATAAAAATGTTAAATTAAAATAATTTTAAAATAAAAACAAAAAAACACTAATCAAAACGTATTAAATCGTACAAATTTCAAATTTAAATAAATAAATAAATAGGTATATTTTTTTTAAATAAAAGTTGTCGAAATGAAACACTTAAATTAAATTATAAAAATGGAAATTTAAAATAAACAATTTAAAAATAAAAACAAAACAAAACACTAACCAAAATTTATTAAATAATACAAATAAATAGGTATAATTTAATTGTTTTTAAATAAAAGTTATCAAAATATATATATATAAATATATAAAATAGCCAAATAAAAATAAAGTTTTTTTTTTTTTTATAAAAACTTCTTGTACATGTTCTCGTCCACATTCAGGTCCCACAGTCTGTGACCACATCCATGTCCAGCTCACCAGAAAACCTCAAACAGATGCTGAGCAAGTTTATTTCTATATTATTGTGGCTTGTCAATCTTTTAAAATTCATGTTTGATTTGTTTCCATTTTTTTGAGCGCATCTCTCCATACTTCCACAGGTCACAAACTCTTCCCACTCGTCCAGGACATGGTCGGGCCCTTGGCGAATAAGATCACTGAAATGCTGTTAGAGATCGACGAATCTGAACTGCTTCAATTGCTGCATTGCCATGAAGCTTTGTGCATGAAGGTGTGTTCCTGTTAGTTCAGCTTTGGTTGATTTAATGTATGCTTTGTGTCTGAAATGTGTCATTTTGTTTGTGTTCAGGTGAACGAAGCCCTTGCTGTTTATCAGTCTTATCAACCAATGGAGGCGACACAGATATCATTCACCCATCCTGTCTGAGACACAGATATCAATGCAGTGTCCAAGACCACAGCGCATTTTTTCATCTTGAAAATGAATATGCATTTGAATTTTTACATTTCTTTTAATTAATTTAACAATTTAATGTCCGTTTGTTCTGCAACAACATAAATATAGTGACATTTTTAGATGTCAATTAAGAAAATAGTTATGCAACAATATAAATAAATAAATATATTTTTGCTGGTTTGTTTTTTCCAAGGCATTTTTATTTTAAATATTTTATATATTTTTTTAAAGTGTAAAATAGCAATGCCACATTCAATTTTTCAATTCAAAGTTGAGTCGAGGCAAATGTAACCTATGCACTTGAAAGCTATTTGTGTCCTTGTAAAGCACTAATTCAAAGTGTGTACTATTGTTAGTATCCCGTATCTCACTTTAGATGACCAGTGTCAAATAATTAAGATTATGAATGTAATATTAGAAGATTATTAAAAGAAAGGAGCTAAAAACAAGCAAAGCATAAAGATCTTTTGGGAAATTGATATGACATTTTATGCATTTGGCTTTATCCAAGGCGACTTACGTCATCACTTCATTCCGTGGGAAACAAACACATGACTTTAAAAAAAAAATGCACATGACCATGACCTTCACCTCTTTTTTTTTATGGAAAGCCATTTCGATCACATAACAAAACAAAAAAAACACAAAATCATGCTTTCATAAATTGTAGTTATGACAGAAATTATGCTATAATTATGAGATGAAAATTATGAAGTATAATTTTCATAAAAAGTACTAAAAGTATATAAAATTATGACATAGGAAATAGGACTTTAATCTCATAATTATTACTTAGTGTAATAATATATAATATTTTTTAATTATTATATATTATACTTTAATATTATAATAATAATAATATTATGTAGTTTGACTTTATCTCATAATTTCTGCATCTTTTATTTAAGTTTTTTTTATTTTATTTTATTTTTGATTTAGATTTACCACAGCATGAAATGCGCTTCGATACTCTTATTCTATCATCCCACGGACTCTTATTTTGCTTTCACTTAAAATTATAAAAGAAGATCACGCAACGTCCGGCGAGGACGCCTACTTATCTGAGCCGAACTTCCGCTTCTCTCCCCCTACCTTGTGCGGTGCGAGAGAGAGCGCGTGTGCCACAGAGCCTCGGCACACATCTTATATAAAAAATCAAAAATACAAAAAAAAATCACAAAACAAGAAAAAATTACAAACAAAAAATCAACTTTTATTGCCGAGTACCTCGGTGAAGCAGGATCCGCGGACAGATTTTGAGAAGTTTATTAATACGGCAGCACCGCAGTAGGCCTGAGGAGATTTTAATCATCTTGTTATCATCGATACCGCGAACACGTCGACGCCAATTCGGTACCAAACGCGTTTTAAATAGTCCTCAATTGTGTTCTTTAAGGGTATTTGTCGTGTTAAAGCGTTTTCGAGAGGTAAACCGAGCTCGTCCGTCGCCATTACTGCGCTCCTCCGTGTTTCCAGGTGTTTCGGTAGATCGCTCTTTTGTCGTACGGAAGGAAGATGAACCCCAGCGCTCCCAGTTACCCGATGGCCTCCCTGTATGTGGGTGATTTGCACCAGGATGTCACCGAGGCCATGCTGTACGAGAAGTTCAGCCCGGCCGGGCCTATTTTGTCCATTCGGGTTTGCAGGGACATGATGACCCGCCGCTCTCTCGGTTACGCCTACGTGAACTTCCAGCAACCCGCTGACGGTAAGCGAACGCTCCCGGTTCTTTTCCAGCTGTTTCTCAAATCTAGCTGGGCTCCACGGGCACGTGCAGCATTTGTGGCCGTGTTCCGGATCACCATTTTAGGGTTGTTGAACATCGTAGTTGCTGTTACTGCGCACGAGAACTTTTTTCTCCCATGACAGTCAAACTCGTACATTTATTTATGTGAAATATGGATTTGGACCCTGTATACCCTCAATACAATTCATGGATAACAAAACCTATGTACAAAAATTGCTGAAATTATCTCTAGTTTCTCACATTATGTAGTCAGACTTCCCTGAAACGCTAGAGGGCGCTGCGCAGAACGTTTATGAAAGGGTTAATTCAACTAAAAATGAAATTTAGCATTAATTAATCACCCTCATGTCGTTCCAAACTTGTAAGATTTTACTCCTTTTATCTTTGAAACCCATTTTTTTTTCTTTAATCTCCTATAGAGAGTAACGAAATTAACACTTTCAAGGTCTAGAGAAGTAGTTAAAATATCTTTAAAATAGTCAACGTGACTGTGGTAGTTTCGTTGCTTTCTATGGGAGATTAATAAAGTTTCGGATTTTATCGATTACCTTAATTTGTGTTGTGAAGATGAACGAAGTTCTTGCAGGTTTGGAACGAAACATTTGCATTTATTCATTTAGCAGACACTTTTATTACGCTTGTAAAGCCACTTATAAGTGAGGAAAACAAACAAGCGATTCTTCATGAAGAGGCAAATGGACACAGGAAGTGCTCACAATACAAGTTTAAGACATTGCTCATAACATAAACTAGAGTAGGAATGGGGAAAGGATAGATTTTTTTTTTTATGAAGGAGTTAAGTGTTCACGTTCATGACCGAAGTTTCATTTTTGGGTGAACTAGCCCTTTAATAATGTGGTGCTGTGGTTTTGTAGTGCTAGCAATAATTGTAGAGTACAGTAAGTTTAATCATAAATTCATGCTAATGGTTTTTATGTGTTTCAGCTGAGCGCGCCTTGGACACAATGAACTTTGACGTGATCAAGGGACGACCCGTCCGCATCATGTGGTCCCAGCGAGACCCCTCGCTGCGCAAGAGCGGCGTTGGCAACATCTTCATCAAGAACCTGGACAAGTCCATCGACAACAAGGCCCTTTATGACACATTCTCTGCCTTCGGAAACATCCTGTCCTGCAAGGTAATAAAGCGTGTGTTTGCGGTGATGTGCATGGCTGTTATTTGGTGCTTGTGCTCAGTGTTGGTGTTCTCTTTCTGAAGGTGGTTTGTGATGAGAACGGCTCTAAAGGATACGGCTTTGTGCACTTTGAGACCCACGAGGCCGCAGAAAGAGCCATTGAGAAAATGAACGGCATGTTGCTCAATGACCGCAAAGTGTAAGTGCTTTTGAATTAACTGCATTGTACTGTCAGTTTGACGTGAAGTGTGGCAAGTCTTTTTCAAGCATGATTTACTTCCTTAAATTCATACTACCTTAATACAAATTGTAAGTTGCAGCTTTATCATATAAAATTAAAAGGCTCTAGAAAGTATTAGTGTTGCATAAAATGTGTTTGACAAGAATATAGCTTTTGATATGGCTTTAAATAATTCACTTTATTCAGAATAATTATGGATACTTATTGCATCTTAAAGGTTCGTCGGTCGCTTCAAGTCTCGCAAGGAGCGCGAGGCTGAGATGGGCGCCCGTGCCAAAGAATTCACCAACGTTTACATCAAGAACTTTGGAGAGGATATGGATGACGAGAAGCTGAAGGAGATATTCAGCAAATATGGTGGGTGTTTTGCTGCTAGTAAAAGCCTGTTCAAACCACTAATTTACCACATTCTGAAGTGTGCGTGACGCTCGGTGTTTTCAGCCTCTCCTGTCTCACTGTACGAGGACATGAATGCATGATCTTCATATCCAGAGCTGCTCTGAGAGTCACTTCATGAGCATTTTACAGTTTCATTTGAGAAACTTGTCATAACGCACTCAAAGGTCTTCATGGCAACCTGTAAAAATAAACTTATCTAATAAATAAAAGGATTAACTTAAAGAAATTGATAAATTTAGTTACGTCTCAATGGAATAATACTAACACGAATAACAATAATCAATTATTTTAAGGAATATTCATAATTTTTCTTCCAAGTTTTAATTTGAACTGTGCAGCTTTTTGTTTGACTAAAATAAATGAAGTGTCATATGATTAAAAGATCAATTCAATTGTTTTATGCCTTCATTTCTTTGCCAGAAAAATTAATATACACAGCATGGAATTAAGAAAATTAAAAAAAAAATTATACTTTTATGAGTTCAATAAATTAGACATGCTTTTTTATTTATTAAAATTTAAACCATTAAAATGGGATCCAGAAATCTTAAACCAGAAACAATCAATAAACTTGTTTAACTTCAAGAAAAAAGTTAACTTTTATAAGTTTCATGATTTCAATTATATATGCTTTTTGATTTAAAAAAATATTCAGTACAATGGAGTCAACTTAAAATGAAGAAAAAACAGAATTAAAGTGTAAGAAATGGAATTTGGCAATAAAACGGATTTCGCTGGTCGCTGTGAAAGTGATTCCAATGACTTGGTTTTTCTGTGCCGTTATATTCTTGTTGTGGTTTCTGCTATGCTTTTATATTTCAAATGATTTTTAGAATTATACTTTTATCATAGTTATCGTTCTTTGTGTGAGCGGGCCTTCTTTTGACCTTATTGCATGAATCAGATCTTTGAAATGTTCGGCTGTCATTTACAGGTCCGGCGCTGAGCATTCGCGTCATGACCGATGAGAGTGGCAAATCTAAAGGCTTCGGCTTTGTCAGCTTTGAGAGGCACGAGGACGCCCAGAGGGTGAGTAGAAACTAATACCGCTTTCTAGTGTCAGTCAAGTGTTGTTTCCTGACTCGTTTCTTCTGATCATCAGGCTGTGGATGAGATGAATGGAAAAGAGATGAACGGGAAGCAGGTTTACGTGGGTCGTGCGCAGAAGAAGGGCGAACGTCAGACAGAACTCAAGCGCAAGTTTGAGCAAATGAAGCAGGACCGCATGACTCGCTACCAGGTATAAATGACCCGTGCTTGACCGATAATGGCTCATTGATGCTTGTCCGGGAACTTTTTTTTTTAATTAGTCTTGTTTTTAACAGGGAGTCAATCTCTATGTGAAAAATCTGGACGACGGCTTGGATGACGAACGCCTGCGTAAAGAATTCTCACCATTCGGCACCATTACCAGTGCTAAGGTACAAACGATTAAGCCAAATCACTTTAAGCTTTTATGAAACACCCTCAGCTTTCAAATTTTCAATTTTTGATCAAATTGAATCATGAAATCAGTCTCAAATCACCTAGAATAAACATCTATGGGTTTGTTTGGACGGTTGATGTATATAATCCCTCACAACCGTGGTTAATGGTTTTTTTGTGATCCAGGTGATGATGGAAGGTGGCCGCAGTAAGGGTTTTGGGTTCGTCTGCTTCTCTTCCCCTGAAGAAGCCACTAAGGCTGTGACTGAAATGAACGGCCGTATCGTTGCCACAAAACCCCTCTACGTCGCGCTGGCCCAGCGGAAAGAAGAGCGCCAGGCGCACCTTACCAGCCAGTACATGCAGAGGATGGCCAGCGTCAGAGCCGTACCGAACCCCGTCCTCAACCCCTACCAGCCCGCACCACCGTCTGGATACTTCATGGCAGCCATTCCACAGGTCAGATACTGCTTTTCTGTTAAACGTGCAGTCACATTCACCATTGTTCAGGGGAATTTTTGACCGCAAAGTGCAATGAGTTTAGAGTTGTGAAATTGCCATGTTGACCAATGGAAAGCTGGCTGGTTTAAAAGTATGAGCTGTACGAATTCAAATAGCTGTAAAGCAGCTTTACGGAAGATATTAGTGTATTTTTTATTTATTTATTTTTTTAATCGGCTCAAATTCTGATAAGTTTTATCTTCATTTCATAGTTTTAGGGCAATTTGCAAATCCTGTGGTTGGTGGAAAGTTTACATTTGAAAGTCACTGGGAAAATATGAGGACTTCCTTTGCAAAAGCCTCTAAAAACCACCAAAATGGAATGATACTGAGTGAATACTGTCCACTCATAGTTTACATTCATCATTCTTTCATGTGAAACCCCCTAAATCCCAGCATCAGCCCATTCAGAAGTACTGATACTTGGGTAGAAACCAATACATTGGAGCCTGATAAAAATGCTAATTAAGAAAACCGTCAGGTTTGAAGCCTGTACTTCAGGCTTTTGTTTCTGAAGTCTTATCTTCACTCACTGTAGAATGGGCCTCTCCAGGCTGACGTACAAGTGTTAATGGCTGGAGATCCTCCTTTAATGCCCCTTTAGCCACCACTGTCAGGCTGAACGGTTCTTAAAATGGTAAAGAACGGTTCCAATTGTTTCCTCTCAAGCCTGGTACGGCACGATTACAAACCGTTCTCGGCCCAAAGGTGGAAAAGCAGCTTTTGTCACTGAAGCATGTTTTGACAGACTGAACTCCATTAGGACCCTTTACATTTCAAATGAGCTCTCATGAAAAGATTAAGATCAGATTTAGTTTTAAAATGATCAAACATGAACTTTAAAAGCCTTCTATAAACGTGGCGTTCAATCATAACGTCTGCAGTCAAATCGATAATATTAAGTGTCTTTCAATCCACGATTGAGCAAGAAAATTGGAACTTTTCTTTTATCTGAAGTTTTGCTGTTTACAGGAATCATGAAGTGATGATTCAGAACCGGTTCTGTTGTTTCCTCATTGATTCATGTTCTCTTTTTTTGTGATTGACAGGCTCAGAATCGTGCTGCGTACTATCCCACCAGTCAGCTCGCACAGCTCCGCCCCAGTCCTCGCTGGGCCACTCAGGGTGTCCGCCCTCAGCGTGAGTAGCTCTGCCCACTTCCCCTCCCAGTACACTTACGTTGATCTTAGTAGTTAATTTCATTGGTTTTTGTTTCCCATTTCCATTGCAGATTTCCAGAATATGCCCAACGCTATCAGGCCATCTGCCCCCCGTCCACAAACCTTCGGTGCCGTGCGTCCCGCCTCCTCCCAGGTCCCCCGTATGATGGCCTCCCAGCGCATGGGTGAGTGATGAACCGTGCGGTTATACATGCAGCAAGTGCGTTACTCCACAGTTCATTGATCTTGAGTGTCGTGTTTCTTCTTGGCAGCGTCTCAGGCGATGGGTCCTCGTCCTACCGCTGCAGGTGCTGCCACGGGTACTGCTCAGGTGAGAGGAGTGCCACAGTACAAGTATGCTCCTGGAGTCCGCAACCCGCAGCAGCACATGCCCACTCAGCCGCAGGTTCCCATGCAGCAGGTACTAGTTTTACATTTGTGGCACTTATCAACCCCATGACATTTTTGGCTGGAATTTTAAATCACTTGAGAAAACAAATGCAAATTTTTTTTTTTTGCACAATTTGTGCACTATTCTGTGACGTTTTGTAGTATAGTGTGCATAGTGTGCTCGCACTAAAAATTCCAAAAAGAAAGTGCACTTTAAATACCTGAATGATGCACTTGACTTAACTGTGGAATGTTTGACATTTTAATGCGCCCAACTGTCACAGCTTTAGGTATGTAGCCAAATCAGGATCCGATGCAGGAAGACAAAACAACCTTAAAATTAATTGACTAGACTTGAATACAATGTACAGTGTGTCATTTGGGACACATCTAAGAATGTTATTTAAATTTTTGCTTATTTAGAAAATATTGCACAGCTCTATATATAAAGTAGGATCTATATCCAACTTAATCCACAACACTGGAAAAAAAAATGGTGTAGAAACAACTTTTACTTGGTAATTATTTGTGAAATTCACTTGCTTTTTCCTAATAATCTGCAAGTAATGCGTTGAATTAAATGTGAAAATTTGTAGAAATACTGATTTTATACAGTGTTCTTGTAAAATGTACTCCAACTTTGAAAAATATATATATATATTTTTTTTAGCAAAAGTGATATAGCAAACCTCAACTGCCTCATTTTCTGATTGGCCAGCTCTATATTTAAAGTTGGTTTAAATATTCACCATCCGTATACGTGTGTAAAGAGATTTATACAATATAGTGACTCTCAACTACTTGATTGTTTGTCATCACAAATTGTAACTTATCCAGCTCTTGTTAAATGCAACTATAAGACTTGTAGATACGAAGGTATTATAAACATTAACATCATGATTTCTGTAAAGCTGTTTTGAAACGGTGTGTATTGTGAAAAGCACTATATAAATAATTTTGACTTGCGTTTTCCTCAACTATACAAGACAAACGCATGTTATCTTGCATTAAAATGCGCGTCTTCAGGTTCTCTAACGCTTATATATTTGATTCCCGTTCAGCCCGCTGTCCACGTTCAAGGTCAGGAGCCTCTGACCGCATCCATGCTGGCTGCCGCCCCTCCACAAGAACAGAAGCAGATGCTGGGTGAGTGGTTCGCTCCTGTTTTGCTTCCCTTAATCGATTAGAAAAATGTAAATGTTAATTTTAAATATCTCATACGTGGTTCTCTCCCCTGCACAGGTGAGCGTCTGTTCCCGCTCATCCAGAACATGCATCCCAGTCTGGCTGGAAAGATCACTGGTATGCTGTTGGAGATTGACAATTCTGAGCTCCTCCACATGCTGGAGTCTCCGGAGTCTCTGAGGTCAAAGGTCAGTGGTCATGTGATGCGGTGTTATTGGATTTCTCCTGATGTTGATGTCATTATCTCTCTGCTCCTAGTGAACATGTAATGAAAAGCTATCAAGAATGTTTTGTTTTTTTTAATGATGGTGCTTTGTACCAGATGAATATTCAGTCGACTAATGCATAAATGGATTTTCTAAAATATAAACTGATGTGTTTTAGTAGATCTACACAATTAAGACCACATTCTCGATTCAAACACCCTCGCGATCTCATTCTTAAATCACAATGATTCACTTGTCTAAAGCTTTGAACGTTCAAATGTTTGTCTGCCGGCGCTGAGCCACAGAGTTGTCATGTACAATATGAAATGGCTTCACAAACGGTCTTCAACCACATTATCTTTATTTCCTTGACAAATATTCATTATCACAGAAGTATTGGGTGAGGAAGTTTATAGTTGGGATATAAACTGTCAACGCAAGCGAACAAAACGGAGCAAATCACCTTTGGAAAGTCACATGATGCTTTAAATAACAATTGTCAGTTACATCGTTAAGCCACCAGATGGCGACAAGTGACCTAGTTGTCTACTCAGAAGTGTTCTGTTTGAAACCAACAAAAAAAAACCATGATTCTCAATCCAGAATTGTGCCGTTCTCGAGTGTAATGGCCGTTATGTGTATTCCAGGTGGATGAAGCAGTAGCGGTGCTGCAGGCTCATCAGGCCAAGGAAGCCGCCCAGAAATCAGTCACCAGCACTGCTGTCCCGGCTGTCTAACACAAGGTGAGAGGAGATGCGTTTTGTTAAAGTCATGAATATTTTATGCATTTATTTTCTCTGCTTGACATGGTTTGAATAGACTTTGTCCTGATTTATTTTTGTTTATTTTCAGAATGAACCTCTCCGGCCCTGACTTCACCAAGAGGGACGCATTAAAAAGTATAAATAACGAAAAAACCAGAAACTCAAACCGAAAAAAAACCTTTCAGTGATTTACATCCAAATATTTTGCCGGGTTGAGAGAATTCTTGACCTTGATTTATATTTAAAAATGTACAAAAAAACTGAAAACTTTTAATTTTGAAAATTCCAAAACATTCCTTTCTTTTTATTCCTCTTAATGAATGCTCATTGTCAATTGTGTTCTTGCAGTTGATGGCTGAACATTTGGAAAAGTACATTGGATTAAACTGCTTGAATTAATAAAACTTTAAACATTTATTGTTTGTGTGGTTTTATTTTCATAATTTTAGACTGGTTCGTTGTGCTAAAAACCTTTGGGCAAGTTAAAGCAGTTGCTTTCATTCTCAGGAATGGTCTGTATGTCTTTTTTAAAGGGCCGTGTAAGAAAAGTGTGAGCTTGTTATATTGAATGCTGTTACCAAAAAAACCACTTCCTTGCTTTTTGCGAAATTCTTTTTTTCAGAGTTCACCAACTGTAAGGTCTCTACCACCTGAGATCACTGGGTTAATTCCCTGAAGGACGTGGTGGTGGTGATAGTTGGTGAGACGGGTCAGTTGTACTGTATTTAATGTTGTCAGGCTCGTGACTAACAACGCTTGGCACATGATCAAAGCAGTTTTCTGACTGTTAAGATTCTTGAGATAGTTAAATTCATGATCCGTCGCAGTGACTTATTGACTTGTGTTCTTTTCCCTCAATGTAAATCTATAAATTGTAGTTCACATGAGTTTTCAAAGGCAAGTTTGTTTTGGACTCGGGTCCTGGATATTCAGTCGTTACTATAGCGTATTGATGCCATCTCATAAAAATCATTATAAAACAAATTATAAAGGTGAAAAGCTCTCCTGTTTTGTCACCAGCACCATACAGTACACCATTTACAGTAAATACTAACTGCTGTAAATATTTCATCAGGCTTCATTCTGTTAGTCCTGTAATACTGCGGTCCTGTTAATTTGTCTTAAGAACACTAGATGGCGGCAGCAGTAAAAATGAATCAGCTGTTTTTGGATTATATATACCTTTTAAAGTCATTTTCATTAAAAAAGTACTTAAAATTCTAAAAAGAAAAAAAAAATATATATATAGGTTTTTAAGTGCTTATGTATATGACAAGCTGTTTTAACGTGTTTTTTTTGTTTTTTTTATGATAAGTAGGCCGATTTCATTACATTATTAGTTCTTATTAGATACTAGTGGATATTAGTAGTACTTATTACTTGGATAATACTGCTTATTTCGATGGTGACTTAACTATTCTGTTACTAGTAACACGTTTGTTTTTTGCCATCGACTTCTATGGGGATTAGTCATCAACTATTCAGTGTTGAATAGCATGTAATGCAATTGTGACTAGTTAATATTTATTTATATATATATATATATACACTAGTAGTTATTCATTAGGTACTATAACTTATTTTTAGTTACTACTATAGTGTAGATCAGAGACTACTATCTTAGTCATTAGATACTAGTAGGCCTATTTATTGATCACATAATATTCATTAGATATTAGTTATTAATTTTTTAGATTTCATAGCCTAACTAATTAAATTACGGTGGCCCAGTAGTGCACAACACAAAGAAATTTAAAAAGCGAACATAAGTTCACAACACAACGAAATAAAGCCACAACGGAAATGGTAAAGTTAGATTTCCTTGCCACTGTTGTGTAAGAGTCCAGAGACTTACCATGATTCGTTTTAAGTATGTAAACATTGTATATCGACATGAAATATTAATTCAAAATCACATTTGTGCGCAATACCTTCATATTTATTCCTGTGAATGATTTGGCGCACAACCGCGGCGCGTGATGAAGGGAACGTCTGACAATTCCACCAAGTGCTTAAAACGTATAATTTGTATTCATTAAAATTACTTTTACCATTTTAAATCAGACATGTTCAAATTCCAAAGCTTGTACTGGGTTTCTATTGGTAAGACTGACTCACTATTTTGACAATACATACAGGGAGGTATTATTTCACCTGCAGTAAGTCAGTCGTACTAATAGGAAACTACAAGAAGCATTGGAACATGAAAAAACTGTAAATAATTGTTTAATGTAAGTACATGAAGGGAGGTATTGACAAAATGTCATCTGTAGTAAGTCAGTCTTACCAACAGGAACTAACAAGCTTTGGAATTTGAACATGTCTGTTTATAAATGTTAAAACAAAGTAATTTTAATGAATACAAATTATACGTTTTAACCACTTGGTGGAATTGGCAGACGTTCCCTTCATCACGTGCAGTGGTAGCGCGTCGAATTATTCACAGGAATAAATATGAAGGTATTGTGCACAAATGTGATTTTGAATTAATATTTCATGTGGATATACAATGTTTACATACTTAAAAGTAATCATGGTAAGTTTCTGGACTCTTACAACAGTGGCAAGGAAATCTAACTACCATTTCCGTTGTGGCTTGTTTCCATTGTGTTGTGGCTTGATTTCGTTGTGTTGTGGCTTGTTTCCATTGTGTTGTGGCTTGATTTCGTTGTGTTGTGGCTTGATTTCGTTGTGTTGTGGCTTGTTTCCATTGTGTTGTGGCTTGATTTCGTTGTGTTGTGGCTTGTTTCCATTGTGTTGTGGCTTGTTTCCATTGTGTTGTGGCTTGATTTCATTGTGTTGTGGCTTGATTTCGTTGTGTTGTGGCTTGATTTCGTTGTGTTGTGGCTTGTTTCCATTGTGTTGTGGCTTGATTTCATTGTGTTGTGGCTTGATTTCATTGTGTTGTGGCTTGATTTCGTTGTGTTGTGGCTTGTTTCCATTGTGTTGTGGCTTGATTTCATTGTGTTGTGGCTTGTTTCCATTGTGTTGTGGCTTGATTTCGTTGTGTTATGACTTTATTTCGTTGTGTTGTGGCGATTCCGTTGTGTTGTGGCTTTATTTCATTGTGTTGTGGCTTTATTTCGTTGTGTTGTGGCTTGATTTTGTTGTCTTGTGGCTTGATTTTGTTGTCTTGTGGCTTTATTTCATTGTGTTGTGGCTTTATTTCGTTGTGTTGTGGCTTTATTTCGTTGTGTTGTGGCTTTATTCTGTTGTGTTGTGGCTTGATTTCATTGTGTTGTGGCTTTATTTCGTTGTGTTGTGGCTTTATTTCGTTGTGTTGTGGCTTTATTTCGTTGTGTTATGGCGATTCCGTTGTGTTGTGACTTTATTACATTGTGTTGCGGCTTGTTTCCGTTGTGTTGTGGCTTTATTTCACTGTGTTGTGGCTTTAATTCACTGTGTTGTGGCTTGATTTTGTTGTGTTGTGACTTTATTTCATTGTGTTGTGGCTTTATTACGTTGTGTTGCGGCTTGTTTCCGTTGTGTTGTGGCTTTATTTCACTGTGTTGTGGCTTGATTTTGTTGTGTTGTGGCTTTATTTCTTTGTGTTGCGGCTTGTTTCCGTTGTGTTGTGAACTTATGTTTGCTTTTTAAATAACTTTAGGTCAGCATTCCGGCTTACTGTTTATTAATGTTCATGTCTTGCATAACTGAGCATAATTTAGCAAAACAATCGCAAAATCGTGTCGTGCATGGGATTATTAGGCCGGAAATAAAACCTTTAATTGATTTCTTTTAAACCCGATAATTACTCATCTGGATAAACAAGTTATTCGAGTTCATCAACCGAAGGAAAACTAAACGATCTCGACCTGGCCTTCAACTTTTCAGCTCAGTCATTCTTATGACAGTCATAAAAGCGTGAATATAAATAGATTCGAGGTGCTGTCACAGTGAAATATGAATCACGTCCTGTTGATAACACATGTTAGGATGAATATGAAGGTCATCTGTGAAGACGTTGATGCAAAAACGGTGACATTTGACCTGTACTATTACACTCTTGTCTTGAGGCAGGGCTTGTTTTCTCAGTTCTCGTGTTCAACCTCTTGCTCTGATGCAATAATTGTAGGTCAAGGCTGCAGAATGTCATGTGAATTTAAGCTTAGATGTAAGTTTAAGGTTTATTTGTCTTTCCAATAAATGTTTAAGGCCAAATGATCACAAATCAAATCCCCTGTTCAAATGAGATATTTTGCAGTATATCATTTAATTAACAAAACTATTTTTATGCACTAGCATGTCCTGCATGTTCTCAGCCGGTTTGAGTAGTTTTGCCAATGTTTTGGTTTACCCATGAGATCCTCTAAACGACAAACTGCATGCACGGCCAACTAATTGATCTGATGAGATAAAATCATTTATTTGGCCGTGTTGTCCATAAAGAACTTTATCTGGAATGCTTTAAAAATGTCTTAACATTCAAGTTTCATGTTCAACATTGTGCTGTTTACAGAAGTGTTTTCTATCCCTGTTCCTGGAGCTCCGCCTACACTGCATAATGTTGGACTTGTCCCTAATCAAACACCCCATAAACACATTCACACCGTGAACTATTGAGGGCGTCCAGGAACACAGTTGGGACACTCTGTTTTATATATTGTGATAGGGTCACCAGGAGAAAAATTGGGCAATGTTGGCACCCAAAAACATGTTCATTTACAGCAGATGTGCAAATAAATATGGTTAAGAGAAAATAAAACAGGTTATCAATAAAAACAGTCTAACAGCATTTTAAAAAATCTTGATCACATTCTCAAAAACCATGATACGTCCGTCACATGTGCACGTTTTTCCGCTTGACAATTGGAACGTACCATTTTCTTTTAAAGTTCTAAATGTTCTAAATGTCTACATGTTGTAAAATCTTTTGCCTCAACAAATAGATAAACTAGATGCTGAAGAACAAGAGTTAAATCAACAGTCAATAAATAAAATAAATAGGAAGAGCACATACATTTGCACAAACATTTGCATAAATAGCTAAAATGAGCTTACTGAGCTAAAACACAAACCCCACGGAAATAGTATAAAATCTATATGAACTGTAAAAACAGTGATGGAAGACGAATTCAAGGTCCCTCCATCACACACACACACACACACACACACACAGGTTTGTTTTGCTATCTTATTGAAGACATTACATAGGCGTAATGGTTTTTATACTGTACAAACTGTACATTCTCTCCCCCTACACTAACTCTACCCATCACAGAAAACATTCTGCATTTTTATATTTTTAATAAAACATTGTTTAGTATGTTTTTAAAGCGATTTGAAATATGAGGACTGATGTCCTCTTAAAACACGTTTACGTCGTAATACCAGTGTAATACCCATATTATTATACAAATCTGTGTCCTCATAAATCATGTAAACACACACACACATATATATATATATATATATGCACCACATTTATAATATTAAAGAATGAGCAAAATGTTGTTTAAATAGTTCTAGATAAGAGTATAATATCGCCTTAAACTCACATCAACAACCTGTACACAAGCACTTTATATTTAGTCTTTTTGTTTTTAAAGCTATTTGAAATATGAGGACTGATGTCCTCTTAAAACACGTTTATGTCGTAATACCAGTGTAATACCCATATCATTACACAAATCTGTGTCCTCATAAATCATGAAAACACACACACACATATATATATATATATATATATATATATATATATATATGCACCACATTTATAATATTAAAGAATGAGCAAAATGTTGTTTAAATAGTTCTAGATTAGAGTATAATATCGCCTTAAACTCACATCAACAACCTGTACACAAGCACTTTATATTTAGTCTTTTCTAAAATGGCTGCTGTGGTCAATAACAGTTTTTTCTAGTTTCATTTGTCTGGTATGAGGAATTTTTTTTTTCTGTTTTTCTATCATGCCGTTGATAAGATGGTGTCCTCAGTGTCTGTCTCAGACTGTCTCGACCTTCAATAAACAAGGCCTTATCAAACGCATTTACAACCCGTGATTCAATCACTATGATTCAGACACTCATTTGTGTGCTCTAGACTCTTTCCGCTCAAAATGTTCTGATCGTGTTGAAGTGCATGTACCTTGCGAACCACAAATAACATCATCAAGTGGAATATATCTGCCATTGTGTTTAATTAGTAAATGACTTTGAATTATAACAGTTGTAATTGATTTATCCAATGTTGTTTCTGCCATAAAACCATAAGGGAAATTTACATGTAGAACAAACAAGATGAAACTGTTTCCTGTAAGTGGCTTTGGTGAGTGTCTGTGGGGAAACATAAATATTCATAATGGAAATACACAAGTAGCTACTTGTTGATTTGATTGAAAGCAATATAGTAATTAGCTTATCTCGTTAGGTTCTGTGCTAGGCACTGCAGAGATAATAAACCAGGTCAAGTCGCACATGATTATGACGTTACAGAAAAACATGTCAATGGTAGCGGACATTTCCCAAGAAGGTGATAAACAAGTCTTTTTTAACTGATTCTGATTGACAAACATTCCTCGGTGTTGATTATTTTTCCTTGTAGCCTCAGCTTCATTGAGTTTTGCCATTCATTTACATACAATCAGTCAAAAGTCAATTAATCTGACTGATTTTTAAATGTTTTCTGCAGACAGTCTGAGCAAACAAATTAAATTGGAGGTAGTATAGATAGAAATGGAGTAGATTCAGTCAACTTTAACAGAATCTGTGCTGCGCTTTCTTTACTGTGGTAAAATCACTGTATCATGCCCTGAATATGTAATGTAATGAAATAATTGGAATTTATAAAGTTCTTGCTACAAATGTGATTTCTAAATGATATATAGATTAAACAATAATGACGTAAAATTGTTAAAAGTTAAAATGATTAATTGGATTATTCAAAAACATTTTAGTATAATATATATCATAATTTATGATTTTTATAAATATATTTAGTTAATTTTTTTTATAAATATATTTAGTTATTTATAAAATGAAATATATATATATATATATATATATATATATATATATATATATATATATATATAAAAAAATATTTATTTTTTTATTTTTTTACCCTAAAATGGACTGATTTTTAAATGTTTTCTGCAGACAGTCTGAGCAAACAAATTAAATTGGAGGCAGTATAGATAGAAATGGAGTAGATTCAATCAACTTTAACAGAATCTGTGCTGCGCTTTCTTTACTGTGGTAAAATCACTGTATCATGCCCTGAATATGTAATGTAATGAAATAATTGGAATTTATAAAGTTCTTGCTAAAAATTGGATTTCATCAGAACACAACTATTTTCGAATAGCGTTGTCAAAAGTACTGAAAATTGGTGCTGAAATTGAAACAATGTGATGCTTTGAGCGCTGTTGAGTGGATTCGTAAACACTTCTGATTGGCCATTGTGTTCATCAGATATGTCTGTGATTGACTAACAATGATCAATGCTTCAAAAACATGTTGTAAATACATCAGTGACTTCCATGTGTTTTCAAACGCTCCCTCGTGTTGATCATTGCAACGCAAATGTTGAGCCAATCAGAGGTATTTATGAATCTGCTCAAAGCATCACATTTTTAATATTTCAGTAGTGACTCTGTATTGAAGTCGGTTCTTTTTTTAACAACACTGTTTTTGAATGACCATCAGTAGAGAAAAATGAATTTTGCCTCATAATAGTATAGTTGCATCATTTACCCATAGGGGCAAACCAGCAAGACGTTGATAGTACAAGGCCAATATAATGAAAGAGAAAATCCTACACAGCTTGAAAATCTTTATTATATTACTACATTTCTCTCAAAGACTTAATTATGTCTTCATGGCATAGTTCAGCCCAAAAAATATCATTCAAATGATCATTTACTCCCACTCATGTCATTCCAGTTCTAGGCCGTTCTTTTTTCTATGCAACTCAGATGAATATATTTTGAATATATATCTCTTCCACAGATGACAGAATTGTCATTTTTGGGTGAACTGTCTCTTTAATGTCTGCGTGAGCACCTAATCTTCAGTAGTTTTCTGTACTGTGACTCACTCCGGCAACACTTATTTGAGCTAATGATGAAGTAACAGTCATCCTTCCTGTTCTCAAGGGTCATTAACCTTTCTCTGTTCTGGATTCGACTGTTTGTAAGTTTATAGGCCGTGTGTCTGTAATGATAGGGACCATATAACTTAAGGAGTCCTTGGTCGCTTGGTACAGCCTGGTGTAATGACTTCAGCAGAGATAATATTGCTTCACCTAGAGTATATCCCAGCCTACAGTGGGTTTGCATTTAAGAGGCCTTATCACCGTTTACCCAATTGCTAAACAGCACAGGGCAGTTGTTTTGTTCACAGCAAATGTAGATTGACAGGTCAAGGTTCGGGAGTTTAACCACATGAGTGCTTGCTATAAATAGGAGCCGTGCCAGTGACAGATGTGAGTCTCTCACAGCTTCGGTCTAGCTGAGGTTCAAGCGTTAGACACTGTGCCTTGGAGTTTTAGAAGATACCACACATCTGCACCTTCTGATCAGTGACGACATGGATTGCGATTGTAATTGTTCAGACGACAGTAACGGACAGGCGAACGCCATCCTCTTCAACATTCTCAGCCAAGGAGAGTCGACTCAGAACGAGCCGAACTACAAGCGGGTTCCTCAGACGTGCCACTGCGAGAAACGCACGAAAGTATGTCTGAAAACACCCAAAGAGATGTGTCAGACCGCTCTGCATGTGCTGGTCAAGACGATGCACTTCATGAAGAATTTGCCGGCGTTCCAGCATCTACCGCCCAAGGACCAGATGTCTCTGTTGCAGAACTGCTGGGCGCCGCTTTTCATTCTGGGTCTGGCCCAGGACAAAGTTTGTTTCGAGGTCGATGATATTCCGGCACCCAGCATGCTGAAAAGAATTCTTCTCAACGACGAGGAGACGGTGAACTCTGACCGAGAGCAGCCCACGATGGCCGGTGTGCAAACCCTTAAAGCGTGCCTCAAGAAGTTCTGGAGTCTGGATTTATGCCCCAAGGAGTACGCTTATCTGAAAGGCACCGTAATATTCAATCCAGGTACGTTTTCCGAATCGAATCTGTGCTGCACAATATTTAAACACTAATTTAAATCTAAATGATATGTTGAGTAAAAAATCATGGCGTAAAAATTGTTAAAAGTTAAAATGATTAATTGGATTATTCAAAAACATTTTAGTATAATATATATAATAATTTATGATTTTAATAAATATATTTATTTTAAAAAAAAAATATATATATATATATATGTATATATATATATATTTATTTATTTTTTTATTACTTTTTTTACCCTAAAATATTGCTTTTAAAGATTTTAAAATGCATTAACCCAATATTTTTCATCTGCAGACGTTCCAGGCCTGAAGGCATCTCTGTTCATTGAGGGTTTGCAATATGAAGCTCAGCACGCCCTGAAGGAGGTCCTGGTACCTCTTTATCCAGAGGATAAAGGGCGATTTGCTCGCATCCTCCTCACCGCGTCCACTTTAAAGACCATCACTCCAAGCTTCATCACAGAGCTGTTCTTTCGGCCGGTCATCGGTCAGGCAGATCTTCTGGACTTGCTGAATGAGTTTCTTTTCTTAAGGTAGTGAACCAAGGCCCCGCGGACCACTTGAATTCGAACTTTCTTTTGTCCTGTGTTGGTGGGAAATCTGAGTTGCAAGCATTGGATGAAGATCACACTACGTTACGTCTGAAATATTTGAAAAGTTACAGACTTTATTGTTTACACAGTTAAATGAAATTACTGCACCTTTGTAATGGTATTTAGGTTACAAGTATGTGATTTATGTCATAGTACTGACTGTTTTTTTTTGTTCGCCTTTTGATAGAAGCACCATTGTAGCTTTTTGTATGGGATGGATTTAAAACAAAATTATTCCTTGATAAAACTGTTGAAACCATCTCTGCACATAAGGGAGGTTCATGTACTGTCTCTGTGAGAAAGCTAAATTGAATCTGAGGAAAACATTTGTATGTTCATAAATACAGTATACTGCATTATCACTCTGTGTGTAGCGTTTGACATGGGCTGCTAAATCACTTTTATAAGTACTTTTAAATCACGATGTTTTCACGCATACAAGAGAAACGCTAAAACAATTCAGTCACTGCACATCAGCCACAAAAAAGTATTTTGAGAAATTATATTTAAAATTGGAGGAAACATCATTATCAAAGCAAATACTAAAGCAAATGTCATTTACTCTGAAGTAAAGATGCACAAAAACACTTGACAAAAAAAAAAATTCAGCTTGAAGTGCTAAAATGTTCAACTAAAGGATGTTTTATTAACAAAGTTCAGGAGGAGCACACTGAAATGATCTAACTACCCATCACATCACTCCAACCCGCAGTCCTTAATCAGCAATCAACATGTCTACCCAATCAGCATGAGCGGAGACCTCTATTTATATATTGACGCGGTCTACTCACCTATGTTTTTTGGACGGTTTTCGCCCAATATGCATACTAATTACTCTGATTATTTGTTAGTGTGAACTCGTGAATTCAACTAATGTTGAAAATGTGTTTGCGCAATGTTCTTGGAGCATGTTGGTAGTTATCGTGAGAACCTACACCTGAAATCTCAGCTCTTCTGCGATGAATGACACCTGAATGTTGTGTCATTATGTAAAAATGTAATATTTTTGCATAATAAGTTCTGTTTTACATCCTATTTAGTGATAGTAAACTAGTATTTCATTTCATTTTCATTCCAACTTTAACCACTTTTGCTGTCAAAGCTTTGCAAATGATAGTTTCTGCAGCCTCATGCTTTGCTGGTGTTATGCAGCTTCATTTCTAAAAATGGTCAAATTGCGTAATTGTAATAAAGTTGTCTGCTGCTACGTGTGTACCCAGAGGAAGTCTCATGGTGACACTACAGGGTCAGCGGCACAAAGGTAGATACAGTGTTTGCACAGCACGCACTTACACATTTGTTTTTATAGCAGTTGATTGCTCAAGTGACTTACAAGAAATTCCATTCCAGTTGCTTTAGTGATGTCAGGATATAAACTGAGCTGCAATATATAGTTTATATATATATATATATATATATATATATATATATATATATATATATATATATATATATATATAAAAAATCAGGCCCAAATACCAAGAGCACCACTCCAGTACTACTAACTATACTGCAAAGCACACGCTGCATATTGCATGTTTTATGTAGTTACATAGAGTATGCACACAATATGTAATATATATTGCGGAACTGGTACAAGAAGAATGCAAGTTTGGATATTTTCTTTACCAAAACTACTCAATGTGCAGATTTCCCAAACAAAACCAATGACAAAGAAAGAACTGAATAATCTCAATTTATGTCATGACCTCACTCTCTGTCAGCTGGTCTGGAATCCTCCAGTGCCTAGTGGCTCTAGGTTCAGGTTCCTCTGTCATGATCTCATGATAGTGTGTACTATAGTGCCCTCTTGTGATTATTAAAGGAATGGTTCACCCAAAAATGAAATTTACTCACCCTCAAATTGCTCCAAGCCTGTAAGAATTGCTTCTGCTGAACACCAAAGATGTTTTGAAGAATGTTGGTAGGCAAACAGTTGATGTTCTCCATTGACTTCCATAGTATGGAGGAGAAAAAAAAATACTTTGGAAGTCAATTAACTGTCTGGAACAATTTGAGGGTTTGTAAATTACGCAATTTTCATTTTTGGTTGAACTATCCCTAAGGCCAACACACACAGAGTGTTTTCATGTTTTATGGGGACATTCCATAGGCGTAATGGTTTTTATACTGCACAAACTGTATATTCTGTCCCCCTACCCCTAAACCTACCCATCACAGAAACTGTTCTGCTAGTTTAGATTTTCAAAAAAGATAATTCTGTATGATTTATAAGCTTGTTTCCTCGTGGGGACCAAAAAAATGTCCCCACAAGGTCAAAATTTACTAGTATTACTATACCTGTGGGGACATTTGGTCCCCATAACGTAGGGAATACCCATACACACACACGTGGTTTTACTTAAATTTCTACACCTACAATGTGGAAAACTAGCACATTGCCAACTATATACCAAAAAATATAGTATATGCAACAATGCATTGTAGAATAAGAATCTTTTTTGAAATAGTAGTCCACTACACCGCAGTCACATGACTTTGACTATGCCATTCATTTAGTCTTTATCTTGCATAAACATCTGAACTTTTGCCATTCTGACCAAACAATTAGCTAAAAATGATGTTCGTGCTGGATTCATTCACCTAATGCCATGTCGTATCTCACGCATTTGTCCACGGACTGAAATGCTTTACAATCCAAAAGCAATACAACAAAATGCTAGCGCACATATTTAGTTCCCATATTAAAAAAATATATATTTAGTCATTTTTTTCTCATTAATCTTTAAAAACTGTTTCACATATCAAAAGTAGCTTGACTAGTAAATCAGAAGAGCCGTTTTACAGTAGGTGCCGGCTTAGTGTCAAAAAGAGGACAGTTGAAAGGGGAATTTTCTCTAGAGTTTGCCCCTCCTCTGCAATGTACAACTCCAACAAACACTAGGATTTTATTTCCTTTCTATTGTCAAACCAGCCAAACAAGTTCATAGCACAGTGACCTGAGGGAAACAGAGGGAGGAGGCGGACACCAACGCAATCTGAGAAAAATGCAACACGGTAAAGAGAGAGACATTTTCTGTGGTTAACACGTACGAGTGTAAATATGCTACACAGGACTAGATTTGTTTTCTAAAACAACAGTGAAAACTTTAATAGACAATATGGAGCATATAGTTTAAATTAATACAACAATGAGTAAAAAAAAAAAGAGGGGAAATTCCCTTTTATTTCAATACAAAAAGAGTTACCATAAAACTACATCTATACAAGGTATTTCAAAACTGACATTCCACCGTACAGATGTGGGCATCATCTGGCAGTGAACAGTCCCAAAACAACATTAAACTGCATTAAATCATTTAAACAAAGAACAGTTGTTCATCTAAGGCGACATCTGAAGGACGGGCTACCGATGAACAGCAACTGATTCAAGTCTCGTTGCTATTAATCAGTGCTCAATACAGGCATATTAATAGATACATAACCACTTAGGACGACAGCAGTGACTCTTGTCTCCGAAAGTATAATTGGATTCAATACTTAAATACCCTTTTGTTGCTGATGTTTTGGTGTGGAAACTTGTCCATTATGTTACTATGGCTTCTGGCGAGGGTAGTAGGGAACCAGGGAACCATCAAGTGCAACTTTTTTTTTTTTTTTTTGGCAACAGTCTCCTTTGTTTAACATTACACTCTGTAGGAACATGACAGAAGCTGTGCCTAAATCTGAGAGGACAACAGCAGTCTTTGGGCATTTAGACAAACACAAACTGTCCTTAGCATAATAACTGCTTTCACTGAAATATGAGAGGAGCACAAGGACAGTAGATGAACACTAGTAAGGCAGTAGTAATTGAGAGCGAACAGCTGGCATGTTAGCGCAATAGCGGAGCCCCTGATGAATCCGTGGCCGAGCTCGAGTAGTAATCTGTGAAGGAAAAAGAACATGTTGATATTTACAAGTGGTTTGAAGTTCATGTATAAATTGCAAAGTGCAACTCTGCATGCATCAAATGTTTTGAATAAAAGGTACGGTCACATGTAACGTGGCTCGTGAAATGTAGTAAGCGTAATCCAGCCGTTTCAATGGGAATCGGCACAATGATGGACTTCCCGTGGCAAAATTCCTTACAAGAATCTTTAATCGAGTTCGAGTTTGGTGAACTTTGACACGTTCATACACTATATCATGACATATCTTATTATCATAACATTTTTTCTTTTATCAAATCAACAAGATAACATTGAGTTTCTGCTGATTAAACCAATCGCCTTCATTGTATTAACTCAAATTTTTAATTTCAATGAACTCAAAATTAAGGCAACCAGATAACTAAGTTAATCCAACAATTCGTTTTTAGTGCAGTGTCAAACAATAGAAAGTCTCTTTGATTTGGCAGTGACCTCAATGTGGGCAGGGATTTTTATCTTAAAAATGAAGCAAAATGCTACATCCACAATGGACGGAGCTCGTTCTGATGGTTATTTACTCCAGTTTAGTCTAAAGTACACCACTCCAGTACACCATTTTTGTATAAAACTAGAATTGAATAGAATAGAACTACAATTTTAAGGAAAAACATTTTAATTTCATTTCAAACATTAGTTTGTAAAGAGACGCCCCACATTTGTACACCGTCTCTAGCATCGAAAGATTCCATAGCACAATAATTCCACAGAAAAGTGAGACTTTCGGACAAGTTACATAATGAGAGCACCACCATTATGTGGGGAATGGTAGATGCGATCCGATACGGAGGAATACAGGATAAACTGCTTGGAGGCAAGCTAAGGCCCCCCAAGAACGTTGGAAAGCGAGGTGAGAAGCTTCATTGTTCACTGTTAGAAGCTTTAGCCCCAGCAACTACGGTTCATGAAGAAGGGATGGGCAGGTGAGGACATTATTCTTTGGGGGTGAAGATCAAAGGCAGGAATGCCCATTTGAAAGTAGAGAATGAGAAACGTTTGGAAATGGAACTGTTACAATAGGGCATTGAGAAAAGAATACTCCATCCTCAGGGTGCAATTCCACCATGTTCATATCCTAACACTGGATTGACATGGCACCATGGGTTGGGGGTAAAGTATCTTTTCACATTAAGCCATCTAAGGGTTAACTCAACGTCGCCGACCAATGGCGACAGCCACCAGATTACGGTTCGTCACTTCTCCGACATTCCAGCAAAACAAGAGGAATGTGTCTGTTGCCTGTGGTCAGTATCTGCCGATGCAGTGTGACTTGGCCTCAACATGGGGCCTGTTCTTGAACAAAAAGAATAAGGAGAACCAAGAATGTTGACACTTACTTTTTCCGCTGTGGCCTCTCATGTTTCGGGCAAGCTCATCTGACGGTGTCAGTTCTGACACTCGCACCTCGGGATCCCCTTGAGGGAAAGAGAAATGTCATCAAAAGACATTCGAACATCATCGTTCCCTACTGACACTCTTACAAACAGAACTACCATCCCTTACCATCACTAAAGGTAAAGGTCATGGTCTCATTCCCACTGTCGGGCAGCGTTCCATCCCTCCTCCCGTTAGTATGCTGCATTGCATCATGCAATTTATAGTCTTTGCTTTTGTAACCTTTTGAGGACTTGTTGCGGGTGCTGATGCGTATGACACCGTGCACCAGCCGACACTCTGCTTCCTGCTCCTCCAAGTTGTAGTCCTGAGCAATGCTGTTGATCAGATCGCTGATCTCATTGGTTTTACGAGAGAAGGACACATCAGACGTGCATTTTGCCAGCTGCTCAATCTGGTGCATTTTATAAAGTTCTAGAAGCTTTTTAGTGATTAGCGAGTCGATGTCAGTGCCGCCATCATCCAGGTCATCTAGATCCAAATCCTCCCTAGAGTAGATGCTGGTATTACTGATAGGCCGCTGGTTGTCACCCTTCCCGGCTGTCTTGGTCCGTCGTGGAGGTGCCTCATTGACAGGGTATTCCACCTTCTTGCCAGCAATGTAGACGTCGACATACCTGAAGCTGCCAGAGCTCGGTAGCGGTCTCGGCTTGCTGGGTTCAAGGCTTACACCACATGTGGGGTTGGACATTGCCAATCCATTTGGCTTCCTGGTTTCTGGCTCGGGTTTTAAAGGGTTGTCAGTGGAGCTCTCATTGGGTGGCAGGCAAGGTTTGCGTGACCCATAAAGCCCACAGGTGAGAATGCAGCACAGCAGAGCTTTGCAACCGCTCCAGCCAAGGGAGGCACACGAGCCACATGCTTGAGTTCCCTGAGGAGAGTCTGCAGATCCTGGTATAAAGCCCAGGGTTTCCGAGCCTCGTCCATTGGCGTAGTGAGGATGGGTTTTACGGGGGAACTGCGAGTCTATGCTACGAGGTTGCTCGCTGTAGTTCTCCTTGTAGGTCTCCTGACTCGTGCTGCTGTCCTTGGAGTATGTGCGGCTTTGCCTGTAGCCATCGGCCTTAGAACGGCTTGAGCTATGAGGACGCGTCTTGTGATGTGTTCCTGTGCTGTGGCCAGGCATAACTCAACACTTTCAGGACCTGCAGGAATGTGGACATTGAAGGGTTAGTTCACCCAAAAATGAAATTTCTGTTATCAATTACCCACCCTCATGTCGTTCCAAATCCGTAAGACTTTCGTTCATCTTTGGAATACAAATGAAGATCTTTTTGATGAAATCTGAGAGCTCTGCTATGCTACAGCTATGCAACTACCACTTTGATGCTTCAAAAAGTTCGTAAAGAGATCTTAAACTAATCCATATGAATTGAGTGGTTTAGTCCAAATTTTCTGAGGAGACACAATCGCTTTATACTGTTCATCTGTCTATCAATTTATTTTAAATTTAGCCTTTTATTCACATATAAACATTCATCAACGCACACATCAGTTGTGGTAAACGGAAGGTCAAGCATGTTTTCTTGACGCGAACGAGAACCAATGAGGTTCATTCTCGTGTGTTACACAGCTCGTTTGAGATTCCTCAAGAATCTCGTGAGCCAAGCAGGTTCGGTTGAGCTTCTGTTTATGTTCGCAGATCAATGTTTCTATGTGAATAAACGCCTAAATTCAGTCCGTTTATAATATCAAAGTCTTGATCGAGAAAGCTCTCAGATTTCATCAAAAAGATCTTCATTTGAGCTCCGAAGATGAACGAAACTCTTACAGGTTTTGAACAACATGAGGGTGAGTAATTATTGACAGAATTTTCAGATGAGTGAACTAACCCTTTAATGCTTAAAGATTTATCAGAGCTGAGAAAGTTCACAAAACATTGATTTTTAGGCTTGAAAAGAGCCAATATTATCAGGTAGCAGAATTCACACCACTGCAACACAAACAATCGTAGAATGAGCTCATGCATGTAAAGATGAGCTGAGCCCGTTGTTCCTGAACACTGCATGCATGATTAAAATACAGAATTATCAACATCTTTTGCAATTTAAAAAGACGCCTGTCTGGTTTGATAAACCCAAAAAGCACATTTCACTTGTCAGAAAATCTGATCTCAATAGCCGAACTATTTTTGTTATTTATGGCTGTCATTAAAGTAAATGCTTATCTTTCATCTACAGAGTAACTGCAACAGCATACATATGTGAATCAGGCCTTGTTGTGCAGTATTTCAAAGAAATGTGAAAACAAAATCACAATGACTGCAAAGAAAAATGACCAGTTATTTAGTGAATGTACATAAACATCAGAGTTAAACAGGCTTTGAATTCTTCATTCTAGATCATCCATTGCACAATGACTTCCTCAACCCTGGAGATACAACAGAAATACAACACAACCGTGCAATGGCAGTGGTGAAATCAAATAACGAAAGGCTTGTTAATACTCTACTGACCATACGTTGCCCAACTGTATCAAACTAAACCTTCATACTGTGTCGCTCCAAAAGACATTTCAAATTATGCGAACAGCAAGCTGATCTGTATCTAGATAACATGGAATGGTTGTTTATTAATACAAGCCTGGAAAATGTGAACATGGTTTGGAGCGGCACAACCATATCAAGATATTAATATTACACGTGAAAAAAGCCATCTTTTGTAGCTCTTGATTAAATTTAGCAAAGAGGGTTTCCTTTGGTGGGCAGGAATTACTCGATCATCAAGTTATTCATTTTCACATGCATTTTAAATACACTCCCTTGTGTCTTCACCTGCATACAGTCAGTGTTCGGCTTGAGGTTTGCGCTCTTCATCGTGAGTGATGCGTTTTTGATGAATATGGTCATGAATGCCCAATATATAGACAAGTATTGTCAACAGATAGTCAGTGGATGGGAAAGAAATGTGTGCTGCATCCTGGTCATTATCAGTAAACAGAGTTGGATGTAAAAAAACAGGCCTGTAAAGTGCGCTCTGGCCAGTCCCAAACACTTTATTAGGAGTTTTAGCCTTTATTGTCTGTCAAGCACAACATCAAATGCTTCATTATTTAATCTTAAATGTCTCTAACTGTTCTAGTCTGTATGCCACGGCTGTAAAAGAACATAATCGACTTTAATGGCTATTATGATTTTAATAAATCCCCCTTACACCCACTGCAAGCGTCCATTGGTTAAGAGCGGTCCAGTGAGTCGATCTCAGAGCAGAGGTGTCGGACACTTACCGCATAGGCTCGGATGAAATCTTCAATTGTTTTGAACGCAACTTCAAGTCGTTCAAGATCGCGGAAGTAGCCGAATGTGAAATCTTTTCCCTTTGACTCCTTAAAACTTCCACTTCATCGAGCTTTGCTTTGATTCATTGACCTAAAATGGGTCAAACGTGTCGATTTCGTCGCGCAACACGCGCTTTCAGATTCTGCTCATACTAAAGCTTTGATCGGTAAGATTCGTTCCTTCGCCCCGCCGTGCCGTATTTTACCTGCGGCTACAGGTAAATCCAACGCCCACTTACAGGTAAGCCGTGACGTCACGCCTTTAAACGGATGTTACTCAAGCCTCATAAATACGGTACTTTTTGTTCATTGACTTTTGCTTTCCTTTTAATCAAGCAAAAAAACATGAATATAATATTGTCAGCGTTTATACAGCAAAGTGTGGGGGGAAAAAAAGTATGTTCTTGGTTAATTTGTGTTTGGTCTTATAATTAACACTTAATTCAAAATATGAATTAAAAAAAAAAAGTGTCATTCGTTCTTGACAATAACTCCAAATAAAAATCTGATGTATTTGTCATGCAGCAAACTCAAAAAATACATTTGTTATTTTTTTTAAGACGTTATATTGATCCATTATTTGCATTAGAGACATCTAGATTTTTTTTTTTTTTACAGTATCTTAAATAAACAGTCCATTCAAATAAAAAATAAAAATATGTATGCAATTGCAACAATATTATAAAAGAAATGAAAAATAAAAAAAAAATAATTTCTGGTTATGCAAAAGCGGCGGGAACTCCAAAATGCAACGTTTACGAAAAGAATATTCTCTGTGTGAATGATGCATATAGGCTATAATAAATGATATAAATGCAGATTCATTGACACTGTTTCACATAGCAACAGAAGCATTTTAGTTTCCTTTGAGTGGACAACGTTTTAATGTTATGCTACTGTGTATTTTCCCCAAACATGCTCTGCTTTGCCAAAAGTGGTGACACAGATTAATATGGGCTGTCTGATCTTGATCAATTGCAGTCATTAGTTCCAAGCTCTAGCAAGCACACATGGACACGCAGAGATTCACTATGTGCTCGCAGGGAACATTAGACTCCAAATCCTTCATTGTGCCCCATTTTCCCCCAATACACCCCTTCATTTCCCTCCTTTCCTCAGCCGTAGCGAAATATTGAGGATGCAATCTAGCAGCGAATGCTGTGGGCCGCACCACCTAATGTGATGGAGGGCAGCGTTTCAATCTACTGAATAGGTTATGAAATATAATGGAGAGTATAATTCAGTCAGATAGGGTTAGATGCACATGAGAAGTCATTCAGTGCATCTTCAGGTCTCCTTATAAACCCTAGAAAGTTTGGCAAGACAACAATAGACTGATAAATTAGATAGGTCATCAAAACCAGCAGTCAATGGATAATGCAGTTTTCAGATTGTGTAAAAAAAATTATAATGTCAGCATATAGATGTACGTGTTGGGTTTTGTGTTTTTTTTGTTTCATGTCGATTAATGCTAGTGAAATCCTACACATTGACAGTTTCAATCTTTAGTAGATAAAGTACACTCTAAAAAATGCTGGGTTAAAAACAACCCAAGTTGGGTTGAAAATGGACAAACCCAGTTGGGGTTCTTTTAACCCAGTGGTTGGGTTAAATGTTTGCCCAACATGCTGGGTTGTTTTATTTAACTCAACATTTTTTTTTTTTTTTTTTTAATTACTGCTTAAAATTAACCCAAAGTATGTTGGAAATGAACATTTATTCATATGTTTAATGAGTAATAATTAAACAATAAACATATATTAAATTTGATTACTATTGTTGCCTTTAGTAATTATGTCTGATTTTTAATTTCCAACCTATTTTGGGTTCATTTTAACCCAGCCATACAGTAATTTTTAAACAATGGTTGAGTTAAATAAAACCAATTTTAACCAAATCACTGGGTTTGTCCATTTTCAACCCAACTTGGGTTGTTTTTAACCCAGCATTTTTTTTTTTTTTTTTGCTTTTTCAATTTCTCCTTGTGGAAAACAGACCAAAAGTTGAGTTGACTCATATCGCACTGGTCAAATATATATTGCATATATCAAATATATATTGTATTAGCCTACATCATGCATAAATTGGCATTACATAAGCCATCAGCCAGCCATCTCTCTAATTAATGGTATCTGCTGACCACTAGTCTCAATGACAAATGATTTTCCTTCATTTTTCCACTTTGCTACAGACTGAAATATCAGGACATAATCTCTATAAACATTTCTATAAAAAAATGGGTTCATTGTGCAGTACTTTGCAGTTATAGAGTCACATCTGATGGGATCTGTGTGATACGGGCGTCAGAAGGGATGTGTCCCAAATGCGGGTCATTTCGAGGCCGACCCTGGTTAATGTTCGGAACACGCCCCAGTCGTGGGTCAGAGTCAATTTCGTAACGGTAATGATACCCCTCCAGCACATCTCGGCATGCTTCATGTATGTCTGTGATCCATTTCTTGATACCCTTTCTGTTGAGGTAGACGACAAGTAGAAAGACCATGCCAACGAATCCGAGCACTAATCCAAGGAACACGTAGGAAGTGTGTAGGGACAAGTCGGTAATCTCTTCGTACGGTTTACCGTAACACCCTAATGCCTGTGCACCGAGAACCCGCAAAGACACGTCACGCAGCGCTGCGGGGAACTCGCAATACAGCCTGTCCGCATCGCCGACCCTGACCTTTGAACTGTTCAGCCAGTTCACAAACTCATGCGCTTCACATGTGCACACGTAAGGATTGTGACCCAACAGCAGACGGGCCAGACCGAGTCGCTCCAACTCCTGAAGACCCTCGTCGCTGATAGTTCTAAATGCATTTCTGGTCAAGTCCAGCTCCAAAAGTTGATCAATACCAGAGAAAGTGCTGTTGTAGACCGCCACCAGAGAGTTGTTGTTCAGATGCAGATGCTGCAGGTTTGGCAGAGGAGCGAACATCCCCGGGGGTAAGAGGACAAGGCGGTTGCCCGACAGGTCGAGGCGCAGCAGGTTTGTGAGCTCACCCCAGCGCAGGGCGGTGATGAGGTCAGTCAGAGATGTGTAGTTGTAGAGAGACGAGCGGAGGCTGAGCTCCTGCAGGGGGCTTCCAGGCACAGAGAACGCCTCTGGATGGATGAGCACCAGCTGGTTGTCGTTCAGGATTAGAGAACGCAGCATGTGCAGAGACGAGAACGCGTGCGATCCAACCTCCGTAATGCTGACAAAGAATGGAAAAAGTTTTTCAATGGATTTTAAATTTTTAGGTGCATTTTTAGAGGATTTTAAATGGTGGAATTCACAAAAAAGAAAGAGCACATGACTAAATTACTGTCAGAATAGATCGATAGACAGACAAGTAGATAGATAGATCGATAGATTGAACGATAGATAGATAGACAGACAGACAGAGACAGATAGATAGATAGAGAACGACTGATTGATTGATTGATAGAACGATCGATGGATTGATAAAATTATAGATAGATTGACATTCTATCAATCCAATGCCAGATAGATAGATAGATAGATAGATAGATAGATAGATAGATAGATAGATAGAGAACGATCGATTGATAGATGGAACGATCGATGAATTGATAAAATGATGGATAGATTGACATTCTATCAATCCAATGCCAGAGATAGACATATAGATGGATAGATAGATAGATAGATAGATAGGTAGATAGATAGGACTGATGAATTGACAGACAGACAGACAGACAGACAGATAGACAGATAGATAGATAGATAGATAGATAGATGGAATGACTGATGAATTGATAAAATGATAGATTGACATTCTATCAATCCAACGCCAGAGATAGACAGACAGATAGATAGATAGATAGATAGATAGATAGATAGATAGATAGATAGATAGATAGATAGATAGATAGATAGATGGATAGATAGATAGGACTGATGAATTGACAGACAGACAGACAGACAGACAGACAGACAGACAGATAGATAGATAGATAGATAGATAGATAGATAGATAGATAGATAGATAGATAGATAGATAGATGGAATGACTGATGAATTGATAAAATGATAGATTGACATTCTATCAATCCAATGCCAGAGACAGACAGACAGACAGACAGACAGACAGATAGACAGATAGACAGATAGATAGATAGATAGATAGATAGATAGATAGATAGATAGATAGATAGATAGATAGACAGATAGATAGACAGACAGACAGATGAATTGGTAGACAGACAGACAGGTATTTTTATTTACTGACCATATCTTTTTCTTACCCATTATTGCTCAGGTTCAGGTGTGTGACGTTCTGCAGCCCGTTGAACGAGCTGTGATCGAGTCTGGGAATCGTGTTTCCGGTGATGATCAGGCTGCTCGTGTCGCTCGGGATCGCGGCGGGGATACGGAACAGCGCGGCAGACGCGCAGCGCACCGTATGTTGACTTTGAGAGCACTCGCAGCGCGGTGGACACAGCGCGACGCATGTGGAGACGCACAGCACCGCGCAGACGAGCGTCAGCGACACAGCCGGCGGCATCATCCAAACTCTCACACTCACAGTCCGGAGCATCTGATCACCGTCTTCACGGGCTGCTCTCCTCAGTGTAAGTGCACATGATGTGTTAGGCAGCACGCGTGTAGATGCACACTGTCCTCCTCAAACTAGGAGCTCATAACTAACAGTTTTACCTAGAAACACCTCCTGATCCTGGCTAAGCAGAGGTGGGTGGAGCTGCATATACTCCACAACACATCCATCCATCCTGAGGACTGAGGATAGTAGTGTGACTATTAAGAACATTTTTAGAGCAGCTTTTTCTTTTTTATTATGTGAAGTGCACTGTTTTTTTTTATCTGTCCCAAATATATAGCAAATGCACAAACTCTTTGTTTCAAAGCCAACAAAGTTTGTTGGCTTTGAAGTGCTCGAATAATAGATGTGGTGTTGAAGATGAAGAAGTCTTGTGTTCGTTTGTGGTTACTGGATCATGTTCATGGTTAATGTGGTTCCCCTATTTGAGGAGAACCGACTTCCACCAAAAACACCATGAAGAAAAATGACGCTAGTAAAGAGAAAATATCCAGCATTAGATCTATCCTTTGGCATTATAAACTGGACAAACGTGTACTTGTAACGTAAACGTGTTCTTTCTTTACAACAACTGACCCTATACTTTGATAAGTGTATCTTAAAGGGATAGTTCACCCAAAAATGAAAATTCTGTCATTAATTACTCACGCTCATGTCGTTCCAAACCCGTAAAATCATCTTCGCAAATTTACCCTTCACAAACACCCGCCCCCTTTAGTTACTGTTGCTATGTCCGACAAACCATCTCATGCCACACATCATGTTCTCATGGAGTGAAAAATACAGTTAGATATAGTATATAGAAGTATATAGAAAATACTTTTGATATGAAACAGTTTCATATTTAAAATATTGTAATTTTTTAAAGAAGTTTAATCAATAAATAGCGTCTAGTGTCTCTTTAATGTGTCGTGACAGATCGCTGTAGCTCCTCGTGAACCGATCATCTCTTCATACTAGTTCATTTATAGCATCAAATAAACATGAATGAACATCAGAAGGAATGTTGTTTCAGACGTGAGGACACACAATTTTTCAAGTTCAAGTTCTCCAACGTTAATCTACTAACTCCCCTGACTGCTTTGTCAGATAAAATGGCGGATTCTGCGTTATGATTGGTCAGATTGCCTGTCAATCAAAGGGTCAATTAAGATTTTTTTTATTAAATCGGAGAGCTCTCCGACTCCTCCATAGACAGCAATTTACTTACCACTTTCAAGGTCCAGAAAGGTACTAAAGACGTTATTAAAATAGTCAATGTGACTACAATGGTTCATATGAAGCGGGAATACTTTTTTGTGCTCAAAAATAATGACTTTATTCAACAAATTCGTCTCTTCCCTGTCATTCTCCTACGCAGTGCAATGCTTTCAGGTTCTACATAACGCAGGCTAACTATTGGCCAGCTCCAGCGTCAGCATCACACGCATGCGTCGTGCTGCTCACGTGATCAGCGCCGACCAATACCGAGCCAGCATAGAACACAGAAGCACTTCACTGTCTATACAACGTAAACAGCATAAGAGGACAGGGAAGAGATGAATTTGTTGAATAAAGTTGTTATTTTTGTTTAGTTTTGCGCTCAAAAAGTATTCTCGTCGCTTCATAATAATAAGGTTGAACCACTGTAATCACATGGACTATTTTAACGATGTCTTCAGTACCTTTACTTACCTTAACAGTGGTAATTAAATTGCTGTCTATGGAGAAGTCAGAGAGCTCTCGGATTTTATTAAAAATATCTAAATTTGTGTTTGTGTATGGGTTTGAAATGAGTAACCCTTTAAACGGCAAAATATTATTCGAGGTCATCGTATAAAAATAAGGACAAATGTTATGGATATACATTTGTATTTGGTCACATAATATAAATAAAGACAGAAATACAAACTCCCATTCGAGTAAAACAATATACAGTTGTAAACATCCTGGATCAATGAAAATACCGGATGAAAATTGACATTTTTTTTTAATTCAAATAGTTCTAAGAATGAGGCAAAACAACATTATGAGGGGGCAAGATCAAAATCTTCTTGATTACAGTTTATGGAAACACTTCACCACAGTCTTGACAGGAAATTGTCGCCATGTTTCATTTAGACCCATTCATGTAAGTGATATGATTATATTACAAATATATCAAATGCAAAAGCTTATGTAAGCAGTAATGGAAAAGCTCCCTGTAATTCACTTATTTACAATGGTACTAATAGTCTGCAAAGAGGTCCCTGTATTCCCAACCAGGCTGAATCTCCAAACAGAAGCAATGTAGTGTCGTACAGACGCGTGATTAAAGTTCAGGTTCAGATTTGCTCCTTGTAACCGAGGCTCATAATGATCCTGAGATGCACTGCATGGCCGTCCAACATCTCTCTCCGTGTTTGATGCTCCTGTCATCCAACCTCCGTCATCGCAGGTTGACAGCAAGGGCGATGGTGACTATAACCCCACTAATCATCAGGAAAGGCAGCCAGGTCTTCAGGAACCCCACAAAGCTACAGGACAAGGAACAGAGACCTTCAGATGAGCCGTTTTAGCATCATGTCACCTTACTTAATAATAAAACACACTTAATATTCAGAAATCTTATCAATCTGACTGTACTGAAACTATTGGATCAATTAGAACTGAACTGATCTGAATAATGACATTATTGTCTTCTGTAGAGCTGCGTTATAGCTTCACGAAGTTTTAGGTTCTTTTCCTGTTTATAATGTGAAGCTGCATAACAGTCAGTCTACTGTATAAAGCGCTATACTGTATAAAGGCGACTTGACTCATATAGATTAAAACATTACCTTTTTTAGAGGGTTGTAAATGTAAATGATGTCATCATTTACTAACCCTCATGTCATTCCAAACCCAAATATAAGGCAGAATGTCAAAGCGTTCACAGGTCTGAAGCGACACAAGGGTGAGTAAACATTGGCAGGATTTTCATTTTTGAAGATAGTCTTACACAGAAACCACCTCTCTCCCCCAGAAACCCTTATTTTGTGTGTCCTGGTGTCCTCTACATCACAACACTGAGAGCCCCAGTGGAGGACTGGTGACATATAAGGGGAAACACAGCAGCCAACTGCGATAAATCATTCAGTCAAAGGTAAGGACACACTGACTTCTAAATTCTATGGCAGTGTAGCATGAATCCTTCGCAGAGACAGCAATCAGAATGTATTTAACTCAGTGAAACAATCCAACCAACACTGCAGATGCAACGTCATTGCATTTACTTATAAATACTTGCATGAGCAATGTGTTCGAGTGTATTTAACTCGAAAGCACGCTAAGATCAAACTATCGCAATCCCGTGCAGTTTGTTTTAGAAGCGCTATGTATCGCATTTTAGGGTGCGTTCACACTCGTCATGTTTGGTTCGATTAAAACGAACCCTGGTGCGATTGCTCAGTTAGTGCGGTTCGTTTGAACATATGTGAACGCTGCCATCCGAACCCTGGTGTGGACCGAGACCGCTAAAAAGATGGGTCTCGGTCCGCTTCCAAACGAACTCTGGTGCGGTTCGATTGATATATGAACACAACACGGACCAAAGACATGTAAACGAACCAAAAACAGGACGTGATGTCACAAGATGCGACGCTACAAGTCAGCTGATTTGATGACGCGGAAAGATCGGTGTATCCAAAATGAGTCGAGGGCAAACGTGGAGCAACGAGGAGGTGAAGCGCCTCATCAATATTTGTTTCTGCAAACGACGGAGGAAATCCTGGAGCTGTTTTGAATGTTTTGAACATTTTATGAGCTCTTCGTGAGTTTTTAGCTGGTAAAAATAAAGCATATGTACACGCATAAAATGATGGCGTTTAATCCAGTGCACAGCATTGTTTTGAATGTTCGGGAATGAAGCTCCGTCGCCAAATATACGTCATAAAAGCCGACCAATCAGGTTGTGACCGTATCCTTATGCCTTTGGTTCGGTAACTTAAAGTTCGCTGTTAAAAATGCCAGTGTGAACGCTAAACGGACCAGGACTATATGTTGTGTTTTGTTTTTTGGTCCGGACCAAACGAACCAAGTGTGAACGCACACTTAAATTAATCATCGTGAGGTTTAGACCCACAGAAGGCAATAAACAGCGACTACGCCATTATAATCTCATCAGTACAACACTGTTTTAAATATCACAGATAGCGTAAAGAAGCATCACTTTTGTCAGGGAGAAATAATAATTGGACCTAAAATGTTATGACAACTATCATGTATTTGTTGTGATGAAGTGAGAGTGGCGACAACTCTTTTCTTCTCTATCGTGATCCACATTAAACGAAAAAGAAAAAATGTAAGGCGGGACTTGGTTCTATGCATCGGCCGTTGATTGGGTGTTGAAATGTGGGCGTGGCACTCAAAAGTGGAGGCTGGTCTCAATGTGAGCCTGCAGTGAATTGTGAGAAAGGGGCGGAGTTTAAGCGGACTAAATTTGAGAAGACCAGCTGACGTTAGGGGTTATATCACAAAAATTATGTCACGATATTTCAAGAATGTTTGCAATAATGACATTTGTGATGATATAGAGAAAAATATATGGAGCAATGTTTTATTGGTGATTGCAGCTGGAGAATTGCAACCTGGAATGTTTTTCTCAAAAACCTTAATTTCTTTTCGACCAAAGAAAGAAAGATATAAACATCTTGGATGACATGGGGGTGCGTAAATTATCAGGAAATTTGAATTCTGAAGTGAAATAATTGTTTAAACAGACTGAAAGTCCTGCATCTCACCTGACATGTTTGCTGTGGATGAAGGACAGTAAGCAGAGATTGACCATGTTCCACGAGGAGCGGTTGTTGTAGCGCATGAGGTTCAGAGCCATGGCCACATGAGAGTGGCAGTTATCACAACACAGATTGTGCTGCAGTGCGGTGAGGACGTCACAAACAAACAAAACAGAAAAGAATGTCAAATCAGAGATATCAGGAAGTCGCTGTTTGTGTTATATAATTGGGTTGCAAAAATAAGATTTTTAACATTTAACACAATTTTTTTTTGTATAGACTATGAAAAAGAACATGCAAATATAGTAATATAGATTAATTAGACAAAGAAAACACGTGTTTTTTTAATAATAATATTTTTTTTTAATATTTTAATTATATTTTCTTTGTAAAAAAACATAAAAATAGACAAAATTTTCTATTTTTTATTCATAAAATTATGATAAATACGTAGTAAATTGATGAATATATACAAAATTACACAATATATACATTGTGTAATTAGGTGAATCGCATGAAAACAACTCCAGCTCATAAAATCAACATAACAAGAATATATTACAGTAGAGATCTGACCATTCTAGTTTTGTATTCCTCAGACGCCTCGTGCACAGCCACATCCCAGGCGTTTGCTCCACCGCCGTACACTTTATTCTTATCCAGCTTCCAGTACCTGAAGCAACAAGCATTGAATCAGTAACACACTATTTTAACTTTTTTCATTTATTAATGCAATAATGTTTATAACACACAATTGTAGTAATACACTAATTGTCAACAGAATACAGAGGGTTAAAAATATTCTTATGATAGAAAAAGATGACTAAGAAAAAATGGGAGGAAAAATTACGTATTAATTAGTTTGAAAGACTTTTGCTTTTACTTGACCAAATCTTTTCCCAATGTTTAAGTCTCATACGTGCGGATGATTTCTATCATATTCACTAGAGTTTTAAACTCACTTTGTTGGTTTTCCAAACGCCATGTTGTCCTCCTGTATAAAATATAAAAGAAAGCAGTTAGTGCGTCAGGGGAGTCATGCTAAAATCAGCTGAATCATCAGAAATAAACTCACTGATACGAAGTAAGGGCCAGCAAAATCCCTGATCACACCGCTGGATGTACATATGCCCATGTGGCCAATGAACGGCAGAAACCAGCTGCAGAGACACAACAAAACCAACCAGTGGATCCTCACATCAAAACAAATCCTGCTCGGACCCGTGCATATATTTGCAGTTTTCTAGAATCAATTTATTTAATAAAATACAGAGAAGTATTTCCACCACTTAAAGCTGCACTATGTAGTTTTTCGTCCACTAGAGGTCGCCTATTCAAAACAAAGGTGTAGCTTGATGACGCCAAGTTTGAGCGAGGAATCTTGGGACATGTGGTCTTCATCTCACAGTCGGGGTAAAAGAATCGGGATGGGACTGAAATCACGTTCATGGATGCGATTATTAACGTTACTGTAGTGTGAAGCAGAGCAGGAGCGAGTGTTGTGGAGCTGAACGATAATTAATGAGAGACGAGCGACACACGCCTCGAGAGCAGCGGGACTTTTATTATGACACAGTCGCCGCTTCCGCTCTTCCGGTCATGAGTGTGAGGAAACGCAGCTCTGTTCATCATATTAGACACATTTGAGTGTGTTGAAGATGATGTTATAACGTTACTCTGAGCGTTCGCTCGCGGCTGCTGTGAGACTCTTGTTCACTGCAGTAAGAGAGATCCAGATTACAATATCATATTAAATGCTGGATGGCTTGTGTCGATAAATGACATGCACTTCATTTTAAAACGTATTGAATAATGGAGAAAATTCTGTATTACTGTTAAAATAAAGCTGCATCTGATTATGCTATGCTAGCTAACGTTACTTGACAAAGTAGTGTTTTTCTCTGAGGCATGGTACTCGCAAAAAAATCAAGAAAATTAGATTGAAACAATAAGACTAAACGTGTTGAGCTATATTACAATTAGTTTTCTGTCTATAAATGCATCAAAACAGACGTTCCCTTGTCTAATAAAACGTAATATATATTAAAGCGTCTTTGGTGTTTCCATGCTTTCTACAAAATAAAACCGGAAACTAAGTTTAACGTGGAAATGACGCCATTGACAGGCGACTCCCTCACACGTCCCGCATACTTGGGTTAAAATAGCAATTTTTTTTCACGATTTGCAAATAGTAGGAAACATTTGGGATATTGTAAGTTTTCAAATAAACAAAATATATAACACTGGCCTATTGGTTTTTGGATATTTTACTGCTAAAAATCTTACATATTACAGCTTTAAGAAAAAAAATCATGCTATGGTAAATCATAATTGCGATAAAAAGTCAATTATGACATAATAAGTTCTAATTATGAGTTAAAAAGTCCAACTTATGAAATACTAATCATTTTGACTTCAATGCCATAATTATTACTTATTAAATATCATAATTTGATATAGTGTATTATGTTAGTAACGTAATCCACTACTTTACACATTTAAGGTAATATAGTCTGACTACTTTGATTACTCTTGACCTAACGTGTTTATCACATTGATTAGAACTGGATTATCTTGTACCTCATTGATATAAAAATAAAAAATAAAGTAAATATGTTTGTTATCAACAACATTAAGTGCATTAAATATTACATTATGGCAGGATTTCCCAAACTGGTGATCGTGATGGACTTCAGAGAACTGTGAACTTAATTATATTTACATTATTACTATATTTGACTTAATTTTATTATTGACTTAAAATCTCAGGGTGTACTTTAAGAAAATATATTAGGTCAAAGAGGTTCAGCTGACAAAAAAAGGGGGGAATCCAGGAATTGCATATATATATATATATATATGAAATAACATGAATTTATAATTCAAATAATAATGAATCTGTTTGTCAGTGAAATGATTTCTGTAAATCCAGTGATCAAATGCCATGGGTCTGTTTTCAGTGATAGTCACGTGACTATTTTTACACAAACCTGGAAGAACGTTTTATAGAAAGAAAAATGTCAAAGATACAGTAGTAGGGAGAATCAGTGGCTTATGAATAATTTACTGTCATTTTGTGAATATGTTATAGTGTTATAGGAGCTCAAATCAGGCTCTATACTTGCGTACTTAAACGCACTGCAACACAACAGTCGAGAACAATCTGACAGAAATAATGACAGACGCGTTTCCTGTCAGAATGTGTTCGTGTTCCGCACGTGATCCGTCAGAACATCTCCGGTCGCTACTCACGTCAGAACCGGAATGGGTGTCCAGACGATGCAGTGCGGATAACGGCTCATTTCTTTGTCGATTTTCTCGAAACCTCCGTGGAAGTGCTTCATCGTGTCGATCTCGTCAACATCCGCCATCACAGTCTGCGCGGTGACGTCATCGTGACGTCGCAGCCGGACTGGTTCTCATACAATAGGTTATCATATATAATATGTATCATACTATAGATATTATACATATTAATAGACAGGGTTGGGGAGTAACGAAATACAAGTAACTTAGTTACGTATTTAAAATACAAAATTTGAGTAACTGTATTTCAATACAGTTACATTTTAAATGGGTGGTAATCAGATTACAGTTACATCTGAAAAGTATTTTAGATTACCAAAGTGATTACTTTGAATTTTAAACATTTAAACATTAATGTAAACATTACTGGATGACCTAGGGACTGTTTTCATGTTTTGTGACAGTTGTTTGAGTCCCTTGTAATAGTAAGAAAGGTAATTGCAACTTTTTATCTCACAATTTGACTTTTTTCCTGGCAATTGTGAGTTTGCATCTCAAAATTCTGACTTAGATTTCTAGATTTAAAGATTTAAACTCACAACTGTTTTATAAAATCAGAATTGGGAGATATAAATTCATAATTGCAAGTTATAAAGTCAGAATTATATGATAAAAACTTGCAATACTGACTTTTTTTTCTTGCAATTGCGAATTTATATCTCAACTTCTTTGCTTGCAATTCTGACTTTTCTTATATATCTCATAATTCTGACTTTTCTCATTATTGTGAGTTTATATCTCATAATCCTGACTTTTCTCATTATTTCCTAGTTCATATCTCATAATTCTGACTTTTCTCATTATTGCGAGTTTCTATCTCATAAGTCTGATTTTTGTCAATATTGCGAGTTTATATCTCATAATTGTGACTTTATAACTTTATAACAGTTGCAACTTTTTAATCATGCAATTCTGAGAAAAAAACTCACAATTACCTTATTTGTGTGTGCTACATAATAATTAGTATTCCACAGTATTCTAAAGTATTTAGATTAAGTTACAAACCTTGGGTAATGTAACGAAATACGTTACTAATTACTTTTCAAAGCATGTATATTGTAATCTGTAGTGAAATACATTTTAAAAGTAACCTACCCAGCCCTGTCAATATAATATTTACTTAAAACATTTATATGTAATGCATTATAAAAGTATTTTGAAAAGTATTATGGCTTGTAATGCACCTTAAAATGCATTGTATGTTCTCATGAATAATTGTTATAAAACATTATAATGCTTATGTTTTGCCTTTAGAAAGTATAATGCATTAATACACATGACTAACACACAATTTCAGAAGCATGCAAATGCATTTTTAACTTTGGTTACAATGATTTATGAAAAGATAATGCTTAATGCACATTATTCATAATGCATTATACATAAAGTTTTTCTTTTTGTCAGACAAAATAATACCATGATGCACTTACAGTATTTTTTTCTTGTTTTGCTTAACTGAGGATAAATAGTATTACAGTAATACGATTTATATGTTAGTGCAAAAAATATATCGTCTTAAAAATAGGCTTTATAATTTCTTCCCATGTACAAATCTGTGTAAAGACAAACCCAGGGCTTCATGCATGAACTCACAGCAGTATAAGAACAGGTCTGGCTTGTATGGGGGAAACGCATCCGCTCCAATCTTTGCATTCATCCATCTTGTAGTGTCACGTCTGGGTTGCCATACCACTTGCTTTATCACCCTAATGGCACAGTTAACTGTACTATGCTGTAAAAAGTGGAGCACAGGTGCATTTTTCAGACAGGATACTGGGCATTATATGAGGGGGTTTTGGGTTGGGATGTGTTCTAGATTATTCCAGTAAAGCATACAGCAATGTGGATTGTGTTGCATACGACTACAACTTACTACACACTGAGTACTGCGCCGGAGCGAAACAGTACCCCATGATAGACGTTTCAAACATTAGTATGCTACATGTGATTTGCACTCTGAAAAAAAAAATGGTAACATCGAAATGAACTGGTTTTAAGTACAAAAATGTTATTTAGTATTACCGATCAATCAACATAAATATAAAAATGTATACCATTTATCAGGGTTAAGTCAGGTAACATTTGCAGGTTATACACTGCAGGATTCTTGGAAATACATATAGTTGTTGTGTAAAATTTTTTTAATTGTAACATTTTACAGTAAGGTCCCATTTGTTAATGTATTAATTAACATTTACTAACAATGAGCAGTACATTCGTTACATTTCTTCTTAATCTATGTTTAAGTTAAAAACACAACTGTTCATGTCAGATCAGGTGACATTTGACTTATATAATAAACATTAACCAAGATTAATAAATGCTTTGGATTTTTCCTCATGATAACTAATGGAATTTGATCAAATGATGAGTCAAAATAAAATTGCAATGGATAGGTTGCAAATGTAGAAGGTCATTTGGGTCGTATATGAACAATATACATACTACACGTATATAGTAAAGTATATACTAGTAGTATATATCACATCCATGGCCTTGCAACCCATCTGGCCCAGATGCGCGCTACACCTTCCTCATTAGTGTATGTAGGTCAGGTGGCCTTTAGAGGACATGGGTTTTCTCCACTGTTTGTGGCATAACATGACAGGAAATGAATTACACTTTAGAAAAAAACAAACTATTCAGCAAAAAACAGACTTTGACTAATTGTAAGCAGGGAAAGCGAATGTAACAACTTTATCAAAGTAGCGCACAGGGATTTGGCGGCGAGTGTATTTGCGTCAATTCGAAGCATCCAATCAGCTGCGAGAAGCAAGTCTGCACTGGAAGCTGCATCATGTGATCACAAACAACACTTTATCCTTAGTGAAATGAAAATGTTGCTATGTTACTTCCAACAGAAATCCATCGGTTGCATGGGTTATTTTACGTGTAGGCCAAACAAAAGCGCGACAGAGAGCTGGCTTTAATGTAACAATCAATTAACAATTAATAAAATCACACATATAATATTTGTAAATAAATTAATTTTATTTGAGACATGGATGCAGCGTGTTTGCACGGTGTCGTGAGAAATCGAGCCAGTAATTGGGTCTCCTTTAGGACCCAGACGCTGATCAAAAGTCGTTATCGCGATGTTTTATAATTAGTTTATAACCTATTTAACTGTTGTATGATGTTCATTACATGAAGCACACAAACGACATGCTTGAAATATAAAATGAATGCCTATATATTGCATAATAAAACAAAGTGGAAGCACAGCCATGCCTAAAAATGTGTTTTTTTTTTAATAAAGATAAGGACTGTTGCAACCATACTATGATCTGTAAAAGTAATTTAATATTAATTGTACTTAATAATAGCAATGTGGTACAGTAGTACTATAATGGAAGCAAAACACATACCTAATATAATATAAGCTAAGCTAGCAGGCTGATCGATTACATAAGCTAACTAAAAACAGCAAGAACGAGAAATGCTTGATTTCACAACCTATAGCTTCAGATATATAATAACATAAGAACCATGTCATTTAAACGCATTTTAAAGATATAAATTATACTGTTATTTTGCAGGAATTATCATCAGGCTCTAAAAATACTACGTTGAACCAATGGGATCACTCGAGCTCCTAAAGGAGACCCGATTCCTGAGTGGACTCGATTTCTCACCACAAAAGGTGCTTCCAGTATTGACTAATGAGAGCGCTCTAGTTTGTCTCCGTCGCATTATTACTGTGTTTTAAAAAGCCATGTTCATGATTAAAAAAAAAAAAAAAAAAAAAAAGCAGTTCATGATAAAAAGTACATTTAAGTCAAATAATATATTTTCCTTTTTGGAAAACCCCCACCAAGGATCATGAAAGCAACAACAGAAATGTTATTTATTTTTTTTAAATGTTGCACTAAACTGTCGTGAAATCTCAAAAGAAAATGAACATAGTGAAACAAAAACACACATATCCCAAAATAAACCCAATAAACTCTCGTCTTCTCATAGCAAGTTAGCGAAAAGTCTCTCTCTGCGTCTTTATTCTTTGTTTTATCTTCTCTTTTCAGGTTCATCTATGAAGATGAAAAGGCAACGTCCCGCTCGTGCCGATGAAGAAAAAGGTAAAAAAATAATAACAAATCCTTCCAAAATATCTGATGATAAACATCGTCATCAACAACAAAATTTTTCAGTCCCAGCAAACCACGACTTGATGAACATTCACAATGCAAGTCTGAGTCGAACATAAACACCATTTATTTTTCCAGAATATATTCCAAATGAAAGTGCTGCAGACCTATAAACATATTTTTATGAACAATAACACTCTTTTTTTTACTGTCCTCTGGCGCTCATAAAGATGATTAAGTTCATTTGGGAAAAGAAACAAAATGAAAATTTCATGAACAACAGCGTCCGATAGCAAGCCCCGCATTTGAAAGACCCAAGCGCTTTGCGACTTTGGAAACAAGCTTTAATCTGACGGTACGCCGACACTCTTCTAGCGCGCGCTTTTTAATGATTTTGCGGACATTAATCTGTAAGTGACTTCACTTGCATTGTGCGATTGTGTTTCCCACTTCTCCAAACTTCTGCATAGTGCGGAGCGACGACATTCATTCACTCAGCGTCACGTTGAAGAACTGAAATTGCAAAGTAAATATCTAAGGTGCTTTGCCCTCTTCTCAAATGTGGGACGGGTGCGTGCGGAGGTCCGTGACGGCGTTCTAGCTAGAGCGGCACTGAACCTGGCCCTCCGAGCTGTCGTCTTCATCCGAGCCCTCGGCTCCTCTGCTGCTCAGGCCTGTGATGCGGTAGCCCATGTTCAACAGCATCACTTCCAGCGGATCCGCATTCATGCGCCGTTGGTTGGCTTGGGCCGCGCTCTCCATGTCCTCCACCACCCGACAGTTCTCATTCTCCGACTGATGGACAGAAGAGAAAAGAAGTTTGGAAGATACAAGATACATTAGCATTATATTGGAAAAACTTGACATTGCAATATTTTGCTTTTCTGTGATATTCATTGCGATATGAAAAAATATAGAAGTTTCACCAGATGACTTGGATAGCTCTATTTGGAAAGAATGAATCATTCTAGCGGTGATTTTAAATCCTATCATTTTAAATTTCTGTATAGGTTTTTTTTAAAGGGGACATATCATGAAAATCTGACTTTTTCTGTGTTTAAGTGCTGCAATCGGTGCTTCTACCCACCCAGAAGACTTGAAAAAGGACAACCCAGGAACTTTGTTTCAGCAAGCTTTTCATTGCAAGCATGTGAAAAAACGAGCCGCTCAGATTTCGCTCCACTTGTGACGTAGGAAGGAGATCTTATTTTAATATCACTGCCCCTTAATCTGCACATTACCACCATTTTGCTTTCGCAAGAGACAATAGTGTACTAGTTCTAACACTATGCAAAAGTTTGAGAAAAGCATGCTAATTGTTCTGTCATTGGCTGCACAGATGAGCACTGAACATTATTTAGGCCGTGTTGGACTGCTTTAGAGAAGAGGAAATAAGGGTCAATTCAACGCTTGATTTGCACAAAAGATGAACATGACGGCATATGCTCGTGGATGAGTTGAATCAACTCCACAGCAACTACATAAATTTATCCACTAACCGTTCAAAAACGTCTAAAAGTTGTAACTTCTTCCTGAGTCTCTCCATCAGTGTCGACTCCGGTTTGAACAATGTAAGGCTGAACATGTTACTGACAATCCTCATTTTATCTGCGTGAGATTCTCCAGCTTTGTTGCTGTTGATCAACCGAAGCACTAGCTGTTAAAGCTCCGCCCTCTTCTGGAAAGAGGGCCGGGAGCAGCAGCTCATTTACATTTAAAGAGACCTACGCAAAAACTGTGTGTTTTTGCTCACACCCAAATAGGGGCAAATTTGACAAGTTATAATAACTGATCTGTGGGGGATTTTGAGCTGAAACCTCACAGACACATTCTGGAGACACCAGATTCTTCTATTACATCTTGTGAAAAGGGGCATAATAATAGGTCCCCTTTAAAAATGAATGACTTTTTACCCTGACAAACCTTTTTTAAGTGCTTTTAGGTTTGAATGATTTGGGAAAAACTCATACCTGGAGTTCATACCATGTCTTTACAAGAACCAATTCAAACAAAAAAAACAAAACATAAGCCAGAGTAAGGATTTAATCGCAGTGAGAAGTTTACATGACAAGCAAACCTCTTCACGCCTGTTAAAATGAAATTTTCATTATTCTGATTATTCACTAAGGATTGTGGTTATTTTTACCTCCATTATTCACATACCCCAACTCCTCTGTTTTTTAACAACCAATAGACTGTATTATATTCATGTTGTGCAAAATTGTCTACATGAACGGTTTTTTCAGCACCCCAATTACGTTTTACTTTAAAAACAGCATATTTTACTTCAATTATTAGCTTAATTGCATATATTTGTCAGTATTGTGTTTACATGAGGTAAAGTTTAATCGCAATATTGCCTAAATCTCATTATAATGACATTATCAGGGTGCATGAAAATGTAGTCACTGTTAGCCTTCATTCATTCATCATTCATAATGACACACGCCACTGATGTGGCAAGCGTGTCATTGGATTCCGTGCGTACCTCTGGTCTTGGGTTCCACAGTCGCACCACGGGATCAATACCGCTGGTGGCCAGGAAGCAGTAGCCGGGATGCGGCTGTAGGCAGTTCACTATAGACTCGTCGCCCTGTAAGATCCGCACCAGATTCGTTGTCTCTTTCTCCCAGATGAAAAACGACCCATCATCTGAACCGCTCACAATGTACTGGCCTTTACTGTAGAGAGACAATCAAACAAGTCATGTGCTGTCATCTCTCATATTTTTTCACATCCTCGTTTAGCAGCAGATATGACATGCATTATAGGTGGAGCCAGGAGATTTACATTAATGGGGGAGTGTATTTAGGAAGGGAATAAACTGACCTTCCAAAGAAATTTGCTTCCTTAATGTCAGTGGTCGTATTGCAGTGGCCACAATAGCGATGCTTGTAGTCGAAGCTTCGCTCTCTGAGAACGATCTCATCCTCCGGGATGGACTCTTTCCGGCTGATATTATGAAAGCGGATGGAGCTGTTCCCCTTTTTGTCGTCAGCTAGATGGGATGCATAAAATATATCCAGAGTCCTGATTATTAAAATGCATGTACAAACAAAATCCAATACAAGACCGACAAGACAAGAACCTACAGGAGTCTGTTTTTGAGAAGAGGGCCGCCTTGATGTCTTTGTCGAGGGCATCACAGGCGCTGCTGTGCGCCTGTTCTGGAAACTTTCCCTTGAAGTCATCTAGACACTCCAGAGCCTCAGCGATGTACTTGAGCTCAAAGAGGCAGCGCGCTAAACGGAAGTGCGCCTTCAGGTGGCCTGGGTTCAGGGACAAGGCCTTAAGACAGTCTCGTAGTGCATCATAGTGATCACCATCCCTGCCAGAGACGAGAGCAAAGCCACATGATTCAATTCACATTACACCACTAATTAAAATACTGACCATTAAGGCAAGACACTACAAGGCCAAACCAGTTTGTTTTCATGCACTGGTTGGCCTGTTTTGCTTCCATAACATGTCTTCTTTCAGACTAGTGGAAAAAAATGAGCAAAATACACATTTAAATATTTTATCGCACTTTATTTGCGTCTGCAGATTTCAATACGTGCAATACGTATCTTTAAAAGGCAGTGAGTTTTTTCTCAGAAATCTCCACTTCAGCAGCTTTACATACACCAAACTTTACAGTTTTATTCCTATATATATTCTGAAGGGTTTTACAGAGGGATTTCTTCATATCATTCACCTGATTTATACATTTGATCCACAAATGTATTTTTGGTCACACTTTAAATTAGGGTCCAATTTTCACTATTAACTAAGACTTTTGCCTCAATAAACTCCTAATTGCTGCTTATTAATAGTTAGTAAGGTAGTTGTTAAGTTTAGGTATGGGGTAGGATTAAAGGATGTAGAATATGGTCATGCAGAATAAGGCAATAATATGTGCTTTATAAGAACTAATAAACAGCCAATATCCTATTAATATGCATACTAATAAGCAACTAGTTCCCTTAATTAGACCCTAAACTAAAGTGTTACTGTATTTTTTCTGACTGTTGAGTATTTTCTGATTTAGGGAATGATAAAGAAGAGATATCCAAAATCCCCTCTGTAAAAACAAGAATTTTAAGCCTGGATTTCGGTTCTGTAAATGTATGCAAATTAGTGCATATTTAATTAGATAAAAGTGTCATTTGCATATTTGAAAATAACTTTTTTTTAGAAAATTGTAATACAGAACAATTGTCTTAATCGTACTGTAATTAATCAACTGGGGAAAGTACTTTGATTAGTTAAAATTTGCCCCTATTCACCTGTGGTGTCTTGCCTTAAAGCACAAAAGGCTGTGGATGTAATTAAACAAATATAAACTTGTGCATCTTCAACACGAGAGGTGCTGTTTCTAATGTCAAAATAATCACAATGTGATTTTTTTAACCAAATCATGCAGGCCTTCTTGCATCAAAAGCATTTATCATACCATTTTCGCTTCATGTATGCAGCAGCACGGTTTCCGTACAGCATAGCATTTTGACTGGCTTCATGGAGGCCCAGACTGTAGAGCTGAATGGCTTGAGTCCACTGCTGCCGCGCGAACGCATCATTAGCTTGTTGTTTGATTCTCTCCAGATGAGGAGGAAGATCATTGGAGCCACTGACGCAGAGACACAAATACAGACAGCTACAATTACTGCAACTCAAACTAGTCTATGACAAATGAATGAGAAATAACATCATATAAATGGGAGGCAAAATCAATAGCTATGTTTCCATCCACCTATTTTTATGTGAGTTTTGGGATATTGCATTAAAAAAAATGTATCATAAAAAACGGATGCGCTCAATTGAGGCGGATCATTTTTTATCAAAAAGACATGCGAATAAACTACGATGGAAACGCATTTACCAAATAAATCCCTCAATGCATAACAACAACAACAACAAAACCTCACATGATGTTGCCTCAACAGAGGAAGTGATTGGACAACTGGACTACATCCCAAATGTTGAAATGCCTGAGCCAAAGTCCGTCATCAAAATGATTTGGTTTAATTTTCTCCCAGAACTGTATCACACGATTACATTCCCAAATACCAGACATTCCAATGCAAGATAGCATGACAGCATTTATTGCGTTTCTCCACAGTGGCTTCCCCCGATTGCAACAACTTCCATTTTTATTACACATTTTGCTCCAAGTTCCCAGGAAGCGATGATTTTGTTGTCTTGAACACATGGGATGGAAACGCTGCTTTATTCGATATTCCAATTTTGTGGCGAAGTTGAATTTGAACTTTGGATGGAAACATAATTAAAGATGCAATCGGCATAACACATAAATTAATGTTACCTGGTCAATTTGGCCAGTTTAAGGCGGCTTGCAGGTAGATGAATCCCATTGGACACACCGTTGGTGGTTTTCCCATTTTGCACCTCTGCCAGAAGATGAACAACAATTAATAAAGAGCAGACCAGTACAACACGAACTTACTTACATATTTTTTATGCATAAGATTGTTATCGAGCCTAACAATTGGTCTCAAGATTGTGTTGTTAGTCTAGTTCTTCCTCAAGATTTGATGTTTTAATAGCTTTTCTCATTTAAACTTTCTTTATAAATTTCTGTTTCAATGAATCAGTTCACTGCAAAATGTTTCTTGCATTAAACATTTTGAATCTACTTGTGTAGCTCTAAGTTGAAAAGATAGTTCCTTTGACTGAAAAAAAGCAAATGCAGAAATAATGCAGACATTTTTTTAAGTATACTATAGTAAATCCAAATTTCTGCACTTTATACAACACAAATTGTTTCAAAGCAGCTTCACAGTAATAAACCGAAAATAACAGTATTAAATATTGCAACGTTCTTCAATTATGAATTTTAGCTATAAAGACGTTTTAAAGGGATAGTTCACCCAAAAATGAAATTTCTGTCATTAATTACTCTCCCTCATGTCGTCCCAATCCGGTAAGACCTTCGTTCATCTCTGGAACACAAACCCTGAAATTTCATCAAAAATATCTTCATTTGCGTTCCGAAGATGAATGAAGGTCTTACGGGTTTGGAACGACATGAGGCCGAGTAATAAATGACAGAAATGTAATTTTTGGGTGAACTAACCCTAGTGTCATTATTCAGTTCAATGTTGCGCAACCATAGTAATTATTATGATCCTAAATGCAATATGACAGCTTACCCGATGATGGGTGGCACTTTTTGGGCAGCAGAAAAGTGTACGGTCTCTGTTTGAACGTCAGATCAAATAAATACACCTGCAAACAGGAAGCAACAATGCTTAACTGCACATAAAACATCTTCAGTCCTGCATACTGGCAACAGAGAGTCAATAACTATCAGCAGCAAGCTTCACGAGCTAATCACCTGTTCTCCACCCATGTTTACCAGAAGTTCAGTACCGTCGGGACTGAATGTAACATAGGTTGCCACCAGAACTCGTAATCTGTTATTATAGTCAGGAAGCTTCACAGGTAAGTGACCTGCAAAGGGAGATAAATATCTGTAAAAGTAGGCTTTTCCGACACAGAAGCTCCATCCATGAGCAAAACACTGATACAGACTACAAACCTGCGACATAGTACTGTCCAGCACCATCCGGTATCGATTTCCGTTTGTCGCAAAACGTATGAACACCCGCTGAGGTACTTTGACTCATAGACTTTCTAGAAGGAAGACAAGAGTGTAAGGTTACACACTAAATAAAAACATCCCTGAAAATAATAACAACAACAGAAACATGGATCTGTAACCAAGAATTCTATTTACCATGTTTTCTGGAATAGAAGGTGTTTTGTATGACATGAAACATGCTTTGCTTTTTGTTCCAAAGTGACTTATATAATGCAATTAACATCAAGTTAACATCAGTTTCACTTTAAATAAATTCATTTCGGCTTGGTGTTTGTAATGAATGCCAATATAATTTGTTTTATAACTACATTTTTCATTCCAGTTCAGTTCTGAACAGCATTAAATACTGTTTCTTTTATCGTTTTTGGAGCTAAACAATATTAAATCACCATTACGTTTTTTTGTATGGACATTCGGCCTCACATCTCAGTTTGTTTTCTAATTATTCTTTTGATAATACTAATAAAGTCACCTGTGATTGTGGATCATTCGAATGTCATAGAGCCGAACAAAGGGCCCATTAGCTCCCACAGCCATGTAGTTGTTGTCACGAGGGTTGATTGCCAGGCATTTGGCTTCCACAAGCTGTCCACAATATTCCGTGAGATCAATTAAAACCTCTGAGCGTTTACTGCTCTCTCTCAGATCATACTGCCTGGGTAGAAGGGAAATAAAACAGCAACAGACTTTAAAGTGAAAATTGATAGGATGGTGAAAAAGTGTCTGTATATGGTAGATGCTTGATTGGAAAAAGGAAAGAAAATGATTACATTTTAATGTTCCTTTTGTAAGAATTGTTTATAAGTGTAAGGGTCCATTCAAACAGAATGTGTTTTTGCATTCCACTGCAAGAAGAATGCGTTTGACCATTGCGCTCGCATGTTTTGCAGCGTCTCGTACTTGACGCAGTGTTCTGAATATGTGCCGCACAATTTAAAAGAATTTTAAAAACCTTTTTTTAATAACCTGCAAAATTGTGAAATGTGTGAATTTTTGAGGGCAAAATCTAGTCATTTCACTAGGAATTCACGTCATTAGGAATGTCACAAAAAATATCGCAACGCTGATTTTGTTTGTTTTGTAGTTGATCACGCCAATTTGCAGAAAGCTGATTGGTTTGAAAGTGACTTCTGTGAGAGCTTTGCTTCATACTTCGCTATACTTCTCATTGACCTTTTTTGTCCATGAAATGTCTCTATTGTGACCGCACTTTCAGACACTTCAAAAACAACCTGTATAAAGCTCATATTTTCCCCAGTTTATGTGTCTTCTACATGCAAAACATTAAATACTGCAAGGCAGTCAGGTTTGGCATTAGCCGGGGACCTGCTGTGTTCTTTCATGTCCAAACATCATTCATTGCCAGGGCATATGCGTGCTCCCTGATGAGTGATGCTACCTTGCAGCCAACACAACATCTGGAGAGGCTTGAAATGCAGTTTTCAAGGGCATATAAGCCTGTTCCTGTGATCCTAATTAACTTCATGGAGAACATATATGATTAAACTACCACAGGAGGCTTGTGTGCATCCCCTCGAGATCTGTTATCTGTAGCTTATTCTAGAATCGCCCACTAAGAATTAATGCAGGATATCTGATTACAGCTTGAGATTTTTACAAGTTCTTTGCCCTTTTCTGTGAAGTATGTATCAGGATTATTATCATTAACTGAAACTAACACCATGACTTTTCCATTAATTAAATGTATTTATTTCCTAACAAATAAATTTAGTATAATGTGCATAGACATATTTAAAAACACTAATTTAAAAAAAAAAAGACCATGCACAACAAAATCACAAAAACGTAAAAGGGGACGTATAATCATGCCCTTGTCATGCCATTTTTGTGTGTGTCCCTTTAAATGTAAATGAGCTGCTGCTCCCGGCCCCCTTTCCAGAAGAGGGCGGAGCTTTAACAGCTTGTGTTTCGGCTTCTCAACAGCAACAAAGCTGGAGAATCTCAGGCAGCCAAAATGAGGATTATCAGTAACATGTTCAGCCTTACATTGTTCAAACCGACACTGATGGAGAGACTCAGGAAGTAGTTACAACTTTTAGACGTTTCTGAACAGTTAGTGGATAAATTTATGCAGTTGCTATGGAGTTGATGCTATCATGTTAATCTTTTGTGCAAATCAATTATTATTAACCCTTGTTTGTGAAGCAGTCCAGCGCAAATGATTTGCGCAAATATTTAACACTTTACCAACTTTCTTCGGCACATTTCCTTCATAAATGAAATTCATTAAAAAATGCATTCAATTAGTCTCCTCAGTGGCTCAAATGCAGAGTCTATGGAGACTCTTATGTTCGTTGGTGCATACATCCAATAACAGAAGATTTGTAATGTTTTTTTTTTTGGCGAAGACATTGTATATCTCCAGCTGCTACAGCGAGGAAACAGAAATGGCAGACTGCTGCGGCTTTCTCTGTGTGGGATCTATCCTATCAGGGCAGATCATCACCAGTCATCACTCTTACGTAAGAGTTGATGGAAATCTGGAACCGCACATTTGGAGTGACTGTATATGATTTATGGGGATTATAAAAAAAAAAAGAAGTGAGTGGATTTTTACCATTATAGACTGCTTGTTTACACACATCTGTGTTCAAACACCTTATAAAAGTGAATTTTACCTTTAACTAAAGTGAAAATCTATAAACATTCAAAATATTCACAAAAACTATAATAGCATATACAATTTACGCTTTATTATTGTATAGTATATACGAACTATATCCAGATTATCGTGCTGTCCCATTTATTTATTTTTTATTCAATACAAATCAACCCACAAATTCAAGCACAGCTGAGGCAGCGACTTCAACTCGACCTACCTAATGATGCCATCCTCAGCCGCGCTCCAGAAGGTGTTGGGCCACATGGGAGCCGTTGCAATCCGTTTGACGCGGTTAGTGTGGTCTGAGAACATGTGAATGGTCTCCTTCGCCGTCAAGTCGTGCACGTGCACCTTGGTATCGGCGGCTCCTGTGATCAAGATTCGGTCTTCGGAGTGAGGGAGGAACTGCAAACGCACACGTTCATTAAGAATACACATTTTGGTACATTTACTAGACGCTCACTGAAAAATCAGAAACTTGATGTGGACTTCACCTTGACTGAGAAGATGTTAGCTGCGTGTCCTGTGTGCATAGTGATGAGCTTTTTGTGCCGGAAGGGATCCCAGATGATGGCATGCTGATCATCTGAACCTGAGGCCAGGAGACTAGAAAGGAACAAGCCAAATGAGTTTATGAAGAGACACTGAAATGCAACAAACTGGGATTCAACAGAACTTACTCTCCTTTCTCGTTCCACTCCAGACAGTTGACACAGCCAGAGTGACCCTGAAAACAGAGACAATAACTCAGTGCTAATTATATTAGCAGCCCTAATATATAATATTTCTCAAAAAATAAAACTACAAAAACAACATAAAGCACCATCACTCATTTCACACATGAAGAGGTGTAAACATTGAATCTTAAAGATACAGAATATTGAGATGTAAGGGTGTAAATATTCTAGAATGATCTAAATTTTACTATTTTATTTAAGTCACCATTAAAACATTATTGCAGTATTTATTAAAAATGAATCAAAATCTTTATCAAACTAACGCATTCAACTTTTGCAGATAATCCCGACCCGGCTTTAGCACCGAAGACAGCTCTGAAAAACACGACGACAGGCCGCTGATCGTGGAGCCTGTACACCAGACGCGCCATCATCTCAACGTTTTTATTTGTCTTTATTTTCACCATGGAAACAAGTCAAGACTTCTCACTTCCCACCTACCTTTGACCAGGCGTAAGATTTAGTCTCAGACGTGAGCTACGTCCAGATGATATTAATTCTACACAGGACTTAAAACGCGTTTTACATTAAACTTAGTCTTACGACCGGGTGTACGTCCGGCTGGTGCAACCGGCCCCTCTGGTAAATATAACTGGCCTCATAACTTTTCTGTACAGTATGCATCAGGGTTATTATCGTTAACTAAAAATAAAACCATCAAAAAACATTTTCGCTACTTGATAACCCCCTGAAACGTATTTTATTTCAGAGGAAAGCCGGTAGCACTTTACAGTAAGGTTCATTAGTTAAACATTAGTTAATGTATTAACTAACATGAACTAACACATTTGTTACTGTATTTACTAATCTTCTTTAACGATAGTTACAGTTGTTCATTGTCTGGTCATGTCAATAATATTTTAATAATGCATTAGTAAATGTTGAAATTAACATTAATAAAGATTAATAACTATGCAGTTCGTGTAAACTAAAGAACCTTACTGTAGTGTTACCGGAAAAGCCTCGCTCTTGTTTTGCCCTTCAGGTGGGCGCTGTGTGTGACGTCACACGAAAACTATATATTAACACGCAATCATTCATAAATCACCTGTAGTTCAGCCTCCAGCCCCAGACGCTTTATAAACGGGTCGGTCACGTGATAGTGTCTCTGGAAGTCCAGCGCTCTCTTCTCCTGAACACATGGTTCGACACACACATTACAAGGGCTCTAAGACATTTATCCTTTCAAACTGCCTCCTTTGGTGCTTTACATTAAAAAAATAACATTAAACATGAGGGTGAGTAGCAACATTCTGTGTCTAAACTCTTCTGCTTTTAAAAAAGTATGTTTCCTCACCCTGATCTGCCTGTGCAGAAGATCACTAGTGACGTTCCGCAGCGACATGGTCTCACAGCACGTCATGGAGCGTCGACTCAGAGTGTTGCATCCAGGTGCCAAAGATCTCTGATCATCTGTGCAATTCAAGCCTCTCGGAGAGGCAGAGCTTCTATAACGGTACACAAGAGCAGAACAGCAGCTGGTAATGTCATTTTTCACTTTTATGGAGTCTCACCTACTCATCAAGTTTGTTAAACTGTCACATCTCAGTTATTGTCAATGCATACACTACTAAAGGTTTGGAATAATTAAGTTGCTTTCGAAAGAAGTCTCTTATGCTCAACAAGGCATAAGTAAAAACAGTAGTATTGTGAAATATTATTACTGTGTATAATAGCTGTTTTCTAGATTTTAAGTAGATTTTAAAAGAAAAATAGAAATAGATTTTAAAATATAATTTATCCCTGTGACGCAAAGCTGAGTTTTCAGCATCACACGATCCTTCAGAAATCATTCTAATATGCTGCTTTGCAGCTCAATTATTATTAGTACTCAGTTATTACTGTTTTCAACATTGATAATAACAGGAAATGTTTCTTAAGAAGCAAATCATCATATTAGAATGATTTCTGAACGATCACGTGACTCTGAAGATAATAATAATAATAAAGGAATAAATTACAAGAAAACAGTGCATATTTCACAATGTAATAAAACTTACGTATCCTAAACGTGTGTATAAGATCTGACCACTGCCTTTATTACATGGAAAAAATAATTTACATGTCAGATCTGCATTAAACGTCACTTTTAAATAGTGCCATCTGGATTAATTTAAGCATTTCACATCATCTGTTTATATTGACATACATAATACGCTCTTTTACTGTATAGTTTATCAAGCAGGCCTTATACCTTTGACATTCGTTTATAGCAAATCAGTGTTTTTAGCTGAAATAAAACGCTTTACTTTGACTGTCAGCTGATGACGTTTTCACCAAAACATAAACAACAGTCAGTAGCATTAGCCGCCTAGCCTTTAAAACTAAACATTTAAATAAAACCAAAATCTTCTGGCTGCAGGGGAAATGCTTGGTGTTTATTCAATAACAGTGTGCTTGCAACAAAGTTTATTTAAAAATAAAAAGGAGCATTTAAGCCCTACATGTGCAATATCGTCTTACCTGAGAGTCTGCCTGGCCTTATTCTGCGCAGCTCGATCAATCGATATTCACGCTGAAACGTTAGCAGTACTTCTAGTAATTCATTTCAATACTTTAATTAATCGCTGAATAGCACTGTCGGCTAATAAATGAGCAGTTGTGAGTGAGCATTGGTGAGATTTTGAAGCCACATTACTAACGAGTTCCTTGACTGAGCGCTGACAGCCCGGGTTGCCAGATCCACTGAAATCCAACATGGCGCCCGTTGTATTTAACGAAACGACATCATGATATACTAGATTTTGTTATTTTATTTTTAAATTACAGGAATGATTTTTTTTTAAATTATTAATAGTATTATTATTATTTTATTTACGTTTATGTAATTGTTCTTGCGTTGGATCGTTTTCAAAAATGATCTCAAATAATTCTGAAAATAATTCATGATGATTTAATTCACACCGATTGCATTAAAGTTTATATTTTTATTGAGAATAACGCTCAAATGTGGTTGGGACGTTTATGCACGTGAAAGCATAATAAACATCTGGCAACTCTGTTTCCTGTTTTAACAGAGCGTAAAATTACAAAATAAAAGTCACCAGAAGTCACTAGATTAGACATTGTGTGTTGAATACATATATCTTACTATTATAAGAAAACGTCTTTTTTTGTTTTTGGATTATGTGAAGTATGTAGAATATCTGAAGTTCATGTAGGGATGAGTTCAGGTGGAATGGGACACTTTTCCCTAGTCAACTCAATGGCAAAAAGTGTCCCAATCAATCTGAACTCACCCCTATTATTTTAATGTGTGAAATATGTTAATGCAAAGAAAGAATTATATGGAAAATTGGCGTAACCTGCTTTTCCTGAGCCACACTTCTTGAACCCAAACATAAAATATCTGAAACATCAAAATATGTTCTGTTTTTTTAAAGACTTTGGGACTGTGTACAATGATTTGAGGATTTAAAAAAAAAAAATTCCACCATAATATGTTGATTTAAAAGTCCTGTTGGTGGCGGTAATGTAACACATTCAAATCTGCCATAAAATTCAATAAGAAGTAGCCTTTTTATGCAAATAAATCACTGCACATACACTGCAGAACACTTTAATTTGTTTAATTTACCAGCAACATCAATTAAAAGGAATATATTTGTTAGTAGGCGATTCAACCAACACATAATGGTAATATTTGTATGTTACAGAGAACAGCAGTAGATGACGCACGGTGGTATCAAGCAATCTTCCCACATAATCTGATCAGTACTTCTTGATCTGGGACACTTCATGGAGGTAGGCGATAAACAGCTTGGTTCCCTTGATGTAGTTGTGTCTGAAAAATAAAAATAAAAACAATGAATGAATCTGCATAAAGAAAAGCACTCCAGAAGACTAAAGAAGATCTAGTTACCTGCTTATCTTCTCGTTCTGTGAATGAAGGCCGTCGTCAAAGCCTCCGATGGGAAGCATAACGATGCTCTTGCCCGTTACATCCTGAAATGTTCTAGCAATGGGAATCGTGCCTCCCTCACGGATCAAATCGGGCTCTACGTCAAAAACTGCAGGAGAGAGGTACGTTGTGAACTCATTTGATCATTTTATATTATTAAATGCACAACTATCATTGTGAATCTTGATTCCAGAAGTATTTCTTTCCCATGCATTTTCTCCATGAAAAACATTCAACAAGTTCTAAGTTGCTTATAACAGCAACACAGTATTTTGAAAATCCAAACAAGAGACAGCAATGTTTTTTGGGAGCAAATGGTCACAATTTCTTTGTGGAGAAACCAAATGAGGTTTTTACACCCAGAATATCCACTCATTCCCGTCAGAATAAAAATGAAATGTAGGGATTGTACAGCACAGGACCTCTCTTGACCGCTGCTTTTCCGGCTTCAAATAATGGATGGGTGGGATCAGCCAGCCAAGGTTTGGCTCCAATAACCATGGTGACGTTGAGTTTATTGGGACTCTTGCGTTTAGCAAACACTGACTGTAAATAATCTGTCACCTAAAGTTGAAAAGATCCAGTTTAGCTCTTTAAATGATAGTATGAAGAGTTGTTTCTACATCTTAAAATGTGATTTATCCGCTTTCACCTGTTTTTCAACCATGGCTGGATCCATATTAGGTACCTGGCGAATAGAGAACTTAGCTATGACTTTGGCCGGTATGACAGTCTTGGTGCCAGATGAAGAGAAAGCGCCCTCTATGCCGTGGATAGACACGGTCGGATAACGCCAACGATGGGTGAGTAAGTCAACCTGATGGAATTGAAGAAAAATAACATAAATTTCTGTGAATTTCTAAATTAAAACACAAAGAGCTATACAAGCTTTTCCTTGCACAAAACTCTTGTATGACTCAAGAAGACTTGAAATGTAGTGCATTAATTACTCACCCTCATGTTGTTCCAAACCCATAAGACTTTCATATATCTTTAGAATACAAATGAAGATTTGTGAAATCTTGTTAAGGAAATCTGAGAGCTTTCTGTCCTTCCATTGACTGTCTACACAACTACGACTTTCAAGCCCCAGAAAGGCAGTAAAGACGTCATTGAAGTACTCCGTGTGACTCCAGTGGTTTAACCTCAATTTTATGAAACGACACCAGTGCTTGGTTTGTAAAAAAAAAAGTCTTTTTTAACACTTTAATAATTTACCACTTTTTTCAACTCGTATCTGTCGTGGTAAAATGCGTGCTGAAGATTAATATTTTGAAAATAAAGTGGTAAATTATTATTTTTTTTTGCACAAACAAAGCATGTTGCTTTATAAAATTGAGGATAAACCACTGGAGTCACATGGATTACTTTAATGATGTCTTGTGTCTAGTGGTAGTTGTGTAGACAGTCAATGGAGAGACGGAAAGCTCTCAGATTTCATTAAAAGACCGTCTTTTGTGTTCCGATGATGAATGAAAGTCATACGGGTATAGAACGACATGAAGGTGAGTAATTAATGGCAGAAATGTCATTTTTTGGGTGAACTAACCCTTTAAAGTTATACAATGAAATCAAAATGAACTATTTTTATTTTTTATGAAATATTGCAGTGTTTATTTTAAATGATTTATCAGTACACATTAAATTCATGTGCCCTCATAATCTCTTATCAAAATAACTCCTTCCTCTTGCAACAACATCTATTTCTATTTTCTGAAAAATAGGGAAGAAAAATCTATCGTAAATTCCGTTTCATGCCAACTTTAAAAACTGACATCAGTCGGTGCCAATAGCCTCGTGGGCAGCACCGAAATATAGCGCAGCTGCGCTTCGGGCATCCCGAGTCCCAGATCATGGACTTTTCCTGATCCCGTCCTCCTCTCTCTCTCCAACTTCGCTTCCAGTCAACTTACTGTCTTGTCATAATAAAGGCAAAAACAGCCAAAAATAAACCTGACATCTTTTTCCTTGCCTTGTTAGAATACATCAGCTCATCCACGCCGATGTCTCGCTTGTAGCTCTCCAAGTCAAACTCAATGTCTTGATACATCTTCCATTCCTCATCAGAAAGAGGTGCGACTGCTTCCCTAATGCCGGGAATGAGGATCTTCCCACTGGGGCTGATGAGTTTGTCTGTGTAAAAAATTGATAATGAGCTAGAGGTAAAATACTAAAGAGCCGAATGTTAGGAATTGTGCTTCTGTTAATAAGCACCTAAGATGCCGATCAGGTCTGTCATTGGTTCGATTACTGTTCCTCCATAAACTCCAGAGTGCAAATCCTTCTTGGGACCCTCCACCTACCATCATTAAAAAACAAACACATGTGAAAGGAGCGTCGCTATTAATTAAAAATTAACCATTAATCTAAAATCTGCATGTAATCTAACCATTAAATCTTAAATGAAACAAAGCAATTGACAGGAAGCAGGCAAACTTAATATAAGCTATTATGTTTGCAAGCAGTGTTGGGTAAGTTACTCTAAAAAAAGTAATTAATTACTAGCTACTAATTACATCTTCACCAGTGTAGATTACTATACTAATTACTTTTTGCATTATTTAATACTAATTATTTTATAATTCCCATATCAACCTCGAGCAGTTGAACAATACAAGAATAGACATAAAACTGCTCTTCTAATTCTTTTAAATAAATAATATAAAATTGCATAAATTATTCTTGAACTGACCATGTTACATTCTGATGTTAAATCCACTATTGTTTTATATAGAATTGTTGGTAACGTTTTACAGTAAGGTTAATTAGTTAACAGGAACTAATAATGAACTGCACTTTATTAATCTTTGTTCATGTTAATGTCAACATTTACTAATACATTATTAAAATATTGTTAACATTAGTTAATTCACTGTGAACTAACATGAACAAACAATGAACAACTGTGTTTTCATTAACTAACGTCAATGAAGATTAGTAAATACACTAACAAATGTGTTGTTCTTGTTAGTTCATGTTAGTTAATACATTAACTAATGTTTAACTAATGAACCTTATTGTAAAGTGTTATGAAATTGTTCTATAGTCTATATAGTATTTAGAGCAATAACATCAGAAGTATCTGTAATGAAATTACAGAAAAATTAAGAGTATTGAATTATAGTAATTAATGACTTAGTAATGAGTTACACCCAACACTGGTTGCAAGTCAATACTGGTTAACCTAAGATTTTTTTCTTGATATTTTGTGAGTTTTTCACATGCAAAGCTGAGGGTATTTACTGCTTTTATATAAAATGCTTTTATCCACAGAAATTGTCACTACATTGATGGTGCATGTTTTTATCAGTACATTCATGTTAATTTAACTGGGAATCGAACCCATGATCTTGCCTTTGCGAGCGTAACCTCTCCGGTTCTACTCACACCACTCCGACCGGGATTCAAAAGTGAATGAAATGTGAGTTTGGTTCAATTGTATTGAATGATTGTACCCAGATTTTTAACATTATACAAGGCTTACTCTACACGTGTATAAAAGATAATGTTTGCCACAATAAAATAGAAAATATCTAGTAGTAGCACATGAAGAGCATCTGAATGCTTTGATCTCAGTACCTCGGCATAGAAGTAGCAGTTGCCTCTGGTTCCGTAAGTCAGCGCAGGTCGTTTGCTGAGCCAAACACAGTCAGAGATGATAATATAATCAACATCTGAGAAGAATGTGTCTTTCTGGGCAACAATCATGTCATCTAGACCGTTAGAGCCAGTCTCTTCCATTCCCTCAATGATGAATTTAACATTCACTGGCAGCTCCTGTGGGAGACACAATTTGAACTTCAAACTCTGGGCAAAAAGTCAATAGCAGCATGTTGCATTTGAAGAATTATAACATTTCTTTTAATTTCAACCTGTCTTACAATGTTAAGGGCTTTGTAGACCTCCACCGTGTGGATCCAGGCCAGCACTGGGCCTTTGTTATCAGATGCACCTCTTCCATATAGATTTCCTAGGAGTAAAAACATATCATCTGGTTTTCTTGCAAGTCAAAAACTTAAACTGTTGAAATCAACATGAGAGCATAAACACGCCATTTTTGTGTGTGTCCCTTTAAGTGTAAATGAGCTGCTGCTCCCGGCCCCCTTTCCAGAAGAGGGCGGAGCTTTAACAGCTCATGCTTCGGCTGCTCAACAACAACAAAGCTGGAGAATCTCACGCAGACAAAATGAGGATTGTCAGTAACATGTGCAGCCTTACATTGTTCAAACCGACACAGATGGAGAGACTCAGGAAGAAGTTACAACTTTTAGACGTTTCTGAACGGTTAATGAATAAATTTATGTAGTTGCTGTGGAGTTGATTCAACTCATCAACTAGCATGTGCCAACCAGCTATTTGTTGTGGTCCTTAAAAGCGATTTCTGTAATAGAAAATATCTCCCTTTGCATTGAACTTTGAGCGTCATAATTTTTGCCGATGTTGTTTATGCTCAAACAGCAACATTACACACTACCTAAAGTTAAAAAAAGTGAAATCATAATCTTTAATCAAAATAACTCCTTCCTCTTGCAGCGACATCTCTTTTCTTCTCTTCTATGATGATGTGTTTACTGGGGCGAGGGTGGGGCAAACTGTCACTCACATGAGATGCACCAATAGCAAACCACAACCATCTAATTGACCCTTCGCAAAACCCGCCCCGTTGCTATGCCCGACAACCCATGCGCTCTCACGCCACACATCATGTTCTCCCGCAGTGAAAAATACATGTAATTTTTTAAAGAAGTTTAAACAGTAAATAGCGTCTAGTGTCTCTTTAATGTGTGGTGACAGATCGCTGTAGCTCCTCGTGAACCGATCATCTCTTCATACTAGTTCATTTATAGCATCAAATAAACATGAATGAACATCAGAAGGAATGTTGTTTCAGACGTGAGTACACACAATTTTTCAAGTTCAAGTTAATCTATTAACTCCCCTGACTGCTTTGTCAGACAAAATGGCGGATTCGGGGTTATGATTGGTCAGATCACCTGTCAATCAAACTGTTTGCGAAGGGTCAAATCCCCATGGACATAATCAAGTCATGTGTTTCTTGTTCGAGAAGCTGTGGATATAGACCTCTGTCTCAATAAGGGAAAAAGGATGATTGCAACTTCCGTTTCATCGACTTTAAGAGTAAAGTTTTGACATAATTGTCAATGACACACAAACAGGCAAATATCTGATATTACATGGCAAACGTTTAACAAATTGATCGCAGCTATGAAGCATAACTAAAGTGATTATTTCAGTTTTGAGAATGGAAACGTCGAAGTTAAAAACTTTCAACTGCAGGAACCGGCAACAGGCTTACCATTGATGTCTGTCAGCTCATAAGGTTCTGTTGCCCATCCGTCTTTTTTCTTGGCTGGCTGGACGTCGACGTGACCGTATACGCAAACGGTGCGTTTACTGGGATCACTACCAAACTGAGCTGTGACCACTTTTGGCAGGGCAATTGTGCTTCCGTTGGGCAACTGCACAAGAGTTGAAGTGAAGGTTTAACTTTAATGGCTTTCAGCAATGAATAATTGAGCTGTTCTCATTGAAAATTACAGCATTAGTGGACGCATTTTCTCACCGCCTGCGTTCCGACGTCGATCATTTCCACTCTTCCTCCAATGTCGCGAAGTTTCTCTGCGGTCATGTCCATCATTCTGTCTAAGTCGGATCGCTTTGTAACATCACTGGAGTCACTCTCCACAGCGATCCACTGTCTTAGAGTCTAAAAATAGAGGACAAACACACTCAGTGTTGGGCAATTAAAGAACCCTGTTTCAATTCATGAGTGTCAATCTAAATTGAATTGGACAGACAGAATTTAGAATTTCCATTTATTGTCACATCACCATGGTGAGTGAAATTTTTGAGAGCTTGCTCCAGACAGTGCAAAAAACAGATTTACATATTTAAACAATATACAAATGACAATAGACAATAGAAATGTACATTTAGAAATAAAATATATAAAGAAATACAGATATGATATGGATGGACATTGAAGTAGTAGTTATGATATCAGATAATTATTGTATTAAAGTGCAGTGTGTATTGCATTAGAGTCCAGTAACTGTATATGGAGTTAAAGTGCAGTGCATGGCATATGATATAGTGTGTGCTGTGCAGTGTGTCACTTCTGGCTGTTCATCAACCTGATAGCCTGAGGAAAAAAAAACTAGATGTTGAACTGACAAGATGTTGAACTGAATTTGGATGCCAATGACAAGAAGAATTTATAAATTCATGTGGTTTGCCACTATTCTGGGATTTTATTCCATATATATTATACACGCACACACAAAAATCTCTCTCACACACATATATCTTTAACTGAATTAACAACAATAGCATCCCAACCAAGAAATACCTCGATAAAATCGTCTTCATGGGTGCTGACATATTGCACCAACTCCTCAAATTTAAAGGAAGACACTCCTGACCACAGAAGGAGACAGAGTAAACTAATGCTGTTCATCTGTTGAGAGCAAACAGAGGCATCAGCAGAAGAATGACACGCTCACACATTCTCAGAATATGAAATAAATTTTTTTTTTTTATAAGAAATGAATTGACTCACTGTCTCAAGATGATTTGCTTTGGTACAAGGAGGTCCAAATAGCTCAGCGTTGTCTCGGTGTTTTCTCCAGATGAGGCGGTGTTAAATAGTTTTCATCATAGGGAACCTCCCGTCGAGATAAGGTCACCGAAGTCTCCTTTGCATGGAAAAAAACAGCTTATAGCTGCCAAAATGAATTTTCTTGCTGGCAAACACAATCCCTAAAGCAAGGCTGAGTAAATCCCTCACGCTGAGTTCAGTATGGAAGCAGATCAACTACATTCCAAAGCTCAAAGACTTATAGACGAGTGACTGATGAAAGGACAAACATCAATGCTTCACTAGATAACCTGACTTCACTTGATAACCTGATGGCTTGACAAAGTCGAGATGAACTAGTTAAATTTAGGCCTTGTGTAATTTCAGTATGATTTGAAGTTCGACTGTGTTCTAGGCTGCTGAATAAAATTGCCAATGCATTGAAAAGTTGCTAAGGCATTCGGAGTGATTTCTAGAGTTGTGACAGATTTTTTTGAAAAACCTTAAGCCTAATCAGTCTAGTGAGTCATCGAAAACCTTTGTCAGTTAACATAATCGGCATGTTGACCCCTTAATACATAGATAATAAATCCCTTGGGTCATGCCGAGAACATAGATATCAGTTTTGCCATAGTCTGCAGAACTTCTTGTCCGCCATTTTGATTTCTTTGGCCATTTGTCTGATTTTCACCAAATTGGAGACAGATCATCTTCAGACCATGCCAGAAAAATGTTTCGTATCCATGAAACCGTTTTCTTTTGTGTAATAGAGTGCTAGAACTATGATCCATTTTTGTAAGCCAAAACCCAGAAGCGAGCCTTTTAGCACTTCTGGTTCAATCGTCCCAAAGTCAATGGGTTTTTTGAATGGGATGTTTGGTTAAATGGCTGAAATGAGGTCCGTTGGTAAACACAAGCTCAAGATACTTTCACGTTTTATTCTACGACACAAAATATATCAGTAATAACATATCCGTGTTTTTTTTTAAAATCTGTTACTGCTAACAAGGCGACATTAAATGTCATCACGCCGAACAGGTAAGCTCAGTCTGTATCAGCAGAATGATTTAAGGCATTAGTACTTTAAACACAGGGGGCCTAATTAGGGGATCAACAATGAACTTTTCTTTAATTGTGTTGACAGGTTCAACATGCAATTAATTCACCGAACCCAAAATATTTCCGTTCCTTTTAACTTGTGCATCCTCTGCCAGCATGTTAGATGAGGTAAGCGAACGCTCCAGTGAGCAAAATATACACCAAAAATAACTTCCACTTTTATAAGCGTGTGCAGGCTGTGCAAACAGTACATCCTGCAGGTGTTGTTGCATATGAGGTGAGATTAAATATGAGTAAATATGTTAGTTCAGTATTTCTGGAATTCTGACCTGTTGGATTAGCCTAAAAAAGAGATTAACTTCATGAAGCAAATCTCCTTTAAAAACTAGTTTCAGAGGAATACCACAAGATGGAGCCCTTGAAAGTGTGATTTTATGCCTGAAGTTGTTTGATAATAATCATCTACAATCCAGCTTAATTATGCCCTTTTATGCTACAATAAGATTACATGGTGAATCAGAAAAAGATATTTCCTTTATATTTTTCATAATATTCTTTTTTTATTACAGTACCAGTCAAAGGTTTGGAATAATTAAGATTTCTTAATGTTTTTAAAAGAAGCATCTTATGATGACCATTTATAACATGACAAATACTGTAATATTGTGAAATATTATTATAATTTGAAATAACTGTTTTCTATTGTAATATATTTTAAAATGTAATTTATTCCTGTGATGCGAAGCTGAATTTTCTACATCGTCACGCCAGTCTTCAGTGTCACATGATCCTTCAGAAATTATTCTTGCTATTAAGCACTAGGTGGAGATGTCGACATATTACCAATCCATACTCATTCTTTATGGTTGAAACATTTCATTAATGGAAAAGTTTACTAATACAACACTCATGTCATATATCATCACATACAGACATTGTAAAGTATGGCTTAAGTGTACAGTATCATAAAACAAATGCAATGTCTCAACTAATTATTAATTCATTTATTTTTGTTTTAGAAGATGTTTCAGCCTGATGATTTTGCCTTTTTTCCTAGAAGGATCCTAGAAGGAAATAAATGTAAGAGTTTATATTGATAGGTTATGCAAAAGAAAAACAGAAAAACAGACTCACCTGGTTCAACCAAGTTCCGTTTCCCCATTAGACCCACAAAAGTCTGAAATTTCTGCCCTGAAAGTAATTTGTGAGATGATCGGAAAACACAGGATCAGCATGAGCAGTCACTTTTTCTTTTGAAAAAACTTTAATAGTCACATTCATTTAAAAGCACAGATATAGGACACACTTCAGTCACAAGGGCAAAAAAATCAACTGAGCAGTTTTGAGGAATTTGATCAGGAAGACTCGCCAAAATCCAGTTACTTACGTCTCCGTGTTATTTGTGATTTTGCTGTGAAGAGAAAGCAACATTTATATTAAACCTAAAATAGCCATAATTTATATATATATAAATTATTATTTTATATATATATATATATATATATATATATATATATATATATATATATAATAATTTATATATATATATATATATATAAATTATATTATTACTATTATATGTGTATGTATTATTATATATATATATAATATACTATTATATATATATATATATATATATATAAATATAATTCACACTGGCCACTTTATTAGGTACACCCGTTCAGCTGCTCATTACTGCAAATATCTAATCAGCCAATCACATGTTAGAAACATTTAGGCATGTAGACATGGTTAAGATGATCTGCTGAAGTTCAAACCGATTGAAAGCTGATTTAAGTGACTTTGAATGTGGCTTGGTTGTTGGTCCCAGATGGGCTGATCTACTGGGATTTTCACTATCTCAAGAGAATGGACCAAAAAAGAGAAAATTTCCAGAGAGCGTCAGTTCTGTGGGTGAAAATGCCTTGTTGATGCCAGAGGTCAGAGGAGAATGACCAGACTGGTTCAGCTGATAGAAAACCAACAGTAACTCAAATGGTTTCAACCGAGGTCTGCAGAAGAGCGTCTCTGAACGCACAACACGTCAAACCTTGAAGCAGATGAGCTACAGCAGCAGAAGACACACCGGTGACACTCCTGTCAGCTGAGAACAAGAAACTGAGGCTATAATTCACCAAATCTGGACAATAGAAGATGAAAAACGATGCCTGGTCTGATGAGTCTCAATTTCTGCTGCGACATTCAGATGGTAAGGTCAGCAAATGTAAGCATGGATCCATGTCGTCTTGTATCTGCTGCTGGTGTAATAGTGTGGAGGATATTTTCTTGGCACACTTTGGGCCCCTTAGAACCAATTGAGCACTGTTTAAACGCCACAGCTTACCTGAGTATTGTTGCTGACAATGTCCATCTTTTTATGACCGCAGTTAACCCATCTTCTGATGGCTACGGATAACGCACCATGTCACAATCATCTCAAACCAGTTTCTGGAACATGACAATGAGTTCACTATACCTCCACACCAGATCTCAGTCCAATAGAGCAGCTTTGGGATGTGGTGGAACGGGAGATTCACATTTGAATGAATGTATATTAAAGCATTTATTTTCCTTTTCATTTTCAAACACTAGAAAATAAAGACGTATATTGTCTGTACCTCTCATTGAGAGAAAAGTACAACTTATCAGTATGTTGTGAAAGTTTCCTGTTCTGAGCAGAGGCTTGAAGAAGCTGTGAATCATGTGTGTCTTTGTATGTGCGCTCAATGTTCTGTACATTTCCTTCATGAGTGCTGGTGGACAACTGGCACTCTGAGACCTGCAGACGCCTTGTCCTGACTTAACAGGACATTGTGTCCCTAAGTTCAGGTCCGCATCGGGATGGAAGGAGATATGCTTCTGAGTATCTGTCTGTGTGTGGAAGATTACTAATGTTGTCTATTTTTCTTAGCCAATCAGAATCATTCAACCTGAAGTAATGACGTAGTTAATAGACTCTGTTAGAGTATAATTGTCGTAGAAATGTGAATGTACTCCTAGTGAGACGTGAAGCTGATGAAACTGCAAACTATTCTTCAATTTTTTTTCCGGGTCTTTATTCATCAAATATGATCTTTAACTGTAAAATTCCCCTACAGCATCATGGATGTGCAGCAGTCAAATCTGCAGCAACTGCGGGATGCGATCATGTCAATATGGACCAAAATCTCAGAGGAATGTTTGAAGCACCGTGCCATGAAGAATTAAGGCAGATCTGAAGGCAAAAAATGTGTCCAACCCAGTGCTAGGTCTACCTAATAAAGTGGCCAGTGTGTGTGTGTGTATATAATTGCAAAAACGAGAAGAAAAATATTCTGAACGCAATAGAAATTAAAAATATTTTTACCCAATGATCTTTTCCCCATTAGACTGAAAACTTGCTGTAGTCCAGGTGTTCGGCTGACCCTTTCCAACAGTGTCTGTAGCTGCGACTCCAGCAAATTTACCTTCAGATGATATAAATACTTAAGTACTGAAAATCTTCCATTAGATATTGATGTTAAATAATCTTATATTAAATATTAATATTATTGAATCTTACATTTCTGTGCAAATTATACAAATTCCATAACGAGAACAAAAATGCATGTCTGAAATCACTAACCTCATCTGGGTATCTGTCATTCATCCAGGGATCTTCATCAGAATTGAAGTTCTGGCACAAAATGTCTGTCAAAGCAGACAACAGCAGAAGAATCAGCAGGAAGATCTTCATGGTGAGCTGATGTCTCTGAAAGGAGCTTGATGGAGTTGGATAAGACCACCCGTGATCAGACCAAATCACTCTGAGGCTGTTTTGATCTGACAACACGAACCCAATCAATTCTGACTGGAACTAAATAACCCGTGCATTGCCTGTGATGATCCCTTTACTCAGATGTGCTGCGAACAGGAGCTCTGTTTAAATAGTGCTGGTGAAATGGGCACATGATGAATCAGGTGGCAATTACGAATTATTAAAAGAAAATTGCTGCTTCACTGGATTATCCCTGAGATTCATCCACCATCGATTCTGCATTTGACCTCTGATCGACTCCTGGTTCAGATCGTTTGAGATGCTTGAAGGAGTCTCAGAATTAGACAACTGTACTTCATGACACTTCATGATTTTGTTCATTTGACTGATGCGTGAATTTACAGAAATCAACCAATCTTGTCCATTTGGTGCTTGTCTGCATGTGTCGGTGTTTGAACCACAAAATGAAGTCAGTTCTATTCTATTCTATTCTATTCTTCCCTCAACAAGTATTTTATATTTATAAATTTATTTATATATTTTGTGCTGGTTCCTTATTTTAAAGGATTCTTCAGAAACCTCAAAACTATTTTTTTTTCAACTATTTTTTTTTATTTGAATACATTTTAATGTATTATTTACTAATTTTAATTAATAATTAGCTATATTTAATTTAGTTTCTTAACTTAATGAGATATGATTATTTATTAGTAATTAGTAATTTGGTTATTTAATAATTAAATTAATTAAACTTAATTAAATTAAAGCAAAAAAGGAAAAGTATGATGTAAAAGAAAATCATATGTGAGATATGATGAAGAAAAAGATCTATATGAAATGTAAAACAGTGTTGTTTTAACTAAAATAAAACTGTTAAAAATAATTTTCTTTAATACAGATTAAGCTGGAATAAAATATTACATGAAAAACTTCAACATAATTTTAAAAAATGTTGCCTGTGGATCTAACTGAAATAAGTTGAAGTACTACAATTATTAAAATAAAAAATAAATTTAAATAAAAATGAAAAAAAGGCTTAATTTTTTTTTAATTCTTAAAAATGACTAAAACTTAAAAATAAAACTTTTTCAAAGCTAATTCAAAATATTAATAAATGCTATAATAGTATATAAATAATACTAAAATATTACAAAATACTAAAGATGCAATCAAAGACATAACGTAAAAGTCCCTGAAATGCATTGAATAAAATTAAATAGATTTTCAAGTCGTTCTTTCCACTCCAGTATTTGAATGTATTATTCTATTTAATATGCATGATTCTATTTATTATTTTGCATAGTAATCTGCCTCTTCTCGTCTCTCATTGGCCATTTGAACGTGTCACTCAAACCTGATAGGCCTCCGTAGGCCACGCCCCGTCGTTTATCCATATGAGGAAGAACTTGAATAAAAGTGAAACAATGTAGAGATAAACAGGACCGGATACATTTACGAACAGCTTAATAGTTCACGTACGCGTTTATGAACAAAGAAATGCCAGTTTTGAATTGAGAATCATGTTTAGTGCTCGATTACTGCTGATTTATTTTTATCTGTTATGTTTCTGCGTTGCGTTTCGCGTAAACGCATCGAATCCTCCGAGAAATGCGAAATCGTTTGATGATCTGGAGCACATAGACTCTGTAGAGCAGAATACAGGGAACACCAGATCCAAAGGAAGGTCCAGTGAAGGTCTCGGGGGGTTTGAACCTGGTGATCCTGCTCCTGCCTTTCAGGTCCAAACTCTGAATGGAGTGTTTGTTTACAGCCCTCAGAATGACTCGAGGCGCGCGCTCATCGTTCACGCGTTCACTAATAAATCCGCCTTTCTGGAGTGTCTGTGGACGTGGAGCGAGTCCCTGTCAGACCTGCTGGAATACCTGCCGTCCAACACTGAAATCCTGCTCCTGTCCCTGGATGACTCTGCAGTTCAGGACGCCCTCTGGATGAGAGAGCAGGTGTACAGAGCCGCTGCTCACAGGTACTGACATGAACACACACAGACCTGGTCATGATATCTGATACTGTCACTGTAGACGGATAGTGTGTGCAGAATTTATTTGAAAAAGTACCAGATTTCATCACTTTGGACCTCAAGGTAAAATTACTTTGGAAAACCGTTTCAATTATTGCCATAGTATTTGAGAATATGTAAATATTCTATAGATGGATAAAGACACAGACAGACCAGGCTTTTTTCATTCCTACATTTATTTATGTAATCATTGATTTATTCATTTATAAATGAATGAATAAATTCCTTCCTTCCTGCCTATCATCCATCCATCCTTCTGTCCATTCATCATCCATCCATCCTTCCGTCCATTCATCATCCATCCATCCTTCCGTCCATTCATCATCCATCCGTCCTTCCGTCCATTCATCATCCATCCGTCCTTCCGTCCATTCATCATCCATCCATCCTTCCGTCCATTCATCATCCATCCATCCTTCTGTCCATTCATCATCCATCCATCCTTCCGTCCATTCATCATCCATCCATCCTTCCGTCCATTCATCATCCATCCATCCTTCCGTCCATCCATCATCCATCCGTCCTTCCTTCCATCCTTCATGTATGCGTCCTTCCTTCCATCCTTCATCTATGCATCCTTCCTTCCATCCTTCATCTATGCGTCCTTCCTTCCATCCTTCATCTATGCGTCCGTCCTTCCATCCTTCATCTATGCGTCCTTCCTTCCATCCTTCATCTATGCGTCCTTCCTTCATCTATGCGTCCTTCCTTCCATCCTTCATCTATGCGTCCGTCCTTCCATCCTTCATCTATGCGTCCTTCCTTCCATCCTTCCTTCCTGCTATCCATCCTCTATCCATCCTTCCTGCCATCCTGCATCCATCCATCGTTAATTCCTTCCATCCATTATCTATTCATCCTTCCTGTCATCCATCCATCCATCCATCCATCCTTCCTTCCTTCCTGCCATTCATCCAAATTTCCATCCATATTTCCTTCCTTCCTGCTATCTATCCTTCATTCCTTCCATCCATCATCTATCCATCCTTCCTGCCATCCTGCATCCATCCATCCACCCTTCATTCCTTCCATCCATTATCTATCCATCCTTCCTACCATCCATCCATCCTTCCTTCCTGCCATCCATCATTTATCCATCCATCCATCCTTCCTGCCATCCTTTCTTCCTTCCTTCCATTCATCCAAATTTCCATCCATATTTCCTTCCTTCCTGGAGCGTCCGTCCATCCATCCATTATGTTTTATTATGATTTTAGGACTTCATGATAATACTGTAGTACTGTACTGCATATGAATTTGTATCAATATTGTTGGATATGCCAAATTACCCATGATAATACTGTCATGGCATTACTATCTGATACCGTCAACTGTAGTGATGGATAGATAGATAGATAGATAAATGCTATTACCATCTGACATCATGACTGTAGCACTGTACCAAGACACCATTCTTTCTTGTTAGAGGAAAAGAGATCTTGTCCAGACTGCATTTCTCTCCTACACCCGTGTTCGCTCTGGGAAACTGGATACCCAGAGTTCTGTACTCATGGGGGTGCGGCGGTCACAACTGCGGCCTCGCTCAGGTGCTTTTCTCCTCTCCAGGTGAGATGATGGGATCACATGACTTGGTTGTACTATTTTATTACACTTCTTAAATATCCATTTAGATTACTGATGCATTCTGGAATTGCAGATTGGAGCGTACCGGTGATCGCCAAGCGTCTGAATGCCCGTTACGACTGGCTGAATGGTCGCTGGGGTGCAGATCCGTACAGATTGCTGGATGCCGGTGATGGTTGTGAACTTGTGGCGTCTGTCAAAGGTGCTGTCGCATGGGTGTCAGAGGGTGGATGCTCTTTCTTCAAAAAGGTGAGCTACATGAGCAAGGCAACATGGATATTTGTTCAAGACACAATATATGGCCCGATTAACAATGTCTTTATATGTTTAAGATAAAAAACATGGCTGAGTCCAATGCGACTGGGGTTTTGGTGTATGCCTTGCCTGGGAATCCCATTCAGGACATGAACTGCTCAGGAGACGAATGTTCCACCTCGCTCAACATACCTGCGTCTATGGTTCATATTGAACCCTCTGTCATGCAAGCCCTACGGTGAGCAAATTGTTTGTAGACCATGACTGAGCACCGTCCGAGAGAGAGATTTGTTTGTTCTTACCCCTGGTTTATCATTACGTTTTTTTTAATTCCATATTTTTTATTGATATTGACCGATATATGTTAATTTTTAATGTTATCGTTATCAGCCCAATAAGAAAATTTGGCCGATATATTGGGCTGATAACAATAACATTAATAATTAACATATATAATGGATTATTTCCTTCAGCTGAAACACTTCAGATGCGCACTGTCCACCATGATGGTTTTGAATTGCTTGAAATATGATTGGAGTCACTTCAAAAAGGAAAATACAGTTAAGTGACACGTGTGCAGCCCAAGTCTGTCATATAGGCTACATAATATCATAATGAGAACATTATAATTGTGTGCTTGGGACATGGCTTTTAATGGTGAAACTTTTATCTTTGTAAACAACCTCTCAAGAATTATATAAAAATTTATCGGCCAAAAAAATCAGTTATCGGCTTTCAAATATAATATTATCGGTTATCAGTATTGACCAAAATTTTCATATCAATGGATCCCTACCATATTTTATTCCCTTTATTCTGGGTTTGTAATTAAATCTTGGTACTCAGATTTTGAGATTTCACTCTGTACATTTGTAATCTCAGTGTTAATGTTCTTATCAGTGTTGGTATTGTTAACTAAAACTATTCACAGTAGTTTTTTGTTCATTTAAGTGAAGCTCAAATATGTATATATATATATATATATATATATATATATATAAATTTTAGATGAAAACTTAAATGAAATAAGAAATGTTTTAGCAACTAACTAAAATAAAGTATTTAAACGGTTAGTTCACCCAAAAATGAACTTTCAGTCATTAATTCCTCTCCCTCATGTCGTTCTACATCCGTAAGACCTTCGTTCATCTTCAGAACACAAATGAAGATATTTTTGATATCTAAAATAACACTGGTTCTTATTTGCATATCGGAAATGCAAATATACTTCCACCAATAAATAATATTTATTCTTCACTGCAAATAATTCATTTGCCACCATGTTACAATATTTTAAGTAGTTTCCTTTACATACTGAAACCAAACAGTGTGTTAAAGTTTCTGTGACTTTAACTCAGGTTAACCTATGGTTAAAAAAACACACGGTATCAAACATAATTTGAAAAGTCTCACACATGTGAATTTGCAGCCTCTACTATGCCTTAATTGTGTACTTTAAAGTTTAATCAGTGTTGTCTTTTCTTTTTTTAAATGTCGTGGATTGTTTGCGATAGAAAGGGGCGTCCTGTGAATGTAACATTCCAGATCACACCTTCACCAAACTTCTTCTTTGCGATCGACCAGAAGGGGGCGCTGTCTGAGATGGGCTGGTTTCTCTACCCAACCTTTAGATTCATGGCCTGGCAGGCTCAGTGGTAAGAACACTGCTATCTGTTTGGTGAATGTTTCATCCACTTTACAGCTAATATTTAACATGTTTAAAACATGATATGTTATGTTATCCTACAGGTTCACATTCAATGAGGCTTTGCAGGAGCAGCTGAGTCGGCCTGCCATTACAGTACCTGTGTTTGACCGTCATCTGATGCATGGAGAGACGGGCGCTCAGGCAGGGGTGGATCTCCCTGGAGGTTTGAGCTTCACATTAGTAACGTCTACCATTGCAGGCCTGTCATTCAAAGCTAGACATCACAATTTTTATTCTGTTTTTCTATATAGACATTTTAAAATATGATGTTCTGGAGTTGGACGCCTCCCTGTCCTGTCCCGGCCGCAGGGACGAGACGTGTGCTCACTGGGATCACACCGTACAGCTGTACGTGTGCTGCGATCATACCAGCCCGTACTGCAACCTTGAGCTCGGCCGCTGGATAACGGCCTTCCGCAGGTGCTTGATCATCCTGAATTGTTGCTGTTTTCTCAAGCGCATAATTTTGGACCATTTTAGCCTTAGTCAGTGAGCTAGTGCTTGAAACTGTTTGTGACTATCTTTACAGAGGAACAGGTCATTGGCTGACGGATGTGTCTCCTTTGATTCCCCTGCTAAATAACAATAAGTGTTCTTTCACCATGAAGACTGTGCCGTGGGCGATGCCATGGATGACGTCTCTCAATCTACGCTTTAGTCAAAGCAACCAGACAGGTCAGAACATTATAGTACAGGTCATAAAAACACTCAGTGTGGCAACTTTGTGCAAGGTCTTTAAATCAACTGGTTTTTTGGTGAATGTATGAAGTCGGTTATCTTCAAGTCCTACAACCACCGGTGAAGTTAATCACATTAACTTGTAATGCTTCACAAACACAAAGTGACACAATATTTTTATTTTGTACTCATTGTGAACAGTATACACTGTGGTTCAAAGTTTGGGGAAAATCTCTTTCAAGGAAAGTCTGTTCACTCCGCGCAGGCAACGCCTCCAGGTAGGGTGACCACCTGGCTATTGATCGGGACACGTGAGACAGATAAATTTACTACTATGTAAATATTGATTTACATTCGTTGGCAAACTTGGCATAGCTTGAAACATCTTCTAGAAACATTAAATCCTGGAGAGTAGAGAATTCTAGATTCACGAGTGCACATGCAGTAGGAGCACACTAGTGCTGCAATGACACGTCAACGTCATCGATTGCGTCGACTACGAAAATACGTCGACGTGTGTGAAATGCGTCGACGCGTCACACTGTTTACATTCATCTAATGAATGGCGGCTTCTGCTCCTGGGAACGGAGAAAGTTCCATTCTATCACAAAAACACAGACCACGATTATCAAAAGTATGGGAATACTTTAAACAGAGGCCAAATAAAATGCTCCTTTGTTCCCTTTGCAGAACCGAAATGGCGTACCACCTATGGAATTGGATCTCTGCCAAATTTTTGCGCGCGCAAGATCATATTTGTGAACTGAGTTGAGGAGAAAATCTTCGTCTCGCAAATAAGAAAATATTTCGAGCGAACGAAAATCAGTTTTGCATTTCAAAGAAGTTTATTTGGATGTGCGCGGACGTTCTCTTTCGCACGTGCAAGCTTTCAGTTGCTCGCGCTCCTGATTCCCGCCCTGCGCGCTCACTGAGCGCCGACCGCTCGCCCGCTCAACACAAACCAGTGTTACAATGTGCCAAACTTCCAGCCAATCAGAGATGAGGCTGCTAAATTCTGATTGTCTGGCTTGACAGCTAATCACAAGACTCCCTGCATTACAGACAGCGCTAGAGGAAAAATACATGGTTCAGGAGACGTTTGTTCAATGGCTTGAACACTATCAAAGTTTCTTTTTAAGACTGTATAGAAAGTCTTTGGCACTCTTCATTTTAAAGTTCAAATGTCTACCACTGGACGAAGACACATAAGTGGCTTATTTTTAATCAAAATCAAATCGTATTATTACATAATGGCGTGTCCCAGTGTTTCTACACCTCAATGAACTGCTAAATTAGTTCTAACTTCTTACGTAAAAAAAGATCGCTAGATTAATAAAAAAAAACCTTAATAAAAATAATCGTTAGAGTAGTCGACTAATCGGGGGGGAATAATCGTACAGCCCACGCATGTAGCTTATAATATCAGAGCGAGAGAGAATGGGCGTCCAGTTTTGCGCAAGAAGGGAATCTGCCTGCTCGCGCATTTATTTCGCTTTTGACATTTCGTCATTATAATAACACCATAGAAACTGCCTAAATGATCTATTAACGTGAGAAGAAAGTCATGTCTGAAAGTTCAATTTTTCAATTTTTGTTATTGGTTAAAATTAATCAATTACGTGGTTCCATATCAGTTAGGACGCCGCTTTAGAAGGGACTTCCGTGTAGGCAGATGACACTAGGTTTTGAAGCAGAACCTAAGATTAAATATTTGCATACACCCAATATTTTCTTGGAAAAAAGATCTCAGAGTGTAATTTACTGTTTGCAGCTGTAAAAGCTGTTGCTCACCCACACATGTTCTAGTGAGTCATCCTCAAAGGAACAATGTAACTTGCAGAGTCCTGTAAAGCAGTCTGTTATTTGAAGCTTCCTGCGCACTTGTAGATTGTACAATCACCTTAAATAAGCATACAGGTATTTAAATGTTTACAATTGTCATATATTATTGTTTGCTCTATTTTTAGTGCACTTGCAGGAAATCATATTGATTTTTGAAGCTGCATTTAGTGTCTCGGCTGTTTCGCAGAATGCGTCAATGCAGCTTCAGTTACTGTAGTAATAAGCCAAGTCAAATAGTTTGCCGTGGGATGAGAACATCTGTTATGAATATTTACATAATCTAAAATTACCTTTGCAGGTAATTACTCGGAGAGATTGTACCCTTTCAAGGTAGAGTCACTCTTCACTGGTGGGACGTTTGACAAAGACTATAACAGCAGATACCAAGAGATCAAGTTCAGTCTTCCAGCTTCAACAAAGAAGGTGATAAATCCTCCCAAAATTATTATTATTGTTTATCAATAATATTTTTATAATAAATACATTTTAACATTTATTATATAATATAATATAATATAATATGATTAAGATTTTACTTATACAAAAAAGTGTATATATATATATATATATATATATATATATATATATATAATTCTTTTTATAAATAAAAACTTCATAATCATAAAATTATAATATAACAATTTTTTAAATGTTATTCTAAAATTGTTGTTGTTAATAAAAATAATTTTAATAATACATTAAATAAAAAATTCCATTATCTTTGTTTTTTTTAATTATTTTTATTAGTAGTAGTAGTAATTTTATATTAAAAAGTAAAAAATTAAAAGAAAAAGTAAAAGAAAAAAATTATATATATTATTATATATTATTAAAAGTAAAGTTTTATAAATATTTATGAACTAAATATTTTCCATGAATTGAATGTGTATTTTTGTGTGTGTGCTGGAATGGCAGGTGGAGTTATACGCCGTTATCACGGCTCACGGATCTGACGAGAACTTCTGCGGTGAATTTTGTGTGACATCACACCACTTCCTGATCAACAGAGCCATCAATAACAGCCTCATATTTGAGACAGCTGGTTAGTAGGACCAGGGTGACAGGATGATTGGAGTGTGACACCTGATAAGATTTTATCACAGTAATTAAAGTAATGTGCTCACACTGTGCCAGTGAGTAAAACAGATGTGCATTTCCCGGTAGGATCACCCCTGGGCTGTGCCATGCGGGTACCTGAAGGGGCAGTGCCAAATGAACATGGTACCTGGCTGTACGGCCGCGGAGGCTGGTGCGACGGGCTCCAGGTGGATCCGTGGAGGACCGACATCACTTCCCAGGTACAATAAATTGGAGCAGAACAGAATGTAGAAGCAAAAACATGATGAGGTCAGGTAACGGCAATGACTACGTTTACATGTGCGCTAATAATGTGATTATTTATAATAATCAGAGTAAGGACACGACACTAGCAAACCTCACTCCTGTTTACATGAAGTTGATTAGTTAATTGCTAAGAATTGTGGTTATTTTTATCTCCATTATTCACATACCTCAATGCACAGCACAAATGATGAACTCACATACAGTAGGTTACTGGCCTCTGTTACATTTACTGTTTTAATCCACTTACATCAAATGCAAAACATATAGGGCTAGATTTGCTAACAGTTTGTGCCAGCACAAACCATGTTTTGGCGTAAAAAAAAAAACTACTGTCAAGATTTACTAAAGATGCGCAGTGAAAAATTAGTGATGAAAAGGCATTGACAGTTATTTTTTTGCGGCTGACCTTATTGCACATGCATTTATAGGCGTTTCCCTTTCAGACACAAAATCTATGGGAGGAGAGAATTTAAATGAATCGCACAAGTTGATTTTACTAAGGTTTGCGCTCGTCAATTTACTAGTATTTGCGGCATTATTTACTGCCCAAAAAGCATGTCTTAAACCAGATGCTAATTAGTTTTGGATCTACTGAACTGTGAGTTCCTCTCTCATCTTCATTCTTTTTGAATTGCGCTCTCAAGCTAATTTGCCCCGTTTAGTAAATCGGGCTCATAGAATAATGTATTTTTTTTGGTGATGAGCCTAAAATGACTCCATTTTGATGTTTTCGACCATCAATATAATTCATTATTATTTATGTTGTGCAACGTTGACTACATGAACTCAGTATCTTCAGCACCCCAAAAATGTGATGCTTTCTTTTACCTCCATGCTCACGAATCTGCACACGACACGTCACCCGTGTACGTCACAAGAACCTCCACACATCGGTGTTTACATGCCTGTTTATTGTGATTTTAATCTGCATATGCCACATATTTTACTAAGAGAGCTTAATCACATTAATTAGATCAAAGTATTGTTTACATGAGGGAACGTTTAATCTCAATATATCCTAAATGTCATTGAAGTCACATTATTAGGGTGCATGTAAATGTAGTCCGTGTAAATAGGTCATGAAGTAAAATAGGTCAGGCTTTCCGATTATGTGTATGATGTGTTAATGATTAATGTGATGAAGGATGTGTTAATGATTTTAAAATATTTTGTTCCTCTCACAGCTGGACATGAGTGGAACCAATTCTGTCCTTTACTTTGGACTCTATGAGGGACGCAACCCAAATCCAAAGACTGACCCGGGGTACATTATTATGTACTCCTATCTAGTGTTTTATAAATGATTTTACAGATCTGTAAAAATATTCTGTTTTTAAATCTCATTTGAATCTTTTAAAGTTTCGACAGCAGTAATCATTCTTTTTCCTACATTCAGAATCACTCATTTTTGTGTTAATGATGTGTTCATTTTAGTATTTCCTCATGCTGCTCTTTTGTTTTAAACCAAAAAGTTAGTTTATATGTGCAATCTGAAGTTATTATTAAAAATATCAAACGTTTACAGCAGTTGACTACTGAGATTAGACACTCTGGATATGATTTAATATAAACAAAACATATTTTCAAATAAATTGTATGACTTAAGAGACATCAGTCTCACTGAGATCATTTATTTGTATTACTAGCCTGACTTGACTAGCGAGCTGCCTATGTAGGCAGCATTTTAAGGCATCAAAGTCGCTCTCAATGCAAAGTATGATTATGCTGTTTTCTAAAATGCTGTATCTTCTTTTGGCTCTCCTTGGTGAAGAAACAAAAATCCCATAATGCATTCTTTAGAATGTTGCCTCAGTAGGTAGTTGTCTATGTAGGCAGCAGACTAGGTTTTGGAAAAGTGTTTAACATTATGTTTTGTAAAATAACTGGATTTGCCCTCTGTCATTCTTGTAAAGTCTTGGTAATTTGTGTCTAATGCCCAGTATACATTATACGACTTTGGACGAAAGATGACCAACATGAAACAATTGTGATTTCTTTAGTCGTTTAAAGACAAGGTTTAAAGACGGCTGTTGTTGAGACCAAAGATAGCCTGCGATAATGTTCTGACGGTGTCAGAAATGTAGGATGACCATCTCGCAGTGTGTTTGCTGCTACGACCCATGACCACGGACTAGCCAATAAAAATGCAACATGAAATGACGTATTGATCAAGGAATAGCGGCACATAAAAACCACAGCTGTCAACGCTCAATTCATCTTGCTCTGTTTATTTACCACCAGCACAAGCTAATGGCATTTTATTCTTCTACTAACTAATGATTCAATAGGTGTCATCATCGTACAGTCCACATACGTCGTCCCCAAGTTTATTAGATCATGTGTGATTTGTAACGATCTTAAAAGATTGCTAAATCTGTAGAAAGAGATTCTTCATGAAACGCTTTCATCTGAAGTTTTACAATTATGTGCAATTAGACAAGTCTCCAGTAGCTTCTTAAACTTAAAGTGGAAGGAAGACCAGGAAATCTTGATCTTCATTCTTGAGAAAATTGCTTTTTACTTTCAAGGAGCTTTTAAGCACCTGATTCTGAGGACTGACCCATTGTGACCGTATCTGAGTCACAGAGGTTGAGGCTCAACTAGTTTCCACACTTCTTCTGCGTTCTGGAATTGAAATGTTGTGCTGCTAATGCTGGTTTCACATCAATTAGAACAGAACAGCAAATGCACTTTATTATGTTATGGACATATTTATGTGCACTATAAGATTTTTAAAAGCCATATGTCATATTTAAGCAAATCGATGCGTACGTCCGTCTGCCGGAAGCTAATTATTAAATATAATTTAGTTTTAAATATGGATATTTTTCTTACAAAAACCCATCGATTCGCTTCATTAACGCCTTTATTAAATTCCTGGAGCCGTATTGATTATATTTATGATGGATGGATGCATTTATTTTGGGCTTCAGAACACGCCGCCCGTTCACTTGGAAGAGCCAGGATATTTTTAAATATATCTCTGATTGTGACTCATCTGAAAGAAGATGGTCATATACACCTAGGATGGCTTGAGGTTGAGTAAATCATCTGATAATAAAAATTTTTTTGGTGAACTCTCCCTTTAATAACTCAAGGTTTGTGCAACCATTATCAACACAGGATAACAAACCTTTGACGTCAAGTAGAGCAAATAAAAGTTTTATGTGTTGTTACAATAAAAAAGGTGGGACAATATTTTGAGACAAACACCTTGGCAGAGAGCAGTCGTCCTCTCATTTAAAATTGAAGAAGTCGTTTTAAATGTGCAGAAAACAATAAAATTGTGACCTAAACGGCACCAATATGGTAAGTCATATTTTTCTGTAGCGGAATATATATGTATGTATGTATATATTGCTTGTTTTCGAACGCTTTTCCTGTTTTTTTCCTAGATGTCTCGGCTCATATTGCTATTTTGTGGGATATTCATTGGTTTTCTCTTTGTTCAGCAACTCATAACCGTTAGATTTGACCTTCTAGCCAGAGCACTCGCATCTCCGTGTACTCTTTCCTCTCAAGACAAAAGTCGTGCGTGGAAAATGAATGGTATGTTCCTTATCACTTAATTCTTGTAACTCATATTTCAAGTCATATTTGCTTTGTAATTACAGAAGCAGTGTGGACATAGTCTCAATTTTTATTAACTTTATTTACTTATTTTTTTTCTTCTATGCTGCAACTTTAAGAAAACAAAAATAAAGTTCTTATTTTGTGAAAAAAACAAAACAATTATGTGCACAATTTATATTTGTTACATTGTCTACAAAACTAATTTCAAGCATTTAAGCTTTTAGATCAAAATATTTGTAATATGAGCAACACTACCATTCAAAAGTTTTTGAAAGAAGTCTCTTCTGCTCACCAAGGCTGGATTTATTTAATCAAAAATACAGTAAAACAGTAATTATGTGATATATTATTGTACAGCTGCAGGGTTGGGGAGTAACGAAATAAAAGCAACTTAGTTACGTATTTAAAATGCAAAATTTGAGTAACTGTATTTCATTACAGTTACATTTTAAATGGGTGGTAATCAGATTACAGTTACATCTGAAAAGTATTTTAGATTACCAAAGTGATTACTTTGAATTTTAATGTCATTTAAACAGCGATTGGTGATTCTCTGACTCTGACCGTCTGAAAAAGCGGAGTTAAGTTTCACCAACATTTTAATACTTTTAAGAGGGATCATAAAAAGGTTGTTATTTTTATTTAGTACTGTCCTGAACAAGACAAAATGACTGAATTTATCAAAAAAAGTGCCCAACTGTCAACTTAACTGTCCTGTCATGACCTGATGATCCACGACTGTTTTCATGTTTTGTGACAGTTGTTTGTGAGTCATTTTATAATTCACTCGTCACTGCAACTTTTTCTCACAATTTGTTTTTTCCCTCACAATTGTGAGTTTGCATTTCACAATTCTGACTTCTTTTTCTCAGAATTGCGAGATTTAAACTCAAAATTGCAAGTTATAAAGTCAGAATTGGGAGATATAAACTTGCAATACTAACTTTGTTTCTTGCAATTGTGAATTAAGTATGTGAGTTTATATCTCATAATTCTGTCTTTTCTCAATATTTTCAGTTTATATCTCATAATTTTGACTTTATAACTCGTAATTGCAACTTTTTATCACGCAATTCTGAGGGAAAAAGTCAGAATTGTGAGAAAAAACTTGCAATTACCTTTTTTGTGTTTGTTTCACACTTATTAGTATTCCAAAGTATTCTAAATAAACGTTACAAATTACTTTTTAAAGCATGTATTTTGTAATCTGTAGTGAAATACATTTTAAAAGTAACCTATCCAGCCCTGCACAGCTGTTTTCTATTGTAATATATTTTAAAATATAACTTATTCCTGTGATCGAAGCTGAATTTTCAGCATCATTGCTCCAGTCTTCAGTGTCACATGATCCTTCAGAATCATGCTGATTTACTGCTCAAGAAACATTTATGATTATCAATGTTGAAAACCGTTGTGCTGTTTATAGAAAATTAGATCTTTGAAACATTGTAAAAGTCTTTACAGTCACTTTTGATCAAATTAATTCAAACTTCTGCTTGAATTTCCCAGATGAGCGGGCACAGTCCCTGTACTCTCGTGTGCGCGTGTTGTGTTGGATCATGACGAGGCCTGAAAATCTGCAGAAAAAGCTCCAGCACATTCGTGCCACCTGGGCTAAACACTGTAACCAGGTCTTGTACATGAGCTCACAGAGCTCTGACTTCCCCACCGTGGGGCTCAACGTCAGCGAGGGCCGATCTCAGCTGTATTGGAAAACCATCCGTGCCTTTCAGTACCTTCATGCCCACCACCTCCAGCACGCCGACTGGTTCCTCAAAGCGGATGACGACACGTTTGTGGTAGTTGAAAACCTGAGATACCTACTTTCCTCTCATGACACTGAGGAGCCCGTTTATTTCGGACACAAGTTCCGGCCGTTCGTACGTCAGGGTTACATGAGCGGAGGAGCTGGATATGTTCTGAGCCGAGAGGCTCTCAGGAGATTTGTGCAAGGTTTCGGCACGGGGCGCTGCAAGCATTTCAGCTCCGTGGAGGACATGGCCTTGGGAAGGTGCATGGAGACCATGGGAGTGAAGGCCGGGGATTCAAGAGATCCAAACAAACGAGAAACATTTAATCCATTTGGACCGGAAAACCACCTCATTTCCCCAAAGAATGGAAAACAGCCCTGGGGCTACAGTTACTACAAAACCAGACGGGTGAGTGCAGCTGGCAGTTTTTCATTGAAAATAATTGCGAGTCATTCTACAATTAAACCTAAACCCTTCTTGGTTACTGTTGCTAACACTGAGTGTGACGCAACAATAGAGTTCAAGAGCCCGCCCACTTTTTCAGAGTCATTGGTTCCAGTCATTTCTCCCATAGGGATTTCAAAAAAAGTCTTTGTTAAAGCATTATAAGCCACAAACCAAGCTACGAGCTGAATCATAACATTATAAACTTTGATTTGAAGCAAATCTTTTTTTTTTTTTTTAAATCTGACAAAAATACAAAGGTACTTAAAGGGTTACTTCAACCAAAAATGAAAATTCAGTCATTAATTCCTCTCCCTCATGTCGTTCTACACCCGTAAGACCTTCGTTCATCTTCAGAACACAAATGAAGATATTTTTGATGAAATCTGATGGTTCAGTGAGTCTCTATTGACAGCAAGATAATGAACACTTTCAATGACCAGAAAGATACTAAAACATATTTAAAACAGTTCATGTGAGTACAGTGGTTCAACCTTAATATTATAAAGAGATGAAAAGATACTTTTTGTGCGCCAAAAAAAATCCAAAATAATGACGTTTCAACAATATCTAGTGATGGCCGATTTCAAAACACTGCTTTGAAGATTTACAAATATTTTGTTTGGAATCAGTGATTTGGTTGCATATCAAACTCCCCCCAAATCATTTAAATTGTGAAAGTTATGACGTAACGAAGCCTCGTTTACTGAAATCATGTGACTTTGGCGCTCCGAAAACTGGTTTATTGGCAAATTCTAAATACAAAATTAAAAAGTTCACCATGGTTTTGTGTCGATGTACAGCGAGAACAGATTGACCGCTAACAGTTCATGGAAACGCCCAAGCTGACTTAACGAAAACCAGGAAGTAGGAGGGGATTTATGAATGGAGGTGACAACATGACAGGATGTAGTACATCTGGATTACATTCATACTATATAGAACATACATTTTCACAAAGTAAGTTCAAATTCAAATGAAGTACCTACTCAGACAGTTCGAATTCGGGCGCACCGATTGACGTGCGAAGTGGGCGGGGCTAAAAAGCTCTTTTGGCATGTTTTGCTTATTTTGACTCTGATTGGTGTAACTTTCTTTACAGCATTATGGGTAATATAGTTTTCACCACAAATTCCACTGTTAAAGGAATATTTTAAAACCAAGTTGAAATATGTGCTTCTGTTGAAACCGTCAGCCCACATTATCAATTAACAAGCTCACAGTAGGTTTGTCTTTAAAGGTTTATAAGTTATCATTAAAAATAGAGAGTTTCCTTATAGAGAAAATCAATGGAGTTTTTAGGTCAGTCAAGGCAATTTTATTTATATGGCACTTCTTTCAATACAGATTGTTTCAAAACAGCTTTACAGTGATAACAGCAAACATCATTTTTACTTCTGTAACACGACTGTTGCACTTTATAGAAACCATTGCATGACAATGTTTGTGTCCGGTGTAAGACATTCAGTAGCAGTGAATAAGAGATTAATGTGAACAGGATGCTGATAAAGTGCAGACACATTCATACATTTAAGTGTTTCAAAGCAAAACTTTCGCAGGAAAGTGATTAAGAACTGCAGATACTGTGAATCAGAATCGAGGCAAATAGGTTTTTACCATGTTTACGAATATTTAATGTTATATTCAGTTTAAACCTACCCAAACACAGAGATATCCTGTTTCACTCAGATAAACATTTTGTAACAAGTAATTATTATTTAAATTTTTATTATATTAAAATTATATATAATTTTAGTTTCTAGATACAGCATAAACACTAAGATTAAAAATCAGATTTTTTTTAATGCAAATAATCTTTTAAATTTTATTTTAACTTTATCATCTCAGTTTGCCTCTACAGTTAAAATGACTGTACAACAAATGTTCTTTTTCTACTGTAAACTATAAAAATGTCTCTTTACTCAGCATCAAACAGCATTTTCATGCTCTAAAAATATTAAAATAACTGTAAATGTTATTAAGATATAGTTAAAATGTGTTTTAAAACAAATACGGATTTCTATTGAACTTGTGTACATTGAAGTTTAACTTTTGCATAATGACCATTTTTTAATGAATTAATTTTAATTAGTTTTATTAATTTAATTAATGTTTTTTTCTCTCTTCTCCCAGGGCCCCGACTGCTGTGCGGATTTTGCGATATCGTTTCATTACGTGAAACCTGCAGACATGTACATGCTGGAGTATTTTGCACATCACCTGCGACCATTTGGATACAAGTACAGATCCAACACTATTCATGAACAAAACTACACCAGTGAACTTAAACCACAATACAAATACAACAGACCAAAATAAAAAACAATAGATGTTTAATGTGACCAAGTGAGAACATTTGTTGGAAAAATGTTTCTGTATGAATATTTATTCATTGCCCATGAAGAGAGATTTTTTTTTTTTTGTTGTTATTGCTCAAAATAATGTCTGCATTAGATGACAACATATCAAACTACTGTAAATTTTTCGGAGCTACAGTACTGTGCAAAAGTTTTAGGCAGGTGTGAAAAAATGCTGTAAAGTAAGAATGCTTTCAAAAATAAACTTGGTAATAGATTATATTTATCAATTAACAAAATGCAAAGTGAGTGAACAGAAGAAAAATCTAAATCAAATCCATATTTGGTGTGACCACCCTTTACCTTCAAAACAGCATCAATTCTTCAAGGTAAACTTGCACAAAGTCAGGGATTTTGTAGGCATATAGTTAGGTGTATGATTAAACAATTATACCAAACAGGTGCTAATGATCATCAATTCAATATGTAGGTTGAAACACAATCATTAACTGAAACAGAAACAGCTGTGTAGGAGGAATAAAACTGGGTGAGGAACAGCCAAACTCAGCTAACAAGGTGAGGTTGCTGAAGACAGTTTACTGTCAAAAGTCATACACCATGGCAAGACTGAGCACAGCAACAAGACACAAGGTAGTTATACTGCATCAGCAAGGTCTCTCCCAGGCAGAAATTTCAAGGCAGACAGGGGTTTCCAGATGTGCTGTCCAAGCTCTTTTGAAGAAGCACAAAGAAACAGGCAACGTTGAGGACCGTAGACGCAGTGGTCGGCCAAGGAAACTTACTGCAGCAGATGAAAGACACATCATGCTTACTTCCCTTCGCAATCGGAAGATGTCGAGCAGTGCCATTAGCTCAGAATTGGCAGAAAACAGTGGGACCCTGGTACACCCATCTACTGTCCGGAGAAGTCTGGTCAGAAGTGGCCTTCATGGAAGACTTGCGGCCAAAAAGCCATACCTCCGACGTGGAAACAAGGCCAAGCGACTCAACTATGCACGAAAACACAGGAACTGGGGTGCAGAAAAATGGCAGCAGGTGCTCTGGACTGATGAGTCAAAATTTGAAATATTTGGCTGTAGCAGAAGGCAGTTTGTTCGCCGAAGGGCTGGAGAGCGGTACACGAATGAGTGTCTGCACGCAACAGTGAAGCATGGTGGAGGTTCCTTGCAAGTTTGGGGCTGCATTTCTGCAAATGGAGTTGGGGATTTGGTCAGAATTAATGGTATCCTCAATGCTGAGAAGTACAGGCAGATACTTATCCATCATGCAATACCATCAGGGAGGCATCTGATTGGCCCCAAATTTATTCTGCAGCATGACAACGACCCCAAACATACAGCGAAAGTCATTAAGAACTATCTTCAGTGTAAAGAAGAACAAGGAGTCCTGGAAGTGATGGTATGGCCCCCACAGAGCCCTGATCTCAACATCATCGAGTCTGTCTGGGATTACATGAAGAGAGAGAAGCAACTGAGGCTGCCTAAATCCACAGAGGAACTGTGGTTAGTTCTCCAAGATGTTTGGGCCAACCTACCTGCCGAGTTCCTTCAAAAACTGTGTGCAAGTGTACCTAGAAGAATTGATGCTGTTTTGAAGGCAAAGGGTGGTCACACCAAATATTGATTTGATGTAGATTTTTCTTCTGTTCACTCACTTTGCATTTTGTTAATTGATAAATATAAACTATTAACATGTCTATTTTTGAAAGCATTCTTACTTTACAGCATTTTTTCACACCTGCCTAAAACTTTTGCACAGTACTGTATGTCTTCTATGTTTCTTTAAATTGAAAGCCGGCATTTAATATTTTTCTCTGTATAATGCAGTCGCATTTCGACATTTTAAATACTTTTCCTGGCCATTAGGTATCCAAATGCATGCATTTATTCAATTGATCAAGTGCAGTTTAGCTATTTAAAATAACTGTGCTTCTTCTGTGCAGTTTAGTTATTTAAAATGTTCAGTTAAATATTGAAAGTTAATTTTTTTTAAGTACTAAATGATCCATTAGCTTTATTTCTTTAGTTATCCCATAGATTTTTCTAGTATCCCATCCCCTTGCATCAGTTTCAATGCTCTAATGATAAGACTTAAGTTTTCACACAGGATTTTTTGCAGGCCTGTTTACTATCAAATCGGTTTTTGGTGCCATTGCAACCTCCAAACCAGAACGGAGCACATACATTGGCCTTTGGATCAAAGTACCATTTAAGAACATACTCTCGACACGGACCGGGATCCAGAGGCTCTAGGCACCCCTCCCCTGAGAGAGAGAAAATTGAAAGATAGTTATTATGTTTACATAATTATTTGTTTTATCACTTTTGAATGGCTGTATGGGCGTTTACCTGCTGTAAAATCATTCTGTACGAGCAGCGGCGGGTCAGTCCTGTACGTACGCTGATTCGGCTGGTCCAAAGACATGAAAGGGATATCTGTGTGGCGGTTCAGCTCACGGCTTGCCAAAGATGCTGCAGCGGTGTCGATGATGTCCATGTTGTCTGGTTTAGGACCATAGTAGCACAACTCTCCAAGTGGATCTGACTGATTGATTTAGTGTAATATTAATATCTCTTCATAACTAGAGTACTTGGATAATAATAGCGATCATCAAAAATCAAACATTTGTATTTCTACAAATACTGTCCTGCGATTTAACAAAACATTTAAAAAAGAATTCTAAATATTGTCTCTTAATTAATATGAAGTCATAAAAAATACACACATAATAATAATAATAATAATGCAAATATAATAAAATGTCTTACTGATGTAATTTTTTCATGATTCTTTTAAAAAAAATCTGTTATTTCAAATATTAATAATTTAACATTATAATAAAAAATACCTAAATAGCATAATATTTGTCCTGCAACATTTCATTTCTCAAACATAGTGTATCTTTCAGACCAAATATGCTGCTCTCCAATCAAATATGGCGACTTTAGATGCATCGTGAGTTTAACTAGTGGTTGACTGAAGTGTTTGTGTCACTTAACCATGGAGCTGGAGATAGTGCTGAATGTTGATCCATCAGTGTTATCACAGACCTTACGGAGCAATTTGTTTTTCACAACTAGACACAGGGACAGAAAACATGAATTTAATTAATGCAGATGATCCTGTAGCTCTGATGAGTCAAAGTCAAGGATTTGATTTCCATTGAACTCAAAGTTGCATTGGATAAACAAGCAAATATAAAGCCCTTTAATGGGACTGTTCACAAGAGAAATTGTCAGCATTTACTTTACCACACAAATGCATGTATATTAATTTTGCCAAGTAAGACATGTTGTTGATCCCGGAACAACATTCATGTCTGAAAATTTAGTCCTCGCGCTATCCCTACCCCTGAACCTAACCGTACCCGTAACTTATCACTCAAATCAGAGTGAATAACACTGATGTATTTAAAGAATGTATGATAAAGAATGTATTTCACTACAGATTACAAAATACATGCTTTAAAAAGTAATTTGTAACGTATTTCGTTACATTACTCAAGTTTAGTAACTTAATCTAAATACTTTAGAATACTTTAGAATACTAATAAGTGTGGAACAAACACAAAAAAGGTGATTGCAAGTTATATTCTCACACTTTTTCCCTCAGAATTGCGTGATATAAAGTTGCAATTGCGAGTTATAAAGTCAGAATTATAAGATATAAACTCACAATATTGACAAAAGTCAAAATTATGAGATCTAAACGGACAATATTGAGAAAAGTCAGAATTATGAGATATAAATTCATACTAAATTCACAATTGCAAGAAAAAAAGTCAGTATTGCAAGTTTATGTCTCCCAATTCTGACTTTATAACTTGCAATTGTGAGTTTAAATCTCGCAATTCTGAGAAAAAGAAGTCAGAATTGTGAAATTCAAACTCACAATTGTGAGAGAAAAAAACTAATTGTGGGAAAAAGTTGCAGTGACGAGTGAATTATAAAATGACTCACAAACAACTATCACAACACATGAAAACAGTCGTGGATCATCAGGTCATGACAGGACAGTTAAGTTGACAGTTGGGCAATTTTTTTTTATAAATTCAGTCATTTTGTCTTGTTCAGGACAGTACTAAAAAAAAATAACAACTTTTTTATGATCTCTCTTAAAAGTATTAAATGTTGATGAAACTTAATTGTGTTTTTTCAGACTGTCAGAGTCAGAGAATCACCAATTGCTGTTTAAATGACATTAAAATTCAAAGTAATCACTTTGGTAATCTAAAATACTTTTCAGATGAAACTGTAATCTGATTACCACCCATTTAAAATGTAACTGTAATGAAATACAGTTACTCAAATTTTGTATTTTAAATACGTAACTAAATTACTTGTATTTCGTTACTCCCCAACCCTGTGTAGAAGCACCTCTGGTTGTAAGCCTAAACTTGACAAACTGTAAACTTGTCCCTTAAATCTGATTGGTTGATTTGAATGTTGTTTCAGGATCAACAATGATGCAAGAACATGATGTACTTGGAGAAATCACATTCACCACATGATATACACCTACCCCTACCTGATAAAAGCTTTACTCCTACTAAATACACTTTAGACACTTTATTTCCACTTTTCTAATATTTTCATCATTTTTATTTAAAGGATTAGTTTACTTCAGAATTAAAATTTCCTGAAAATTTACTCACCCCCATGTCATGATGTTTGTTTTTCTTTCTTCAGTCGAAAAGAAATGAAGGTTTTTGAGGAAAACATTCCAGGATTTTTCTCCATATAGTGGACTTCAACAGTTACCAACGAGTTGAGGGTCCAAATTGCAGTTTCAATTCATCTTTCTACACAAACCCAGATTAGGAATAAGGGTCTTATCTAGTGAAATGATCGGCCATTTTCTAAAAAAAAAAAAACAATATATACTTTTTACCCACAAATGCTCGTCTTGCACTGCTCTACGATGTGCCACACATTATGTAATCACGGTGGAAAGGTCATACTGACGTAGGCGGAAAAGGGCAAAAGGTAGGACAAAAAATCTCATTTTCTCCTCCAACTTCAAAATCGCCCGACGTTTTCCCTTTTTTTGTGAAGAGGCCGTTTGACTTAATCTTTGCATGTTTGCTTTGTAGACGCTTGCTACAGTTCCAGTTTTTATTTTAGATTTTTTTTTAGAAAATGACTGATCGTTTCACTACAAAAGACCCTTATTCCTCGTCTGGGATCATGTAGAGATCTTTGAAGCTGTATTGAAACTGCATTTTTGACCTTCAACCCATTGGTAACTGTTGAAGTCCACTATATGGAGAAAAATCCTGGAATGTTTTCCTCAAAAACCTAAATTTCTTTTCGACCGAAGAAAGAAAGACATAAACATCTTGGATGACATGGGGGTGAGTAAATTATCAAGAAATTTTAATTCTGAAGTGAACTACGGTAATCCTTTAAAATAAAGGCTGAGCTGATATATAATGGGAGAAGAATGAGTTTGAAAAAAGGTGGATTCGAACTCTGGTCGATCGTGTAAGAAGTTAGAAGTTAACTTTTTTTTCTTTTTTGTCTGGCCCAACCAGACATTGGTGTGCAGAGTTAGTGTAAATAGCCTTTACCAACAAGGACGTGGACCATTTGGGTAAACTATCCATTTAATTGTGTAAAATGAATGCCTTGCGACATACCAGGAAGTATACTGAAGTCTTCTATGGAAAACATATGCTCCTCAGTGGGCTGGGATGCTATTAACTTCAGCTCCTCCTCAAAATCCTTCTTGACCTGGTTACTTTTATTCAGCAACCCTATAGCGAACATAGTGATATTGGCTGAATGAGCCTCTTTGACAGCATCCGCCAGCTTCACCGTGTCACGATGATCCGTCTGGCCATCCGTAATAACCACCGCCACTTTGTTCACACCAGGGCGAGAAAAGCGGAAGATCTCTTTGGCCTTTCTGATGCCACTTCCTGTGTAAGTGCCCTCTCCAATATAGGACATATTGCGCACAGCTGCTTTCACTTTATCTCGAGTTAAATCCGCTTGTAAGCTTGCAATCACCTTGGTAATGTGGCTGTAGAGAACGACCCCTATACGCGTCACCTTTGGATGGACTGACACGTGGTCGATAAAGGTACTCACAAAGTCTTTAATGATTTCAAAGTTCTTTGGGCCGACGCTCTCAGAGCTGTCGATCACAAACACCAGCTCAAGAGGTGTTACTCTGCATTTCCAGCCACAACCTGAATATCCAGAATAAATCATCCAATTCAGTATGTGCAATTCATCACAAAGCACTCAAATTTAGAAACAGATCTGCAATTTGATTACTTACCACAAATGCATCTGATTAGAAAGATTATTTCCTCTCTCTGCAAAATACAGAAATCTTTTTACTGAGTTAATTATTTAGGGGTTCAAGTGCGTAGCACTGAAACCTTATTGTAATTGTTAAAATTACCCCGTAAAAGTGATCAGGCAGACCAAACCGTAAGTTGTAGAGACATGAAACTTTGAGGGCTGATAGTACTCACACCGTCTACAACGTCACCAAGGCTCGCCCCGATCGGCCTGACATTTTAGTAAAGGTGGCTCTGAAAAGTATGAAATTGCTCATAACTCCTAAACCGTTCAAGGTGAAATCTTGCAGGTGGAATTTTCATTTTTTTGGATCTTTTAAAAGAAAAACAAAAAACTACTTTTGCGAACTAGTCCTGGGTTTTTGGCCTGATCGGAACCAAACCAATGGAGCAAGATTCTCTGAAGTCTGGTTGTCAATAATGATCAAAAATAGTCCCTAAGGGCTGCCAGAACATTCGAAGAGGGCAGAGCCACCTTTAATAAAATGGCTATAACTCGTGAATGAAATTTCACCAAAGTCAGCACAAGTACTCAATCTGTGGTTGTGTGAAAAAGGATGCAGCCACTTGGTGGCACTACAACGGGAAAAAAAACATAAATATTGCTACTTCACTGTTAGTCCGATTTACATGAAAATTGGCATGCAGTGTCTTTGTTTGAGCTGCCATGATTGTCCATGAGGACAAGTATCTCAAAATACATGTCTGCCATTGGCCAATGAATTTTGAGCAACTATCAGACAAGGTTAACGGAGGCTGATCGGAATAGAAACTCACTGGGCCTGTTTGACTCGCGGCCCAAGAAGCCTGTGAGAAATTTTGAAAGAAATAGGACACGGGGCCTTCACATTTTTGCAACGCACATGACCGGACCAGACTGTTAAAAGTTATTTTTACACAAAATTGGGTTACAAATGCAAAACTATTTTTTTCATTTTCCAACAATCACATGATGGTGAGGTCATGTAACAACATATCATTTAAAACTGTTATTTCTTTAGTTTCAAACCCTTTTTACATTGCAATAAATTACTTAAAAGTTTTGGACCTTTAATGACAGGGTGGAAAATTAATTCTTTTATCTGTGCCCATACCGTGATACCAGGTTCTCCTTTTGTTCCTGATTTACCCTGCGATTGTAAGAAGACACAATGTTCAGTGTGTTAAATATAAAGATGTTGATTATAGTGTTGTCAGCTATCATAATCCTCAATGATTAAAAAGCAAGTCTAGCATGAAGAGTTTTTCAACTAATCAAAATTTCCCTCTCAGTTCTTCTCACCGGTGGTCCTATAAGTCCTTCTTCTCCCGGGCTTCCACGGTCCCCTTTGCGTCCTTGTGCTCCTTGTAACCCACGATCCCCCTAAAACAGAGCAGTTACATCACAAAGGTGAAGCTCATATTTTCAAACATGAGTTGATGAACCAATTATTTTTTTTAAACTGCATGTCAAGTGTGATTTTTGGAGTTTGTGGAAAGAGTATTGTGTTTGACAAGAAAAGTCATGCAGGTTTGTGTTTTTGGGTGAAGGATTCATTTAATGCCAACTTTACAAAATATGAAGAGTCTCCTCACCTTCTGTCCCGGCAGACCCTCTCCAGGGGACCCTCTTGGCCCGGGTATACCCTGATATCCAGGATCACCCTATACAAAACAGCACGAAGAACATGAGAATTTAACAGTTTCAGTATTTTACAACTAAATGTGTTCAGAAATACTGTATCCTGTTGGAAAGCCTCAGATCCCCGTTACTTTTGGTCCTTGTATGCCCTCTCCTGGTAATCCTGGAGGACCAGCTGGACCAGTCTGACCAATGGAGCCCTGCAGACCACAAAAACACTTCTGAGCAAATCTGAACAAGCCAATCTGAACAGAATCACATTTTGCATATATATATATATACACATATATACGTTATATATACACTCACCTAAAGGATTATTAGGAACACCTGTTCCATTTCTCATTCATGCAATTATCTAATCAACCAATCACACAGCAGTTGCTACAATGCATTTAGGGGTGTGGTCCTGGTCAAGACAATCTCCTGAACTCCAAACTGAATGTCAGAATGGGAAAGAAAGGTGATTTAAGCAATTTTGAGCGTGGCATGGTTGTTTGGTGCCAGACGGGCCGGTCTGAGTATTTCACAATCTGCTCAGTTACTGGGATTTTCACGCACAACCATTTCTAGGGTTTACAAAGAATGGTGTGAAAAGGGAAAAACATCCAGTATGCGGCAGTCCTGTGGGCGAAAATGCCTTGTTGATGCTAGAGGTCAGAGGAGAATGGGCCGACTGATTCAAGCTGATAGAAGAGCAACTTTGACTGAAATAACCACTCGTTACAACCGAGGTATGCAGAAAAGCATTTGTGACGCCACAACACGCACAACCTTGAGGCGGATGGGCTACAACAGCAGAAGACCCCACCGGGTACCACTCATCTCCACTACAAATAGGAAAAAGAGGCTACAATTTGCACAAGCTGTTGAGACATTCAGATGGAAGAGTCAGAATTTGGCGTAAACAGAATGAGAACATGGATCCATCATGCCTTGTTACCACTGTGCAGGCTGGTGGTGGTGGTGTAATGGTGTGGGGGAGGTTTTCTTGGCACACTTTAGGCCCCTTAGTGCCAATTGGGCATCGTTTAAATGTCACCGCCTACCTGAGCATTGTTTCTGACCATGTCCATCCCTATATGACCACCATGTGCCATCCTCTGATGGCTACTTCCAGCAGGATAATGCACCATGTCACAAAGCTCGAATCATTTCAAATTGGTTTCTTGAACATGACAATGAGTTCACTGTACTAAAATGGCCCCCACAGTCACCAGATCTCAACCCAATAGAGCATCTTTGGGATGTGGTGGAACGGGAGCTTCGTGCCCTGGATGTGCATCCCACAAATCTCCATCAACTGAAAGATGCTATCCTATCAATATGGGCCAACATTTCTAAAGATTGCTTTCAGCACCTTGTTGAAGGCGAAAGGGGGTCAAACACAGTATTAGTATGGTGTTCCTAATAATCCTTTAGGTGAGTGTGTGTGTATATATATATATATATATATAATATTTGCGAATAATCGTTGCACAGCATTCCAGATTGCTGTTTTGGTCATTCTGTAATGCATGAGCAAAGTCTGTTGTTAATATACCAAAGTGGTTTGGTGTAATTCCCTCCCAGAAGTGCCTCACACGATTGCGTTCACAAACATCAGGTATCTGAATGCAAGATACCATGACACTGCGTTTTGTCTGCGTGCTCTGAAGCGCAAGTAATTTATTATATGAGAAAATTATTATATACAATGGCTTATACTTCCATTTTTATATACTTCCAAGCAACTTCCATTTTTCTTAGTGATATTTAGCACCAGTTTATCAGGAAGTGACAATTTTGTTCTCTTCGACTCACTGAATGGAAACAGTGCTTTATCCGCAAATATTTTATGCGATATTCCAAATTTGCAAGTTAAATTTGCAACTTTGGATGGAAACATAGTGAGCACTTACCATGATCAGTTATACACTGGATTTTCAAAAGTGCGTGAAGCTCACAGCACCATTGTTCCGCCATTGTTGCAGTAAATTTGTTTAACATTCTTGAACGAATTGCACGCCTGTATAACTTTGGATTTTCACGGCCCTAAACATGACGCTGAACTGCACGACGAGGGATTGGTTGCTTTACGTGTCAGTCAGATGTCCACTTGGGCCAATGAAAACTGCCATGGAGTGTATTCTACATACAATGTATTGTAGTTTTTTTTTTTTTACAATAGTATTGTACCTTTGGGCCCTCTTTCCCAATACCTGGTGCTCCAGCAGGCCCTGAGGGACCTCGAGGGCCTCGATCCCCCTGTGACAGAAAATATCAATGCTCTAATAGAATAATATTTTTTTAATTGTGTAATTATGTACATTTTTCTGAAGAAATTGAGAGGGATTCAATCATCTTACCTTTGGTCCAGGGAAACCAGTACCCTCTGGCCCGGTCTCTCCTGTAAGACCTGGAAGACCTTGTGGCCCCTATAGATCACATGAGCAACACATAGTCTGTTATAATTCCATTTGTTATGTCAGATTAAATATTAAGAGTTAGCAGTTCCATGAAAGATGTTCTTTGTAATGTTTACAGGTGGGCCAGGATAGCCTTCTCCCTTCAGCCCTGGTCGTCCAATGGGTCCTGGTAACCCTATTTCACCCTAAAGACAGACAAAATGAGTTATCTCAATCACGAAAGCACAGTGTAGGTTTCTGCTGGGAAGTCAGTCTTACCTTCGGCCCTGCAATACCTATCCCTGGTTCTCCAGCTGGTCCTAGTGGACCAACTGGCCCTGGATCTCCCTACAGCAAGATGAGCATCGTATGAGATCTGTGACATACACATACAGTGGCACCAACAAATTTAAGCCACAATAAATATGTATCATTGAGGGAAAAGAAATAACACTGATGTAGAAGCATCTAACCATTGTTGTAAGCCAAAACTTGGCAAACTGTAAACCTGTCAGTCAAATCTCATTGGTTGATTGGAATGTTGTTCCAGGATCAACAAGGATATTGATTCAGGAATATGTTCTACTTGGTAAAATCACCATCAAAAATAAGTGTCTTATTAGCTGCGTTTCCATTACCCTTCAAATTGCGCAAAATGAAATTGTGAATTGAAAATACGCCAATGGAAATTCTCATATATAGCAAAAACGTTTACGCTTACATGAGGTGGTTTTTCAGACAATTAGAAAAAGAATTTTCTTTTCTTTATTTCTGATTTTGCAAAACTACAAAGGAAACGGTTTTCGCATTTACAGGTCATCTGCCGTACATAAATGTCGATCATTCTTTAAAGATCATGTGGTATGTTTGGACAAGATAAGACGGAGTTCTTTATTAAACTCAATAAAAGACAATAGAAATGAAAATACTGGAATGCCACAATTTATCAACACCTTGAAGCAGATATGAGAGAGAGACACCCAGAAATACCTCATACGTTGCTGTATAAGGGGCTTTCCTTGCCATTATTGCTTGGATAACACGCCTACATCTCCTTCGATTAAAAATAATGACTAGTGCAGTGGCTGTGATATATGTAATCCTACGAACATTCATTGCCATGATTTTTGACTTAATGCGTGAGGAAAAAAAAAAATCACATTTAAGTTGCATAACGTAGGTTCATGCAAACACTGTTACAGATATTTAGAAAATATTCCCAAGGTTTTGCGCAAATATGTAATGGAAATCTGGCTAGTGTGACCGTGATTTTTTTGCTTTTTATTTTTTGTTTTATTGATAAAGCTTGTGTTGAACCTAGAACATTTCTTTAACGTACCTTAGCTCCTGGTATGCCACTTCCTGGAGGCCCAGGAACACCTGGAAGTCCAACATTGCCTGGTTTTCCCTATTTTAAATGAAAGACACTATTAGCAGCAGTGACCGAAACATAAGGCGTTTCTTGAGTGTTTTGTGTTTGCTGAGATGAAGAGCAGTTGTTTTCACCTTTGCCCCTATTGGCCCTACTAGTCCCAATGGTCCTGGTAGGCCCCTGGAGCCCCTCTCCCCTCGATCCCCCTATTGAAGGAAGATTCATTCAATATTTATATACTTTGTAACGACTGAGATAAATCAGATAAATTGTATTTAACACATATTCTTAAAACCCCTCTCTGACTGCAAACCACAGGGTCCACCCAACCCCCCCAAGGTAATAGGACTGCAAGCTTTTTTACGACCTGAAAGTATGGAGACTATTCAGAGTCAGGCTACAAGGAAGACACAAAGCCTGTAAAAAATAAAAAACTGACTCTCCTGCATTAATATATAGATGAACTGATCCATGAATTAACATGCATCCCAGGACATTGTGTTTATAGGTATGAATGTTGTGTGAGTGTCTTTTGTACAGTTCTTGGTTTAATGCATATTTCATGATAAAAACTACGAACGAACTACCTCACATATATCGTGTCTCCTGTCAAATTAATGCTCATTTCACGACTTACATTTTCATGTATTCAATTGGAGCATTAATGTACACAAAACTACTAGGCCCAGTTTTATCATGCGCTAAAGCCATAAATTCCTCCAGAGAGGAAGTTCCCGCTCAGGAATTCCTCTTTCCTCATTGGTCAGGTTCACCTTGGGGAGTGTGCCAGAACCCTGAGGCTAAAAGGGAGCACACACTCTCCTCCCACTCTCTCTCATATCGTCGACTGTTCCAAAGACAGCTCCTTGACCTGCTCGGCCATGTGCTTACATGAGAAAGAGAAGAAAGCAACAATGCAAGCTTGTTATCGTTCCTTCATTCAACACAGAAGACATCGATTGCAACTTCAGCACCATCGGACCGAACTCAGGACTTTCTACTGCAACGGTACATTCGGTCTTCCATCTCTGAGGCAGAATGCAAGTATTGTACGATATACTAAATTGCTGCTAGTTAGTTAAAGTTGTGAACCTCCTTTGTCAACAGAAGAGCTTTGTAATGAATGCTAACGATTCCTTCCGGGTTGTTGACTTAACTCCCTTTCCTGCTCCCACTTTCGGTTTCACTCTCACTTCCCCTTTTACCCCTGTACGCGTGATTTGTGTGTATGTATGTGTTTGTTAGTTATGTGTTCGTGATGTAGTTAATAAAATTTGTGCACAATACATGTTTGGTTCTGATTCTGCCCAAGCAGGTAAATTGTCAATTAAATGATTCTGATCCTGTACATGTTCTTAAAAGTACTGGAAAAGGTAAGGAAGAATTATTTTTCTGTCAGGGGAAAATATCCTTTTCTTAGAACCAATTAATAATCAACACTGAGTCCATCACAGGATGAACAAATTGATTGGTTGTAATTTTAATGTAGCTACATTAAGTTAACCTGATTAACTGATTCAAATATTCATAATTAATCATAATGAATAATCATAATGAGTTATGAATAATTATTAACATTTCCCCTTTGAGCTAATTTGCTACATATTGGTGGAGAATGCGGGCATGATTAAACAAAGGTTATGAGCTTAAACCACTGTCAATGTAACCATCGCCAGCTGAAATGCCCGTTAGTTCCCCTAGAGGGCACTTCAGCAAGGACTATGCACCACACACTCATTCTCAAACCAAGAACTAAAAGTTTTTGAAAATCTGAAAGTATAAGCGCCACATTTTAATTCTATGCATAACTTGTTTAAAATGTGCAGATACTCTTCATGAACTGTTGAATTGCTCTGACCTGCACTGGTTTCCATAACAACAACTTGTCACAGGATGTGCTACCTCATTACCTTGTGGCAGCATATTGTAAACAAACCAGCCGAGGTGGCTAAGCTAACACAACCTAGCGGCCCTTCAAATAAGGCGTAGCTAACTAATAACTTCTGCAGTAGCGGTTAGCATCATCTAATTGAAGCCTTTAACTACAGCTGTGTGTATGGATTGTGAAGTGAGCTAAACCATTTTCCCCTAGTTGCGGTCCCTATGCTTTCTCACGTTCTCTTTCCATACCGCAATTTTTTCTTAGGTAATTTCACCTTCACCTTCCTCTACCCTGTTCATCTAAATTTGCAGTTGCTCTAATTAAATCAAATTTTATTAACATGTAAACTGCTTAGCTAGAGAAGAATTCCTGTAGCAGTCATCTATTCATTATTATTATTATTATTACCATTTCTTTCATCTATTTGATGTATTTACATTTTCCCTTCTTGTTCTAGTGTGGTTTCATTTCAGAACCACAAAAGTAACTAGACATACTTTCCATCTTGATTTTGTTTATTTACAACAGTTGCTTCAATTTTATGAGCCAACTACACAAGTAATCTACATGATTGCTATGGCATAATTATGAGCACCACTAATAAACACAATCTAATAGGAAAGCTCTCCTCTTCCTCTCTCTTTCTCTTTTTCATTTGTTCAGAGATCAAGCCTGCTGTGAGCCGTCAGTAAGTTCTGAGAAATAATTTGACCATAAGAATCATCTTAAGTCATTTATTAAACCTAGCTGTACTCCTAGCTGCCCCTCTGTGTCAAATTCTGTTCGATCTTGCATAAGTCTCTTTCCCTTACTCTCACCACAAGTGTGACAAAATGTTGCAGATGCTCAGCCTATCTGCCTAGATGGCAGACCAAAAGGACTGGCTAAGTGGCACGAGGAACACCCTTCTAACCAGGGCTGTTGATGACCCACAGCACCAGAGCCAAAAGAAACTGGACAATGATGGAAGAGAACTAAAGACAGATGACTCAAACTGGAGGTATGATCATAAAGATCTGATTGAGGTCATCTTCTTCCTGGCCCACAGCCTAACAAATTTTGGAACAGGAGGTAAACAAATATGTAAATGAGATATGAATATTTCTTTGAATTAATAAACAATTAACCAAGTGTCCACTGGATAAACAGGTTAATTGACGGTAAAATTAATTTTACTACGTTAAGTTAATTCTATTAACTGATCCAAATATTTATAATTATATATAATAAGTTATAATTAATTATTCATATTTCTTTTGAGCTAAATTTGCTACAACATATATATATATATAGTTCTATATATATTTTTAATATAATAATTTAAGTAGGCATGACACCTTCTCTCCTGGTAGGCCTCTTCCAGGAGCACCGTCTTGTCCTTTGGACCCTGGTAGGCCTATATCACCCTAAAATAAACAAGATATCATACAGTACATTATAAGATATGTCTGAATGTTTTGAATGTAAAGCACACCACTAACATGCTATTAAGAGCACCTTTGGTCCAATGGCTCCATCTTCTCCTGGTTCACCTCGTTCACCTGGTAAACCTTGTAATCCAGATTCCCCCTACAGCATCAACCCACACAACTCTGGTTTCATTATTTGATACTTTATTCTGTTCTTTCAGGTCATGTCTAGCAGTTTAGATGAAATAACAACCTACTTTGGGTCCTGGTTCTCCAATTCCTCTTACTCCAGGAGGTCCAGGAAATCCAGGGAAGCCCTGTTCTCCCTAAGAACAAACAAAATGAAAAGACAGCATTTATATATCATTCACAAGTTTGCGACTGGTAAGATTTTTAAATGATTTTGAAAGAAGTTTTGGTTACACTTTATTTTAAGGTGTCAGTATTACAGTGCAATTATATATATTTAAGTACTGATTAATAACTATATTACTATAAGGCTAGGGTTAGGATGAGGGTTTGGTTTAGGGTTAATTGCATGTAATTGTAATGCCACGCCAGCAGAGTACTCCCCTGAGTACTGACTATTCTCAGCTCCCTCTGCTGCCACCTGGGACTTCCTGTTTAGAGCGTGTGCGTGCAACTACCCAGTGCGAAGTATTGCCAGTTTCACTGCCTTACCAAGCGTTTCCCATGTTATCTTGCCTGGTACCATTGTTTATGACCTTGTGTGTTTCACTCGTTTCTTCGCTTGTTGGATTACCTCTTGTGTTTGTTTGCCTGATTGGACTGATGCTTGTGTTTGGACCTAAAGCCTGCTTAACGACTTACGTCTCTTAGATTACCCTTGTGTTTGTTGCCTGTTTGGACTGCCCTTTCGTTTATGACCCTTTGCCTGTTTATCCCTTTAAGTGTACCTCTATTATTTCTAATAAACTTCCGCAGGCCGCCTCTGCCTCTGCCTTACAGTAATTAAGCGTAATTTCTAGTTATTACTATACTAAATACATGTAACATATGTAACAATGAAACTGTAAAATTAAGTGTTACCGAAGTTTTTTATGCTCACTAAGGCTGCATTTATTTGATCAAAAATACAGTAAAAATAGTAATATTGTGAAATATTATAACAATTTCAAATAACCATTTTCTATTTGAATATATTTTGAAATGTAATTTATTTCTGTGATCAAAACTGAATTTTCAGCATCATTACTCCAGTCCAGTCAGTGTCACATGATCCTTCAGAAATCATTATTATGAGCTGATTTGCTGCTTAAACATTTATTATTATTATCTATGTTGAAAACCGCTGTGTGCTTCATATGTGTAAAAATCATGATACATTTTTTTAGGATTCTTTGAAGAATTAAATGAACAGCATTTATTTGAAATAGATTTTTTTGTAACAATGTACATGTCTTCACTTTTGATCGATTTAAAGCATCCTTGCTGAATAAAATTATCAATTTCTTTCAAAAAAAATATATATATATCTTATAGAACTGCAGTCTTACCTTTGCACCCATGATTCCTATCCCAGGATTCCCTTTTTGACCAGGAGGACCAGCTGGTCCCTGATTCCCCTTTAGATATTAAGAATGTTTCCAATAGTTTAGAAAAATAATAGCATACTTCTAATAGCTTGCCTTAACTAGGTTGCCTTAAAATGCTAATACAGAAAACAAAATACTTTCTCTCCTTGAATTCCCTGGCCAGGCATTCCTAATGGTCCAGGTGATCCAGGAGGTCCTGCGTTGCCCTAAAAGGATGGATACAGAGGCTAAATTTAATGCAAAATGGCCATTATTATGGCCAACTAAAATCTCACACAACTGCAACATACCTTTTCACCTTTGACTCCAAAACCTGGGGGTCCACGTCCACCAACAGGGCCGAGATAGCCACGGTCACCCTAAGACACAAACACAAAACGGATTAAAAAGTGATATTTCAATGTCTTTGTTCACACGACCATTAAAGGGAAAGAATAACAGAAGTATGGATTGATTTTAGATGATTTTCTGATGACTTTAGATGTTAGCTCTCTTAAAAATGGAGATGATGCATGGAGTCTTTCTTTTTAACCAAAAGTTCTTTATTGTTTATGAAATGGTTCTTTTAAGAACTGATCACTGAAAGGTTCTTTAAGGAACTCAAAATGGTTCTTCTGTGACATCACTGTGAAAACCACCTATTGGAGCCTTCATTTTAAAGAGTGTGTATTTATTGACACAACTTAATTCACTTTCACGGTTTCGAAAAGGACAGGACATCCTGATAAACATCTTTTGTTTTTCACAGAAGAAAGAACAACTGAAGGGTTTGGAACAATTTGAGTGTGTGTAAATTTCATAAGTTTTCTTTAAGAAGAGCCCATTGTAAAGGGAATGACCTGAAAAAATAGGAACAGCAACTGTATCTGCTCACCTTTGGGCCAGGAAGTCCCTCGCCTGGAGCTCCTGGGTTCCCCTGTGATCCTGGTAAACCTGGAGTACCCTTCATTCATGCGTGTATCATTATCTCATTATAATCTATACAGTAGATGCATGTCTTAAAGTTATACAAGAGGCTGTTTATACTTACAGGTAGACCTGGCTCACCTATGCCAGGCTGACCTGGAGGACCTGGTCTTCCTGGGTTTCCTTTGTCACCCTGAACAATCACACCTCAAATAACTTTAAGGCATTTACATTGTGATGGACAAGAACATACTAAAACCTCTGGAACAAGAAAGTACCTCATTATAACTTATTTTGGCATTTCTTTAAAGCCTCCAAATCACAGCATTCAATAGCAATAGAAAAGAAAGTGCACAAATGAGATTTTATATAAAATTCTCTTTTAATAGCAATGAGATTAAATTGAAAGCAAATGGAGACTCTCATTTTGTATGGAGACACCAGTAATCTCACATGTGTCTCGTCTAGAGTTATAAATCTGTGCCAAGAAGTCGAATGTAAGATATCTTAAATTAAACTCAAACATTTCTCATTAAAGTCTAAATCTTACTGTATTTCAATAACTGTCTCAGTTGTTTCCATTTTTTGTTTCCAGAACTGGTGTCTGAAACACATATCTAATCTCGGCAATATCATATTGACTGGCGACTGCCCATGACATCATAACAATGCAACCCATGTGTATGTAAGAGGCGCCCAGATATTATGTCATCCGCTTATCGTCTGAAGGGACTGTAAGCAGGCGGGCCCCGAGGCATGGCAAAAGGACGCAACGTCTCGTTCCCTGTTCTCAGGGAACTATGGTTACATACTACGTAACCTGAGATGTTCCCTTTCGAAAGGGAACTTCGAGTTGCGTCATCAACGCTAGGGGAACGATATACTCACGTCGCCATGCTGAGGGGAGTGCATGTCAACATATGGCAGTGACTACTGTCAGAATCGGGCAAATTAAAATGAAACGCCAGACCCACTCACCCTATGGGTCACAACTGGGCTGTTAGTGACAGCGCTCCCAGCGGTCAAAACCTCAGCTCTAAGCTTCAAAGCAGCCTCCATATCTTACATATGAAGGCCTGCCAAGGCCGCACCAAGGCCTGGAACCAGCAACTTCAACAGAAGGGGTCCCTTTAAGGGAGCGTCTCTAGGGGACCCGAAGGCCGCCCAGCCAGGCACTTCTAAGGGGAACAAACTCAACCCTGAATGCCACCAGGGAGGCTGACCTGGCTTCTAGCTGTACTAGTCACCTAGTCTGCCAACAACCTGTCTGTTTCCTCAGTAACAGAGTCTCTAGACAGAGAGGTCTCGCAAAGAGGCATCCAGAAAGAGGGACTGCAGAAAGGGTAGACCAGCTCAGACCGGAACTTAGAGATGGACATCCTGAAGAACAGAACTCAGCGAAGTGCTATCGACCCTTGCAAGCGAGGGGAGTTCCTCTGCTTGATCCTAGGATCTACAAAGCACCTGTGTTTCAAGAAGCCAAGGAGGTCGTGCACTCTAAAAGGGAACCCTCACGAGGGGAGTGCTCACAGCCTAAGGGCTTATCTAACTGGGAGGGCTCGACCTTCAGCCTTCAACCTCTGACCAGACTTAGAGAGCCAAGTACTGCAAACCGCCATGAGAATGAGGAGAGTACAAGCTCGACCTATTAGGTCGACCAGGCTATAGGCTAGAATACGAAAGTGACCTAGGTTAGCCTAGCCAGCAACCCCTAGTAGTGTGCGGTCTCAGGGAGGCCAGAAAGGCCAACCACCTGACAAGACCTTGCTGACCGATACCCAACTGCTGGGGACTCGCATCAAGGAGGCCTACAGTGGCCAACTACCTGGTATCGAGTTTTGACTGGCAGAGAAGTAACCATACTGTGGGGAATTCGCCTTCAGAGGAGCCTACTAAGGCCAAACATCTCAATGGCAAACATTTACTGGCTAAGGGGCCGTTCACATATCGCGCCTAAAAAAGCGTGGAAAGCGCGGCCGCGTCGCGTGGTGTCTGTTGTTGCTATGCAACCATGAACAGCTTTCTCCACGACTATGTGATAGTTTCAATGGATTTCAAGTCAAGTCAAGTTCAAGTTGAGCTTTATTGTCATTCCGCTACATGTGGGGACATACAGTGGAACGAAATGTCGTGCCTCACAGGACCACAGTGCTACATATATACAGGCATACAACAAAAACCTATACATGAAGTATCCTACTGATTATATACCTATACATACCTATACATACACTAAGATACTAAAGGACTAAAGTACAAACTATACAGACTATACAATGCTTCAGATAAATACTGTACATGTGCAAAGTGAAACATTGTAAGTCAAACAGCTGGTTGGGGAACAGTGCAGGATGGTCTGTAGTGCATGAGCATGTAAACATGTATATAATGTATTCCATCGCCGAAAAGCCCTTGCAGTAGCTCTAGTACAAGATTTATTTATGGAGAAGAAAAAAACAAACTCCCGCAGTGTTTGGGTACACTATGCAGAATTTCACAAACTTATCCAAGAGCTCCGTCTGGACGATGAGAGATTCAAAGCCTATTTCAGAGTTGACAAGGACCAGTTTGATAATCTTTTAAGAAAAATTGGCCCAAGCATCACCAAACAGAGCTTCTGCCGTGAAACCATCTCTCCTGCACAACGGCTCTGCGTTTGTCTGAGGTAATTAGGCTACCTTTAGGGTAAGGGAAAGGGTTGATTGGATGGTTCTTGTCACATGACCTGCGGTGCGCTTGCGGCATTCTGAAAAGTTGAGATGTTTTCATCTCGCCGCGGCACAGGCACGCATGAAAAAAACTATGTATTGTGCTGTGGTTGGTTATTGTGTGCACGAGTGAGAGAATTAATTGGGTTGCTGGATTGCTTATATTGGACTGGAGATACTGGCAGTTTATTTCTTTTCTGTTTTCCAGTGTACTGCTGGCCATATTTTGTGGAGGCCCCTGCTACAGTGGGACTGAACTAAGACTGTTGTTCTGACCCGACGAGAATCGGACTGCTCCCAAAGACAAAACTTCTTGCTGCATTCGTCTAAAGATAAAACGCTGCTACATTCTTCCATAGACTGAATAATCTTGCTGCATCTTCCTCATTCATAATATTTTATATAGTTCTATTTTTATGAGAATAAAATCTTTTGTAATTCGATATACTTCTTGAGCGTCAATGTGTGATTGTCCAACCCTCAGTGGAAAAGTGACTGGTTGAAATTTGGGTTAAATTGAGTCCTGGGTCTCAGTAAATAATCCAGGTGGGTAGTCAGCTACTTTTTTATTGTTATTGGTTTTATCTGCCACAAAAATAAGAACCTTAGTTTGGCCACCGCACCACAAATACCCATATTCCTTCCACAAACCCTACACAGGGAACAGTGGTCTAAAGAGAAAATACTTCAGCATTTACATATACCATATACCTAAAACAGTTCATCCTGCGGCCACAGGTTGTCGACCTAACTCCATGGAACATACCACCCTAAAGTCTGAAAGGGCATACAGAATATGGGTTCTTCCATGCCCCCTCAAGCTCAGTATTAAGTTTAGGAAGGCATGGAAGGCTCACTAGAGCTATAGGATTATGGCCAGAGAGAAACTGATTGTCATTCTTTTGAATGCGTGCGGCCTCTCTCGTAAAAGCTGCCATGGCAACTGTAATCCACCTGCAGCACGTTCCACAATTAACAGCTCACCATACGCTGTACAGGGTGGCTGAGAGAAATCAGTTATTTACTCACTCTCTCCAGCCATCTCCTGCTCGGTTGGAAGAGCACTCATCGCTGGACTTGCAGATGTAGAAAACAATGCATCCTCTCCCAGCAGCTCACTCTCGCGATCCACCACACCTCTCTCAACTGTACGGCGAGCTCCATCTGAATGTCCCATGATATGAGTCTCTGCTCTGCCTCAGCGCGAGCGGGACCCGAACCACTAGGCCCAGATGCTGAACTCTCTTCCCTCGAGAAGAGACCCAGACGAGAATGGAATGTTCACAGTTTGCACAGGCAGCTCCCTCGAGAACTTCCCGTGCGTGCTCTTCGCACAGAGAACGCACAGCCTGTGTGTAATCTGGTGTCAGATAACGAGTGACACGGATCCACACATTTAGTTTGTCTTGTGCGTTTCATAATTGCCACGATAGTGTTTCACACATAACAGTCCCTGAAGACAAAAAGAGGATGACATGTTATGATGTCATGGGCTGTCGCCGGTCAATATGATATTGCTGAGATTAGATACGTGTTTCAGACACCGCTTCCCGAGGAGGCGGTTCCCCTAGCGTTGATGACGCAACTCGAAGTTCCCTTTCGAAAGGGAACCCCATTAAAGTTATGAAAGAGCAACAGCTGAACAATAAAATGTTCCTCTGGGATTGTAAAGAACCGACAGTAATGTTTACACCGTTCAAAAGTTTGGGATTGGCAAGATTTTTAAATGTTTTTGAAAAGTGTCTTATGCTTACACCAGGGATGCATTTATTTGATAAAAAAAATACAGTACTTTAAAATATTCTTACAATTTAAAAGACGTTTTCCATGTAAATATATCTTAAAATATAATGTATTCCTGTGATGCAAAGCTGAATTTTCAGCATCATTACTCCAGTCTTCAGTGTCACATTACCAATCAGAAATCATTCTAAAATACTGATTTGCTACAAAAGAAACATTTCTTATTATTGTCAATGTTGAAAATGGTGCTGCTTTATATATTAGTGGATTTTCAGGATTCTTTGATGAAAAGAAAGTTCAAATGACCAGCAGAAATTCTTTGTAACATTATAAATGTCTTTTCTGTTCCTTTAGATCAATTTAATGCATCCCTTACTGACCGTAAACTTTTGCTTTAAACATTTTAGTTTTTTTGTCTAATATGAAGTCCTGTTGTGAACAACCAGCTGAAAAGTTTACCTTTGGACCAGGGAATCCAATTCCAACATCTCCCGGCGGGCCAGACGGACCAATCAGCCCTCGCTCCCCCTAGGAATAAAATGTAGGTCAGTGATTCATTTGGACATCATCTCCACATAAATTTAAAGTTCACATAAATTGAAAGATGATATATTTGCTGTTAAATACCACAAACCACATTCATCTTCGATGCATGTGTCATGTTACGTAGGGGAAGAACTCACGGAGACGAGAAATCACAGGAAACAGGAACTTTAATGACCAAACTCTTTACAGAAACTAGAAAACACGTACACGTAGACGAGATCAAACAAAGGACTGAAAGTCACAGGGAGTATTCATACTAGAGCACATGAGGAGTGATTAACAAGGCACAGGTGAATGATATTACTAATAAGACAATTTATTACACAAAACAGAGGGGAGACACGACTATACATGTAACAGCATGTCGCAATGCAGCTTTTTTTTGTAGTATTAACAACATCCTACTTTTAGCGTGAGGTATGGTGAAAGGGTTCAGTACACATTTTGATTTAAAGGCACCCCAAGTTGTCTAGCAGTATAGGGTTTTTTGCATTTGAATATGCTGTTATGTATTTGTCAGATTTTCAAAGCACTCTTTGTTAAAACTCTCTGACCAAACAGAGGCAAAATCTGCATTTAAACTGACATGGAAACATCTCTAAAATGTCAGTTCTATACCACACAGATATCTGTCTCTATTTAAGGCACAAATATCAGTTAAAGACATTTCACTGGCAAAGAAATGGACGATATGATCATACTTTGGGTCCTGCTTGACCCTCATTCCCCTGGTCTCCTGGAGGTCCTTTCAGACCCTGGTAAAATAAAGAAGAAACATGTTAAAATTGGTCTTGCACTTACATGCAATCATTTTAATAATTAAAATTTTATAACAATTAATCAACAAAATGCCTATAATAAACCATAGGTTGACATGGCACTTTTAGGTAGCTGTAGATGCCTGTTAAACTGTGCTAATGTGGGTTCTGAAGGACCTGACCCAGTTAATCTGAGCTATTCAGTCTCTTCACTAATCCCACTGTACAAAGTCGCCCTCGAAAAAGAACAATATCCTGCAAGCTTGGATTCACTGCTTTACATGTGTACATTAGCTTAGGATTATGAGCGATCTGCCTATCACATTCCATAAGTGCAGAACGGGGAAACAGCCACGGCCTGCCATGATCACCACATTTATGTGATGAGACAACAGGCCCTATCATACACCTGGCGCAATGCGACGCCAGCCGCAACGCAAGTGTTATTTGATAGTTTCAGCCTGGCGTAGTTATAATTTTCACGTCCAGCACCCACGTAGTTTAAATGGCAAATGCACTCGTGCCCATCTGTTCGCCCATGGGCATGCTGGTCTGAATACGAGTAAAAGGTAAAACTAGGTAAAACCCATTTGGACCATGCACCTGGCGTGGTGACCATTTTTTCTGTCTTTAAACACTAGTAAAAGTGGATTTGGACACACCCTAAGTGTGTCTGCACCATACGCTTCAGACCGTGCACTTAGATCGTTAAAATAGGGCCCAACATGTGATAAGACTAATGCATTTAGTTTTTTTTAATCTATATATAATTATACTGTGATTTGTTAGTTGTTTGTTAGTTGTATATATATATATATATATACAACTAACAAACAACTAACAAATCACAGTATTCGAATGAAAAGATCAGCCTTTTTAAAACTGCATACTGTACTATGGTTTCTTTAGTCACATGACATTTGTTATTCTCACCAAATTTTTTTTTCTGAAATCATCTTTACGTGATTCACTTCTTAAATTGTGCTATTATAGACACTTTTTTAAACATTTTTATTTTTTCTGCGTCTTTGACAAGTTACATTTATTAAAAATTTGTTTTCGTTCAAAGATCACGTTTTTAAATGGTGGCAGCAACAATAGCATTATAGTACTGCTATATAAATGTTATTTATTTGTGCTTACAGTAATATAATTGTATGTATGGATGAAATACACAATTATCATTTGTTTCATGTGTTCAGAAAAATTAACATTGTTCAGGCTAAGATGAATAAGAGTGCACAACTATTCATGATGTGTATCCATAAATGCATAAATCCAAGAAAAAAGTATAAATTAAATTTAAGCCTGTATAACTTCCATGTATAATTTTATTAATTCAGAAAATAATTTTTTTTTAAATGATTTTTTTTTGTTATTAGAGCTTTTTTCTGAGTGAAAATCAAAATGAGAAAAATGTTCAACTGTTCAAAAATTATGCAAATGGTGGCCAAGAGAGGTCAATGCACTGCAACTGAAGAAAATGCATGCAAATAGAAAAACACCAGCAAATTAAGAAAACATCTACATCAGTTTGACAACACATGTGCTGCAAATACTCACAGTGGAACCAAATACAGAAACGTGCTGCAAATAGCATTTATTTTCGCCTAGTTTTAACCATTAGTTGAGCATTACTGAATTACAGCGCTTTTCTGTATTTGGTTGCATTGTGAGTATTTGTTTCTGTATTCGGTTGTGTTGTGAGTATTTGCAGCGCTTTTCTGTATTTGTTTGCATTGTGAGTATGTGTTTTTGTATTTGGTTGTGTTGTGAGTATTTGCAGCGCTTTTCTGTATTTGGTTGTGTTGTGAGTATTTGCAGCATGTTTCTGTATTTGGTTGTGTTGTGAGTATTTGCAAGCGCGTTTCTGTATTTGGTTGTGTTGTGAATATTTGCAGCATGTTTCTGTATTTGGTTGTGTTGTGAGTATTTGCAAGCGCGTTTCTGTATTCAGTTGTGTTGTGGGTTTTTGCGGCGTGTTTCAGTATTTGGTTGCATTGTGAGTATTTGTTTCTGTATTTGGTTGTGTTGTGAGTATTTGCAGCGCTTTTCTGTATTGGTTGTGTTGTGAGTATTTGCAGCATGTTTCTGTATTTGGTTGTGTTGTGAGTATTTGCAAGCGCGTTTCTGTATTTGGTTGTGTTGTGAGTATTTGCAGCATGTTTCTGTATTTGGTTGTGTTGTGAGTATTTGCAAGCGCGTTTCTGTATTCGGTTGTGTTGTGGGTTTTTGCGGCGTGTTTCAGTATTTGGTTGCATTGTGAGTATTTGTTTCTGTATTTGGTTGTGTTGTGAGTATTTGCAAGCGCGTTTCTGTATTTGGTTGTGTTGTGAGTATTTGCAGCATGTTTCTGTATTTGGTTGTGTTGTGAGTATTTGCAAGCGCATTTCTGTATTCGGTTGTGTTGTGGGTTTTTGCGGCGTGTTTCAGTATTTGGTTGCATTGTGAGTATTTGTTTCTGTATTTGGTTGTGTTGTGAGTATTTGCAGCGCTTTTCTGTATTGGTTGTGTTGTGAGTATTTGCAGCATGTTTCTGTATTTGGTTGTGTTGTGAGTATTTGCAGCATGTTTCTGTATTTGGTTGTGTTGTGAGTATTTGCAAGCGCGTTTCTGTATTCAGTTGTGTTGTGGGTTTTTGCGGCGTGTTTCAGTGTTTGGTTGCATTGTGAGTATTTGTTTCTGTATTTGGTTGTGTTGTGAGTATTTTCAGCGCTTTTCTGTATTTGGTTGTGTTGTGAGTATTTGCAGCATGTTTCTATATTTGGTTGTGTTGTGAGTATTTGCAGCATGTTTCTGTATTTGGTTGTGTTGTGAGTATTTGCAAGCGCGTTTCTGTATTCGGTTGTGTTGTGGGTTTTTGCGGCGTGTTTCAGTATTTGGTTGCATTGTGAGTATTTGTTTCTGTATTCGGTTGTGTTGTGAGTATTTGCAGTGCGTTTCTGTATTTGTTTGCATTGTGAGTATGTGTTTTTGTATTTGGTTATGTTGTGAGTATTTGCAGCGCTTTTCTGTATTTGGTTGTGTTGTGAGTATTTGCAGCATGTTTCTGTATTTGGTTGTGTTGTGAGTATTTGCAGCGCTTTTCTGTATTTGTTTGCATTGTGAGTATGTGTTTTTGTATTTGGTTGTGTTGTGAGTATTTGCAGCGCTTTTCTGTATTTGGTTGTGTTGTGAGTATTTGCAGCATGTTTCTGTATTTGGTTGTGTTGTGAATATTTGCAGCATGTTTCTGTATTTGGTTGTGTTGTGAGTATTTGCAAGCGCGTTTCTGTATTCAGTTGTGTTGTGGGTTTTTGCGGCGTGTTTCAGTATTTGGTTGCATTGTGAGTATTTGTTTCTGTATTTGGTTGTGTTGTGAGTATTTGCAGCGCTTTTCTGTATTTGGTTGTGTTGTGAGTATTTGCAGCATGTTTCTGTATTTGGTTGTGTTGTGAGTATTTGCAAGCGCGTTTCTGTATTTGGTTGTGTTGTGAGTATTTGCAGCATGTTTCTGTATTTGGTTGTGTTGTGAGTATTTGCAAGCGCGTTTCTGTATTCGGTTGTGTTGTGGGTTTTTGCGGCGTGTTTCAGTATTTGGTTGCATTGTGAGTATTTGTTTCTGTATTCGGTTGTGTTGTGAGTATTTGCAGCGCGTTTCTGTATTTGTTTGCATTGTGAGTATGTGTTTTTGTATTTGGTTATGTTGTGAGTATTTGCAGCGCTTTTCTGTATTTGGTTGTGTTGTGAGTATTTGCAGCATGTTTCTGTATTTGGTTGTGTTGTGAGTATTTGCAAGCGCGTTTCTGTATTCAGTTGTGTTGTGGGTTTTTGCGGCGTGTTTCAGTATTTGGTTGCATTGTGAGTATTTGTTTCTGTATTTGGTTGTGTTGTGAGTATTTGCAGCGCTTTTCTGTATTGGTTGTGTTGTGAGTATTTGCAGCATGTTTCTGTATTTGGTTGTGTTGTGAGTATTTGCAGCATGTTTCTGTATTTGGTTGTGTTGTGAGTATTTGCAAGCGCGTTTCTGTATTCAGTTGTGTTGTGGGTTTTTGCGGCGTGTTTCAGTATTTGGTTGCATTGTGAGTATTTGTTTCTGTATTTGGTTGTGTTGTGAGTATTTGCAGCGCTTTTCTGTATTTGGTTGTGTTGTGAGTATTTGCAGCATGTTTCTATATTTGGTTGTGTTGTGAGTATTTGCAGCATGTTTCTGTATTTGGTTGTGTTGTGAGTATTTGCAAGCGCGTTTCTGTATTCGGTTGTGTTGTGGGTTTTTGCGGCGTGTTTCAGTATTTGGTTGCATTGTGAGTATTTGTTTCTGTATTTGGTTGTGTTGTGAGTATTTGCAGCGCTTTTCTGTATTTGGTTGTGTTGTGAGTATTTGCAGCATGTTTCTGTATTTGGTTGTGTTGTGAGTATTTGCAAGCGCGTTTCTGTATTTGGTTGTGTTGTGGGTTTTTGCGGCGTGTTTCAGTATTTGGTTGCATTGTGAGTATTTGTTTCTGTATTTGGTTGTGTTGTGAGTATTTGCAGCATGTTTCTGTATTTGGTTGTGTTGTGAGTATTTGCAAGCGCGCTTCTGTATTCGGTTGTGTTGTGGGTTTTTGCGGCGTGTTTCAGTATTTAGTTGCATTGTGAGTTTTTGCAGCGCTTTTCTGTATTTGGTTGTGTTGTGAGTATTTGCAGTGCGTTTCTATATTTAGTTGCATTGTGAGTATTTATAGCACATGTGTTGTCAATCAGCAACCATACATAAAGGAATATACACAATCTTGAGGCCTACTTAAGACTTATATACAGATTATTCACAGAATCAAATTAAATGATCAGTTATTAAATAATTATCATTATCAAGTGAAAAAGAATACAAATACAGTTAATGTTAAGCATCATGAATTCAGTTGAAACCTCAAATGTGGCATATAATATGCCACGTAAAGAGGTTAATGTTTATACTGTGCCTGCTCTCCTCTTGGGCCCCTCAGCCCTGGAGGTCCTTCAGCACCCTGTGAAATGAAACATAAAATTGAATCAATCATATGTGAGATATTTCAGAGCAATAGTAAACTGTAGAACAGTAGAGAAGACTTACCTTGCGTCCCATTTGCCCTGGTAGTCCACAATCACCTTTATCCCCCTAAAACATGACTCAGGACTTCAGTTATTGTATATAATTAGGGAAATACATGGAAATATTAACCAATTAATTGCAATAACCCAAATGCGCATGCAAATGATAAAGCTTGGATGTTTCACCTTATCACCTTTGCCCCCAGGTCTTCCCTGTGGATGATGAACCAGGAACAAGAACCGAGTTGGTCAGAGAGTTAGTAGTAAGACAAAATGCATAAACTGACCATATGAAGATGGAATGTACCTCTGGACCGTTGATCCCTGGAAGACCAGGTGGTCCTATTTCCCCCTATACCAATGAGTCAACAACAATAAAGTACACATCTAATCATCATGATTTCTTTAAACAAATATGGTAATTATTTTCACACTCACCTTTGAGCCTTTTTGACCAGGTACTCCATCACCTTTATCTCCTTTTTCACCCTAAACAAAACAGAGTTTTCCTCATAAATGGCATAAATAAAATTCCTCATAAATAAAAGTGAGGGGATATGGCCTCAATTCCATGCCAGCAATACTCACAGGATCTCCGGGAGGACCCCGTTCACCTTTCTCACACGAACACGGTTTAGGTTGCGTGCACTGGCAAGAAACATTTTTCAAGTTGAGTTATTTTTGCTGTGAAATGCTTTGCTTAATCAAGTCAGGTCAAATTTTTGCACATTCAAAGATTTGCACAGTACACATTGTTGCATTTCATGATGTTAATGTTTATAATACCTTTAATATTTTTATGCCATATTTTCAGTTCACATTAAGCAGATTAGAGCTGGATGATAGGTTTACATTTTGCGATGATACAAGCAATCCAGCAGTTCAGATTTGCAGCTTGATTGCTTGTATATGGGTATGGAATCTGTGGATGAAGTTGGGCACACTTATACATGGATTGGGTAGTGAAACTGAAATAAACTAAACTAACTAAAACTGCCCAATATAGTGTTGGAGGTCTCACCACTATATATGCACAGCCTTGTAGCCAATCTTTATTGGCCAATGATTTTACATTCAGTCAGTGAGAGCAGAGTGTGCAGGTTGAATTAGCAGAGCAATAGCACAGCTGTACATGAAATATTGCAATCCACACAACATAATGGGAGACATTTCAGAGTTCAAAAGAGGACCGACTGTTGGTGTGAATCTCGCTGGCTCATCTGTGACCAGGACAGCAAGTCTTTGTGGTGTATCGAGAGCGATGGTATCCAGGGTAATGTCGGCATATCACCACATTCTGAAGGACTAACCACATTCAACAGGAGTAACTGTTGACGCAAGACGAAGCTGTCTGAAGGGATGTCCATGTACTAACCTGGATTGTATATAAAAAAACATAAAACACAGCTATCCAACTCACTGAAGAATTAAATGTACACCTAAACTCTCCTGTTTCGACCGAAACTGTTCGTCAGGAGCTCCACAGAGTCAATATTCATGGTCGGGCTGCTATAGCCAAACCTTTGGTCACTCGTGCCAATGCCAAATGTCGGTTTCATTGGTGCCAACAGTGCAAATCTTGGGCTGTGGACAATGTGAAACATGTATTGTTCTCTGACGACTCCACCTTCACATCCGTGGGAGTTACGGTGTGGAGAAGAACCAAAGAAGCTGAACATCCGACTGTTGCTGCCGAGAGTGAAGCGCGGCGGTGGATCAGTGATGGTTTGGGCTGCGATATCATGGCTTCTACTGTGCTTGATGGAGCGTCACTGCCAAGAACTATCAAACCGTTCTGGAGGACAATGTGCACCTTCAAACATTGTACCCTGAAGGTGGTGTCAGGTCTCAGCATGATAATACACCAACACACACAGCAAGACTGAAGACAGAATGGTTTGATGAACATGAAAGTGAAGTTGAACATCTTCCATGACCTGCACAGTCACCAGATCTGAGTATTTTTGAGCTATTTTGGAGGAAGTCAGAAAACCAGCATCCTATAATGACCTGGACTCTGTTCTGGAAGAGGAATGGCTCAGAATTCCTATGACCACTGAGGGACTTATAATAATAATAATAATAATAATTCCTTACATTTATACAGCGCTTTTCTGGGTACTCAAAGCGCTTTTTTTACATAAGGAAGGGGGAATCTCCTCATCCACCACCGATACGCAGCATCCACCTGGATGATGCGACGGCAGCCATATTGCGCCAGAACGCCCACCACACACCAGCTTATTGGTGGAGAGGAGACGATGATGAAGCCAATCAGTATATAGGGATGACTAGGAGGCCATGATGGGCAGAGGCCAGTGGGCAAATTTGGCCAGGATGCCGGGGTTATACCCCTACTCTTTCCGAAAGACATCCTGGGATTTTTAACGACCACAGAGAGTCAGGACCTCGGTTTAATGTCTCATCCGAAGGATCTGTATCTGTCATTCCCAAGATGAATTGATGCTGTACTGGCCGCCAATAGAGGCTCTACACCATAATAATAAATTATTGTGGTCTAAAACCAGGTGTTTCAGTTTCATTGTCCAACCCCTGCATATCCAACTTTATATAAAGAGCTGGGCAATAATATATAATTTATTTTGAGACAAAAAAAAAAATATCATGCAGTTGAGATTTGCTATATTATATATATCGATTTGAGTAAGGGCCTTGAGTTTGCTGCATGTATGTGAATAAAGTTGGATATGTTATGTATCCATGATTATACAGTTAACATTTTTGTGTCAATATAAACAGTCACGCAGCTGAGATGTGCAATATAGTATATATTGCTTTACATAAGTGTACTGTATCTGGGTAAAGTTGGATATACTTGTAGTACTTTTGCTCTAATGCAATGACATTCAGACATTTTATGACCAAAATGTCTGAATACTTTGAGGGCCACTCTTCTTGATAGTTCAGTACTTACTTCATCCTCTAGGAATTTTTCCTGGAAAAAAAAATGAAAAGAGAAATAAGAATTAGGTAAGAATAACACACATCTAAGACAGTACCAAAACAAGTCCAATTTATTGCCAAATTCCGTGCATGACATGGGAAGCTTTATTTTGGATTTAAGAGACCCTAAGAGACTATGAGACCCGTATTGTGTGATAAAAGGCAATGATTGACATTTTGTGAGTGGCAGACCCTTCTGTGTTTATATGGAAATTCCCTCACACACAGATTTGATTCATCCACTGATGTGTGACCCTGACCACGCTTCATAACAGCAGACCAAACACTAGTTACTGTATTTGGATCTCAAACCCTCACAAATAGAAACTTTTAGAGCATCCACTTTCTGAACCAAAATAACAGCTAGGCTGTAAAAGAGAAAAGAAAATTTTTCTTGCATCACAGCTAAATGAATGGGTAGCATTTTAGCCAGAGTCCATGTGCAACTAAGATATATATATATATATATATATATATATATATATATATATATATATATATATATACACATATATACATATAATATATATATATAACACAAACACATATTATGTAAACACAGATATTTATGTTGAATGCGATTAATCGTGGTTGCTAGGTGATTTCTTATCGACTCAAGTCACAGGTGTGTGTTTATCAGCATTTTATATCATCTTCAAACATGGCTCTTCATAATCGTCTGAGTCATCTCCCATCACAGTTCACCGGAATCCTCACGTCTATCGCAGCCAGCTTCAAAGTGTGTGTTCCAGTTCGCTCTTCAGTGATCTCCTCTCTTCACCTATCAACCAGAAAGACTGTCAGTATACTCATCCATCTTGTTTACATTCATTGTACATATCCTCACCTGTGTCTGTCGATCCCGTTGTGCTCAATAAACCTTTCCAACTGTTCTCCTGTCTTGTGAGTCTGCATTTCGTAACAGAAGACCAAACCACTTACAGCGTGAAGATGAGCACAACGGATCCATTCCAGGAGATCGTGGATTCCCTCCGGTGAGCGATACTGGGCACCACTTCCGCATCACCCGTTCCTGTCACTCCTTCGCCACCTGTGGCCTCCAGTCCCGTGGCCACACCAGCGCCCTACTCTGGCTTGGCGAAGGATTGCAACGGATTTCTTCTTCAGTGCACGCTGGCCCTGGAGATGCGGTTTCCAAACGAAAAGGCGAAGATCGCCTACATCATAACCTTGTTGAGAGGGAGTTGCGGTGTTGCGACTCAAACGCTATCCAACTTCATAAACCATTTCCGTGAAGTCTTTGGAATTCCCGATGGAGATTCTTCGGTAGGTGAACAATTATATCACCTATATCAAGCTAACATTTCTGTGTCTGAATACGCCCTGCAGTTTAGAACTCTCTCGGCAGCGAGTGGTTGGAATGAGCGCTCTCTCCTCACCACTTATCCCCAAAGATTACAACCCCAGGGTCTCTGTTTGTACTGTGGAGCTGGGGGACATGTCAGAGCCACATGTCCCATTCGTCCTCAACGGCCCATGGTGAGTGTGATTCGTTCCAACACCATCAATACGAAACCACTTACGGTTGAAGTCATTCTTACTGCCTGTAACTCTTCTGTTTCAGTGACTCTGGGTCAGCAGGAAAGTTCATCTCCGAATCCCTCTGCCGCCAGCTCAACCTCAAGAAGAGGTCCATCCCAATCCAATACCAGATCCAATCCATCAGTGGGAAACCGATAAGTCGTCGAAACGTTAAGCATGAGGTGGGACCGCTCCAGCTACAACTAGGGCTATGTCACCTGGAGGAGATCACTGTTCTGGTTCTGGAGGATTCCACCGCTGGTATAGTATTAGGGCGCCCATGGCTAGAGTGTCACGACCCTGTCATCTCCTGGAGGAACGGGGAGATCCTGAAGTGGGGCGATAGCTGCTTTCCAAGGTGCTTCCCACATCTTCCAGTTTCGCCACTTCCAGTGCACTCTACCTCCATCGAGAGTCCCGTCGAGCAGCAATCCACAGAAATTCCTAAATGCTACGCCCCCTTCAGTGACGTCTTCTGTCCTCGACGGGCGTCGTCGTTGCCGCCACATCGGCCATGGGACTGTGCCATCAACCTCCTTCCGGATGCGCCAGTGCCCCACGGCAAGATCTATCCTCTCTCACTCCCGGAGCAGAAGGCCATGGAGGAGTATGTAGAAGAGGCTCTTCAACAAGGGTACATCCGCCCTTCTATATCCCCTGCTGCTTCCAGCTTTTTTTTGTGGCGAAGAAGGACGGAGGCTTTTGACCCTGCATCGATTACAGAGCGTTAAATAAGGTCACGGTCAAGTTCCGGTATCCTCTTCCCCTCGTCCCAGCGGCCTTGTAACAACTCCAAGGAGCCAAGATATTCACGTAATTGAACCTCCGCAGCGCGTACAACCTCGTGCGAATACGTGAGGGGGACGAGTGGAAGACGGCTTTCGTGACCCCTACAGGCCATTATGAGTACCTGGTCATGCCCTATGGATTGGTCAACATCTCTCCGTATTTCAGGATTTTATGCACAAGGTGCTCCGGGAGTATCTTCATCGAATCGTGATCGTCTACATAGACAATATCCTGATTTACTCCCGGAGCCTAGCCGAACATCGCTCCCACGTTGCGGAGGTCCTCCAGAAACTTCGGGAACATCAGCTCTATCTCAAGGCCGAAAAATGCACCTTCCACCAGTCTACTACACAGTTCCTCGGATATCACATTAGTAGGCAGGGGATCAAGATGGACGAGGGGAACGTAGAGGCAGTCCAGAATTGGCCACAACCAGAAACCATTAAGGTCCTCCAGAGATTCCTAGGATTTTCCAATTTCTATCGCAGATTCATTGAAAACTATAGTACCATCAGAGCTCCCCTCACGAACATCCTCCGGAATAGCCCAAGTCTCTGTCCTGGACACCAGCCGCCACAATAGCCTTTAAATCCTTGAAATCAGCATTCACGAATGCTCCACTCCTTACTCATCCTGATCCTGAGAAACAGTTCATTGTAGAAGTTGACGCTTCCACCACAGGGGTCAGAGCTGTGTAATCCCAGCAGCAGGGGACTCCTCCTCGTTTACACCCATGTGCCTTCTTCTCCAGGAAGTTCACCCCGGCGGAGGCCAACTAAGACATCGGCAATCGGGAGCTGCTAGCCATCAAGCTCGCATTGGAGGAGTGGCGACATTGGCTGGAGGGTGCCAAGGAAAGTTTTCTGGTACTCACGGACCACAAAAATCTGCAGTACCTTCGAGATGCTAAATCCTCGACAGGCAAGATGGGCACTCTTCTTTACCAGATTCCATTTTTCCATCTCCTATCGTCCAGGTAGCAAGAATGTGAAGGCAGATGCTCTCTCCCGTCTTCACACTCAGGAAGAGAAGACTGAAAGCCCCGAACCCATCTTGCCCACTCAGATTTCTGCATGTCCAATCCAGTGGACTCTTGACCAGGAACTCGCCTCCTCCAATGTCACCGAGCAACCTCCACCGGGGTGTCCTCCAGGTCGTACCTATGTGCCACATTCCCAACGCACCCCATCACGCACACGGTACATACCTCAGTGGGCACTGGCCATCCTGGGGCCAACCGCACCCTCTCACTGCTACAAGAACGCTTCTGGTGGCCCAACATGGGATGTAAGAAGGTTCATCCAGGGGTGTACCGACTGCGCTATCTCTAAGTCTCCACGTCACCTTCCTACTGGCAAGCTCCTCCCTCTGCCCGTTCCACAATGACCCTGGTCACACCTAGGAGTAGACTTCGCCACCGATCTGCCTCCTTCCGAGGGTAATACATGCATCCTAGTGATCGTGGACCGCTTCTCTAAGTCATGCCGACTCATTCCCCTAAAAGGGTTACCCACAGCAATGACCACGGCAGAGTTACTCTTCAACCACGTTTTCCGCTACTACGGACTCCCTGAGGATATTGTGTCGGACAGGGGTCCCCAGTTCATCTCCCAGGTCTGGCGAGGGTTCCTCAAACTCCTAGGTGTGGCTGTCAGTCTGTCTTCAGGGTATCACCCTCAAACCAACGGGCAGACGGAGCGGAAGATTCAGGAGATAGCGCGTTTCCTCCGAACCTTCTGCCACGGCCACCCGGACTCTTGGAACCAATTCCTGGGCTGGGCCGAGTATGCAAAGAATTCCCTACGTCAAGCGGCCACTGGACTGACTCCCTTCCAGTGCGTACTCGGGTACCAGCCTCCACTGTTCCCATGGTCTGGGGAATCTTCAGATTGTCCCATCTGTCGATTATTGGTTCCGAAAGAGTGAGAGGGTTTGGGACTCAGCACATCATCATCTACAAAGGGCAGTGCGCAGACAACAGATGCAAGCCGACGTCCGAAGGGCCGATCCTCCTCCCTACCAACCCGGACAGCTGGTTTGGCTATCGACCAGGGACATCAAACTGCCCCTGCCCTGCAAGAAGCTGAATCCCAAATATGTTGGTCCCTTTCCTCAAGTCAACCCCATCACCTACCAGTTAAAGTTACCTGCACAGTACAGAATCCATCCCATATTCCATGTGTCACATTTAAAACCCTGTCACTCACCCATATCTGTTCCCTCCACAGAGCCTGACCCGGAGGAGGAACCTCCCCTTCCACTGATTGCAGATGACAGAGCGATCTACACAGTACGAGACATCTTAGACTCCCGGCGCCGTGGTGGCCTCCTGGAGTATCTAGTGGACTGGGAGGGATACGGACATGAGGAACGTTCCTGAGTCTCCAGACAGGATGTCCTGGATACAGACTTACTCACCTCTTTTCACAAAAATCATCCCAGTCGTCCTGCACCCAGAGGAAGGGGTCGGCCACCACGAGTCTACGGCCCTCAGGAAATGTCAGAAATCGGTCAGGCTCTGTCAGCACCCAATCACAACGCGCACTGTCACCTGAAGATCATCACACCTCACCACAGCTCATTGTCTGGTCTTGTTCATGAGAGAAGGACTCCTTACCTGCAAGACCTACCTATCCAAGTTCCTGTTCCGTCGTTGTCTCCGCTCCTGTGTCTCCTTTGTGTCATCATTCGTCTGAGTCATCTCCCATCACAGTTCACCGGAATCCTTACGTCTATCGCAGCCAGCTTCAAAGTGTGTGTTCCAGTTCGCTCTTCCACGATCTCCTCTCTTCACCTATCAACCAGAAAGACTTAGTCAGTATACTCATCCATCTTGTTTACATTCGTTGTACATATCCTCACCTGTGTCTGTCGATCCCGTTGTGCTCAATAAACCTTTCCAACTGTTCTCCTGTCTTGTGAGTCTGCATTCCGTAACAACAGAGGGGAAAATAAGTATTTGACACATCAGCATTTTTATCAGTAAGGGGATTTCTAAGTGGGCTATTGAGACAAAATTTCCACCAGATGTAGCCATCAAGCCAAATATTGAATTCACTAAAGCAGCTGATATCAATTAGTACTGATAGGGGGCAGGGTTTCTCTCTCAATACTGACAGATTTCAGGTGATCTCCTGGCTTTCTATGCCATTTTGCACCTTGTTATCTTCATGTGTTCAATACTTATTCCCTGTGTCATTTCACTTTATTTATTATGACTCAACTTGTATACTTAAATGTTCTGATTTCTTTGTATGAATTTAATATTTGGCTTGATGGCTACATCTGGCTACACTGTTCACGTCAATTGTGTCAATAGCCCACTTAGAAATCCCCTTACTGATGAAAATGCTGATGTGTCAAATACTTATTTTCCCCGCTGTATATGTGTATATATACTATTTAATCTTACTTAATTATAATATTTTCATACTTTGTTCTGTTGCACAAGATGATTTTGTGTGTGTGTGTTTGCACATGAAATCATGATTTAATTTGATTCAAAATACAAAATGCTGATATACTGTATCTCAAAAGTAACTGAAGTGGTGTACAGGTATCAAATATTTGAAAAGTTGAAAATGTATTAAAAAGAATTAGTGCTGATACCTGCAGTTCCTCAATTCACTACTGATTGATTTTGTTAATTGTATGCGTCTTTCCCTTCCAATTTTCAATCAATGATTTATTTGCATTTATAATATGGGGGGTTATGATGTGTGATCTTGCTAAATCTAACAAGGCTGACAGATGAACCGAATGTCTCACGAGTTGCTGCAGGAGCTTTTCTTCCAGTTCGGGGTCAGTGAGGCTGTGGGAGAATCGATGGGCTGGGCTACTCGCTATGGCCCGCAGTTTGGCACTGTTCACGTTGTTCTTTGCCAGGTTTGATAAGCTTATTGTGAAGATCTTAATGTTGTTGCCTTTGGCCTCGTCGACCGCCCTCATGATGTCAGGATTCCGCGGATGGTCGATGCCGTCGGTCATGAGCAGGGCCACCCGAATACTCTTCTCCTTGGTCTCGCTGGTGAAGAGCTGAGTGGCGTTGGATATGGCATATGTCGAATACGTCCCCTGACCGATGTACATGGCACCTGTCAATTTTCTCAGGAAGACGTCTAGGTCCTGCCAGTCTTTGAAGTATTGGTTGATATGCACTGAGCTGCTGTAGTAGATGAGTGCCAAACGAGTCTTCAGATGCCTGTGAGGCACCTGCATCTGTGCCACCCGCTTGCTGAAGGTGTGCACAAACTCTTTCTCTCGATTAAACAGAAATCCCCCCGCACTCTCTGAGCTGTCCAGGATGAATGCAATCTCTAGTGGACATACTGATTCTGAAACAAGAGAAGAAACTATAGCTATAAACTCTTTACACATACCTTATGCCTACCGTAGGCTATATACAAAAATAAAGGTTCTTATTGGCATCGATGAGTACTTTAACATCCATAGAGCCTTGTCGTTACACAGAAGTTTCTCTTTATAGTGGAAAAGGTTCTTTAAATTATTAAAATATAGTTCATACTGACAAAAAGGTTCTTTTAAGAACTGTTCACTGAAAGGTTCTGTGGGAAAATGATTCTTCGTTGGCATCACTGGGAAAACCTCCTTTTGGAACCTATCAAAGCCTGCCATATGAAATAATAGTCAGAAAAATCTTTTCTTTTTTTTCATGGAACAGTTTATTATGGAAGCTGGTTTCCGCCACTGAATAAAAAAATGACGTAACTGACTTTTTTTTTCTCGCAGTTGCGAGTTTACGTCTCGCATATCTGACTTTTTTTCCTCAGAATTGCAAGTTTATATCTCACAATTCTGACTTTATAACACGCAATTGACCCTTTGCAAAGACCTGCCCTCTTTAGTTACTGTTGCTATGAACGACAAGCCATGCGCTCTCACGCCACACATCATGTTCTCACAGTGAAAAATACATCGCATAGCAAAGAGGACACTGACAACGAGTCGACAGTCAAGACAGCGCAGGTTACTTTTGATTTGAAACAGTTTCATTTTAAAAATATTGTAATTTGTTTTAAAGAAATTTAAACAATAAATAGCGTATAGTGTCTCTTTAATGTGTCGTGACAGATCGCTGTAGCTCCTTCAAGCGGCTCGTGAACCGATCATCTCTTCATACTAGTTCATTTCTAGCATCAAATAAACATGAATGAACATCAGAAGGAATGTTGTTTCAACCACGGAAAGACGTGAGTACACACAATTTTTCAAGTTCAAGTTCTTCAACGTTAATCTACTAACTCCCCTGACTGCTTTGTTGGATAAAATGGCGGATTTGGGGTTATGATTGGTCAGATCACCTGTCAGTCAAACTGTTCGCGAACGGTCAATTGTGATTATAATATGGAAGCTTGTTTCCACCACTGAAAAAAAAGGAAGATTATTGCGACTTTTTAACTCAGAATTCTGAGTTATAAAGTCGGAATTGTGAGATAAAAAGTCAGAATTGTGAGATATAAAGTCAGAATTCTGAGATATAAAGTCAGAACTCTGATATAAAAAGTCGCAATAATCTTCCTTTTTTTCAGGATAAAAAGATAAACCAGACGAAAAGTTGTCTAACTCCTTCACAGGAAATATTCTACTTAGGTCTCAGGTTGAATTCAGTGATGTTTCGAGCTTTCCTATCAAAGGAACGCATCGAGACGTTTCACAGCTGCCTCTCCCTTTTTCAACGAGGGAGATCAGTCTCTTTGTCTCTTTCAGAATGAGTCTTCGGCTACTGGGTCTGATGACCTCAAGTGTGCCAGTGGTTCCCCTGGGACTGCTGCGAATTAGGGATTTTCAGAACTGGACAGCGTCACAGGGCATTCGCCCCACAGTCGCAGAGTGCGCGTCTCACCTGAATGCATGAGCGCTCTCCGTCATTGGAGAGCCTCGTCTTTTCTCAGAACAGGATGCCCTCTGGGTCCTGTTGTATTGAGGAAAGTGGTGACGACAGATGCATCTCTCACAGGCTGGGGGCAGTGTTCGAGGGCAGAACAGTGAGAGGAGTTTGGTCTCCTGCACTGAGAGAGAAGCACATCAATTTTCTAGAACTACTGACAGTGTTACTAGCTCTGAGACATTTTGTGCATTTTCTCAAGAATCATCATGTATTTGTCAGGATGGACAATACAATGGTGATAGCCTACATAAATCGGCAGGGAGAAGTACGTTCTGACAAACTTCACTTGTTAGCGAAAGAACTGATTATGTGGAGCAGCGGGACCCTCCTGTCATTATGCACGACGCATGTTCCAGGATTAATGAACAGGGGAGCAGATCTACTGTCCAGAGGGGGAAACTCCACCCCCAAGTGATTCTCCTGGTGTGGCAGAGATTCGGCCAGGACGCCGTAGATCTCTTTGCATCGCGCGAAGATGTGCATTGTCCCCTGCTCATCTCTCTGGCTTGATGCACCGTTGGGTGTGGATGCTCTAGCCCACGAGTGGCCAGACGTGTTACTTTACGCATTCCCTCCGTTGAGCCTGATCGAGCCGACACTATGGAGTGTTCAGGAATGCAAACATGTAATGATTCTGATCTGTGGGTTGCGGAGATCGTGCAACTGCTCTACGATCAGCCATGGCCATTACCAGCACGCAGGGATCTCCTCTCACAAGCACGGGGGGAAATATTTCATCCCTCCCCTCAGAAACTAGCTCTGTGGCTTAATTTCCAATAATTTCCCTTTCGAGCCCATTGTTTTTGCCTAAAGTGTTTAATCACACTGGTGCAGTCCAGTCAGTGGACCTGCTATCTTTTCATCCACCACCATTTTCGTCCCCAGAGGAGGAGAGGTTACACAGTTTATGTCCTGTTCATACTCTGTAAACGTATGTTCAGAGAACCTGCACACTTTGTAAGAGCAATCACCTATTTGCCTCATGGGCTGACTCTTACAAAGCAAAACCTATCTCCTGTCAACGCCTTTCTCACTGGGTGGTGGAGGCTATTGTGTTATGATACAATAATGTGAATATAGAGCCCCCAACAGGACTACGAGCACACTCTACTAGAGGTATGGCTACATCCTGGGCTCTGTTTAGAAGCATTTCTAATCGAGAAATTTGCGCGGCAGCCAGCTGGTCACATTTACTCGTTTCTATAGGCTGGATGTGACAGAACCCTCCCTGGCCCACTCAGTCCTGGGAGTGAGTAGTCAGGTTGTATAAGGGGCCGTTCACATATCGCGTCTTCCGCGCGCATATTCATTATATCCTATGTAGGCGCGCGGTAACCGCGCTCAAAATGGAAGCGACGCGGCCGCGACGCTCATGCGGTCCGGCGCGCTCGTTTTTCCATGCGCGCCTGTGCCGCGGCGAGATGAAAACATCTCAACTTTTCAGAATGCCGCAAGCGCACCGCGGGTCATGTGACAAGAGCTCTTGGACAAGTTTGTGAAATTCTCCATGTTTTTTACGTTTTTGAAGGATAGGGTGCACCCAAACACTACGGGAGTTTTTCTTCTCCATAAATAAATCCTGTACAAGAGCTACTGCAAGGGCTTTTCGGTGATGGGAATCCATTTAAACTTCTGCGTAGTAGTGGAGAGTGTTGTTCATGGTTGCATAGCAACCACAGACGCAACAGAAGCGCAAGCTCCCGAACGCTTCCAAAAGCGCTTGCAAAAAAAGGAGGAAGCGACGCGGCCGCGCTTTCCACGCGTTTTTAGGCGTGATATGTGAACGGCCCCTAACACTCTTTTTATTAAGGGGCGAATTCCTCATGTTATTCTGTTTTCACCTCCATAGGGAGCTATGATTCAGATAATTACCCACTCTTTCTTTAGTCTGCTTCATCAGCATATCGGCAATACAGGAGTGGTCTATATCCCGTAGTGAGATACTAAACGAATGTTGAAAAGAGAACGTTAGGTTACTGACGTAACCCTGGTTCTCTGATAACATGAAGTGAGGTATCTCACAAACATTGCCCTCCTTGCCTGTCCTGCACGGAGAAGAGATATGCGGAGAATGACGAAACTGCAGATAGCTGTGGTTTATATACAGGGAGCTGGGACTCCCTAATTGCTGCAGCGATAGGTCACGCCTGAGGCGTTCCCGTAGTGAGATACCTCACTTCATGTTATCAGAGAACCAGGGTTACAATGATGATTGAGAGTTAAATAACTGTTCCTCAAAAGCCTGATGGATTATATTTTATAAACCTAAAGGCCAATTCACACCGCGCCAACAAACAAGTTGGCCGTTGGATTTAGAATTCTATGAGAAAAAGCAGTTCACACTGCCCCAACAAACACCGACAAACGAGTCACAGAGTCAAGTCTGACTGGGAAAAATTGAGCTCGACAACTACATACGTGTAACCATGTTAACAATATTTTCAGGCAAGTTTATTACATTAATAACATAGTATCATATATATTTTCATTGTATTAAAGTATTGAGACAAACATAAAAATACTAACCTGAAATCCGAAGCGCTTAGCCATCGATCTGATCCCAATTGCGTTGGAGCTGTATAGCTTACACCGGTTTTTAAACTTTTTTTTAGCGCGACCCATCAAAGGCCTATACAACCATTTGTAGCTAAACAAACCAAAACGAATTCATTTAAAACTAAATTTAGGTTAAACCTGCGTTGCTATCACGCTTATACCTCTCTCTTTCGGCACGAATCCAAATATTATATAGTAATTTTTTTTCATTTCATTTTTTATCATTTAGCAGACGCTTTTATCCAAAGCGACTTACAAGGGGAGCAATTAGGGGTTAGGTGTCTTGCTCAAGAGCACTTTAGTCATGGTATCGAAGGTGGAGAGAGTGCTGTTCATTCACAATCCCCACTTTCAATTCCTGCCGGCGTGGGAATCGAACCGGCAACCTTCAGATTACAAGCCCGACTCCCTCACCGCTAGACCACGACTAGTAATATTATATATTACTTATTTACTACTTATTTATTATCTAATAAATCAGCCAGCAACATATTAAATTGAAACCACTTTTTTGTTTTAAAATGAAAAACGGAAGTTATTTAGCAAAAATGAGGGAGGGCATGCAACTATTCACTCATCTCAACAACTCATCACAATAGGGTTGGAGGGATGGAAAAGGAGAAAAAGATAAGAGCAACAGCCACATATTTATAGCTTTATAAAATAACTTCGAACCAAATGCATCTATTAGTAGGCTATATTATATATTTTTTTAATATAGCCTGTAATAATTTATACATTACAAAAACATTGTAAAAAATTACAAATTTACCTTATACCTCTCTCCTCCCCTGCACCGTATTTGTTGTATTTTTTTCATACATGAACCACTTTGTAAGTGCCATTGCTTGCTAAAATTTACATCATTTTTACATTTACATTTACAAATTTATATCTATATCCGTATTACTATCATGCTTGGATTGTGACGTCACACGCGTGCACGTTGAATGTGGGTTTTCTCCAGAGAGGGGGAGGGGCCTGAATGTTTTGACGAATTACTTCAGAATTTATATTACTGCACTGATTGGCTATTAGCTGTAATCAGACAGTGTCAATCAATGCATTGGAGTTAACAGTGACCATTAATGTAAAGAAATGATCAGATTTTCCTAACAAGCAACAATATTTTTTAAATAAACCTTTTTAAAAATAAGCCCAATAAAACGCAACCTCATGATTTTTTAACGCGACTTGCCAAAAAAGAAGCCCAAAGTACAGTGACCCATACTCGAAATCGGTGCTCTGCATTTAACCCATCCAAGTGCACAAGTGCACACACACAGGTGCCTTGCTCAAGGGCACCTTAGTCATGGTATCAATTCCTGCCGGCGTGGGAATCGAACCAGCAACATTCAGATTACAAGCCTGACTCTCTCACCATTAGGCCAAGAAGTGGACTTGGCAACCATGCAAGGACAGTGGCCTCATCGTCATAGCAACGGTTCTCGGTCAGGTCAGATTATGTGTGTGTTGGCGTTTGTTGGCAAATCATACTCCAGACATTCCCCGACGATACAAAGGCTGATTAAACATGTTCAGTCGGATGTAAACAGACTCTGACAAACTCCAACAGACGCCAAAGCTTCTGCTTTGTCAGACAAAATGGCGGATTCGTTGTTATGATTGGTCAGGTCGCCTGTCAAATTATTAAAAATCAAACTATTTGCGAAGGGTCAATTGCATGCTACAGGTGTTTCAGCAAATACGGTGCAGGGGAGGAGAGAGATGACCTTTTTTTATAAGGTAAATTTGTCATTTTCCTAACGAGCAACAAGTCCAAAGTATGGTCACCCATTCTCGAAATTGGTGCTCTGCATTTAACCCATCCAAGTGCACAAGTAGTGAACAAGTGCACACACACACCCGGAGCAGTGGGCAGCTATTGCTCCAGCGCCCGGGGAGCAATTAGGGGTCAGGTGTCTTGCTCAAGGGCTCCTTAGTCATGGTATCGAAGGTGGAGAGAGTGCTGTTTATTCATAAACCCCACCTTCAACTCCTGCCGGCGTGGGAATCGAACCAGCAACTTTCAGGTTACAACCCTGACTCTCGCACCATCAGGCAAGGACAATGCCCTCATCGTCATAGCAACGCTTCTCAGTCAGGTCAGATTATGGGTGTGTTGGCGTTTTTTGGCAAATCATACTTCAGACATTCCCCGACGATACAAAGGCTGATTAAACATGTTCAGTCGGGTGAAAACAGACTCTGACAAACTCCAACAGACGCCAAAGCTTCTGCTTTGTCAGACAAAATGGCGGATCCGTTGTTATGATTGGTCAGGTCGCCAGTCAAATTATTAAAAATCAAACTATTTGCGAAGGGTCAATTGTATGCTACAGGTGTTTCAGCAATGTATTGATAATTTGAAGAATTTAGAAATTTTGGATTCAAATATGATACATTGGGCTTTTAGAGTTAAGAGCGATGGGGTCCAAACTCCTAAAATCACTAGTGAAAAGGATTTTATTTATAATCTAAAAATTCTTATGACAAATGATAGCCTATTGTCCTCATTACAATTAAGTTAATTAGCTTCTGGACCCACACAGGAGGACAGTTTCTATTAAATCTCACCGGTGTCTTGGAGATACGATTTAGATAGTAAAAAAAAAAATCTAACTTTCACTTTTATTGCAAGACTAAGTCAACACAATAAACGAAGCATTGAAGAAAACACTAATGCATTTACCGTCGTCCTGTTTTATGGCGAAGTTCTCCGATGTTTCCCCAGACGGTCTTCTTTTCTGGCTTCTGGCCGCAGGTAAAAGCAGCCAAAGCAACACGCACAGAAAAAACACTTTGGCCGTGCTTTCATTCATGTCTAACCTTAAAGATAATCGAATAAAACATCGTTCAGACCTTCTGAGCATCTTGTTTATGGTGCATAACTATTGCTTAAACGATTTTTTATGGCGCATGCATTACAAAGAAAAATAATAAACGTACAGAAAGGTATAGTGTTTGAATACACACTTTTTAGATGTTCAAACACAGCATGGTCTTAGGATATTTCTAAACAAGGATAATATTTAATAAATCAAGTGTAATGAATCAAAGGCCAAATCAAATCCACAAATACATCATGCAATAATGTTAAATGTTAATAGTAGGCTATTTTTAACATTAATTATAAATGTTAATGATAATGCAGAAATGTTGTTTTATACAGGAACAGATATCAGAACAATAACATGAAGAAAGGATGAAGCTCTTACCTTGCCTGTTATGCAACTATAGAGAGTATCCAAATGTCTCCTGTATGGAGCACTTTCTGTTCTGACTGACTTCAGTTCAGCGCTGACCATCAGCCCAACAATCTGATGCCTAAACACACACACACACACACACACTGGCCTCCTTTTTCTGTCACACACTTGGTTGAAGACTCAGATACATTGTCGTTTTTTTTTTTCTCTCTCTCTCTCTCTGATGTTTCAAGTTAAAGGCACAATATGTAAAAATTTTATATTAAAGTATCCAAAAACCACTTGGACAGAGTTATATATTTCATTCAGCAGTGTACTTACATGTTTCCAAGAATTTGTAAATTCAGAGAAGTTCACAATTTTAAATAGTGCCCGTCCCTCTCTTGTCACTTGTTGCCTATCAACGACGTAATATCTGCGTTATCCCTGGTTTCCGCTTGTACTGCATAGTCAGGGTTGGGTAGGTCACTTTTAAAATGTATTTCACTACAGATTACAAAATACATGCTTTAAAAAGTACTTTGTAACGTATTTCGTTACATTACTCAAGTTTAGTAACTTAATCTAAATACTTTAGAATACTTTGGAATACTAATAAGTGTGGAACAAACACAAAAAAGGTCATTGCAAGTTTTTATCTCACAATTCCGACTTTTTCCCTCAGAATTAAGTGATATAAAGTTGCAATTGCAAGTTATAAAGTCACAATATTCACAATATTGAGAAAAGTCAAAAATATGAGATATAAACTCACAATATTGAGAAAAGTCCGAATTATGACATTTAACTCACATACTAAATTCACAACTGCAAGAAAAAGTTCAGTATTGAAGTTCATATCTCCCAATTCTGACTTTATAACTAATCTCGCAATTCTGAGAAAAAGAAGTCAGAATTGTGAAATGCAAACTCACAATTGTGAGGGGAAAAACAAATTGTGAGAAAAAGTTGCAGTGACGAGTGAATTATAAAATGACTCACAAACAACTATCACAAAACATGAAAACAGTCGAAAACGTGAAACTTAACTCCACTTTTTCAGACGGTCAGAGTCAGAGAATCACCAATTGCTGTTTAAATGACATTAAAATTCAAAGTAATCACTTTGGTAATCTAAAACACTTTTCAGATGTAACTGTAATCTGATTACCACCCATTTCAAATGTAACTGTAATGAAATACAGTTACTCAAATTTTGTATTTTAAATACGTAACTAAGTTACTTGTATTTCGTTACTCCCCAACCCTGTGCATAGTAACCATGGCAACAGCCACGGACATCTGCATAACGGCTCGTGGCGCGCTGTTGTTGTTTAGTTCAAACATTATGACCATGACAAGCAAACTTTGGGACAAAAGGAGAAATAAAACGAGGATCAATATCGGCGTGGCGTTCCTGAGATGCGAGAGATTTGCGACAAACTTCGACTTGACAGAGACGGCGCTCTCGCACGTTACTAGACGAGGTGAGCAAATGTAGGCTACATAAGACTAATCAATGTTATATTTAGTGTTAGTGTTAGAATATCATCAGTATGATACTGTAATGTTGATCTAGCTTACTGTTAAGTCTCATACAGTCAACAAACTAATACTAAACATTACAACTCTCAACACACTCAAACACAGTTTAGTATGATAGTGTAATGCTAGAGCAAGTGAAACAGCGCTGCGTTTCTTCACAGTTTTAATTCATCAAATAAACTGACCTGTGTGAGTAGAGCTTCAGCATTTGCAAGTAGTTCGGTAGAATGAAATGTCTTTGTTTCTTTATATCCCCCGGGACTCTCGTGTGACACTGATATCTGTCTCTCAATATCAATCTCGTCCGTGATTCTCGGCCCCGTCCTGCTTCACCACAGTCATGTTAAAAACATGCATTCACTCATCCATAAACATTATTTCCCCATAAACATTATTAGATCCTTCGGCATGGCGACAAGTTCCATGATTCCATACTCATTCACTGCATCATCAAACTACACCTTTGTGATTGTTTTGAATTGTTTAGCGACCCCTAGCGGATGAAAAAAACTACATAGTGCACCTTTAATCTGCAAACGCTATGAGAAACAACTTGTGAATAATGTCTCTTTCTTCAGTCAAGGTCAGTAGGCCTGGGAAGAGACTAATCAAGTCAGATAAAATGTTTCCAATTAAAAAATATTAATGTACGTCATATTATGGGATGTTGAGGAAGACCAAGCTGGATGAAGATGAACTGGAAAATCTACATATATGATAAAAGGAAGAAAGGCCTTATGATAATCTGTTCATTTGCTTATCGAACTATGTCAACTTTGTTCAGTAAATATGTATGATTTTACAGAATAAATACTCTGTTTTGCTTAGAGCTCATTTTATAGCTCTCTGAGGGATGTTTCGTTTGTAAAACGAAAACTGAGACTGCCCTGGATCACGATTTTCACACAAATTAATTTGGATTTGATGATTTTACTATTGAGTAGCTTTGATTTGATAGGTGCATTTCCATCTCACACACACACACACACACACACACACACACACTCGCATACACACATATACAGAACAACAATCGAATATCTGTGAAAAATTGTTTTATTTATATAATTATAGACTGCATTTATATAATGAAATATATTTATTGCATACCTGTTAGTATTATGAATATAAAAAATAAACTTTATTTGATTTTTGTGATTTAAGGTGGTGTTCACTATTTTCCGCTGTTTAGATCTGTTTTGGAGATGAATGGTGAGAGATTACGTGGAGGACAATAACATTTTCCCTAAAAGCTTCTGATTCCTTGATAAAAAATCACATAAACGGCGCCCCCGTGAAATATGGAAAACATGCAGGAACCTCAAGAGATCCCCCCCCCCCCCTTAAAGGGACTTCTTCTCTTGTGATGTGCATGAAGTACTTGCTATAAAATATTTTAAATAAACATTCTAAGAACAAGAAGATTAGGACAAGGAGATTAAGACGTCATCTTTTTTTTCAACTGTAGAGGGCAGTAAAGTTTAAAAAAGTTAAACTAGAGCTGACTGTTCCAGTCTTATGGAAGCCCATTTCTGGCACTTAAGAGAACAGTTATGAGTTCCTAAATTATATTTATAATTTTGACACAAAAAGTCTAAATTATGAGATACTATGTCATAATTACTATTGTCAATTAAACGTCATCAAAAAATATTTTTCATTTAATAATGACTTTTTATATGTTAATTTCCACATAGAATGTCTTAGTTCAGACTTTTATTTTATAATTATTTATAAATTTTGTCTTTGTGTCGGAAATGAGCTTCCAAATTTTTCGCTGTCGTAGATGTCTGTTATATTCTTTTATTTATGGGACTTTTATTTTGTGTGCTTCTGTCACACTGTTTACAATCTGCACTGCTTCCGACTTCCCGCTACTTAAACAAACTTCAGCATGTTTGCGCGTCAAATGTGAGTTTATATTTATCAAACGCTGTCATTTATTTATATCTCAAAGCATGGTTTATTCTGTGTCTTTATAAGGTGGCCGGCGTCTGTTAATATCAGTTTCCGGTTTAGAAAAGATTGTATGGTTAGTTTAGCTGTAGCTGACCGGCTAACTAGCAGTTATTGAAGTCGAGTCATAAGACCATTAAATCACGCACTTTTTACTTGTTTATTAAATAAGTTTAATATTTTTATCTTTAATTATATAATATTTACATCTTAACACGAAGAGTTAGAATCATGAGATGTACCTTATTAATGTTTTTATTTCATTTATTGTCTATTTTTAACATATTAAAAACGTGTTTATAGTGGCTTTAACAATCCACTTGAGTGTTGATAATGTCTTGGTGACATTTGTTTTCATTACCTTTAGTTTCATGTGCAACTTTGCGCTCTTTTATTTTAACCCTTTGATGTATAAGTTATTAAATCACAAATGGAAACAAATTCTCAATGTGTATTTTTACAAAAGTGTATCCATTACATCTATAAGAACAATAACAATACAACAACATTAATAATAATAAAATGCCTTACTTTTCTATGATTTATTTTAGTATGACGTTTGATTGCATAATAATAATAATTATGATAAAAGTATTATGATTATTATGTAATGAAAAGTTACATTGCACTTCAATAGGTCATATAGACTAACTCTCTCACTATGTATGTGTAATATGTCTTTAAATATGTTAATTAAGTGCTATATAAATGAGATGCTTTATCATTTGCAGGAATCTGCACTGAAGAAACCACTGTTCTGCCATGTCGAGTGGCTATAAGCCAGATATCCTGTGGTCCCCCCATCACGCAGACCGCTATGTGATCTGTGACAATGAACTCAGTCTGTATCGGATCGGACCTGCAGGAAGCTCGGAAACCAAAGCCGGCTCCCTGCCGTTATCCGAGGAGACTGCGGCCACGCTGCTGGCCATCAACTCCGACACCCCGTATATGAAATGTGTGGCCTGGTATCCCAAACATGAGCCGGAGTGTTTGCTGGCGGTGGGACAGGCCAATGGCCGAGTCGTCCTGACCAGTCTGGGACAGAGCCACAACTCTAAATGTAAGGAGCTTATGGGTAAGGAGTTTGTGCCCAAGCACGCCCGACAATGCAACACTCTCGCCTGGAACCCGGTGGACAGTAATTGGCTGGCGGCTGGTTTGGATAAACATCGAGCTGATTTTTCTGTTCTTATATGGGACATCAGTAGTAAATTTTCCCCCGAAGCAGTTCCCGCCGAGAAGGTTCGCATGTCTGGGGACGCGGACTCTGGGCTAGTGGTGACCAAACCGCTGTACGAGCTGGGTCAGAACGACGCCTGTCTTTCCCTTTGTTGGCTCCCTCGCGACCATCAGAAGTTGCTCTTGGCCGGGATGCACCGGAATCTGGCCATCTTTGACCTGCGAAACACCAGCCAGAAGACGTTTGTGAACACCAAGGCCATCCAGGGCGTGACGGTGGACCCTCACTTTCAGGATCGAGTGGCATCCTTCTTCGAAGGCCAGGTGGCCATCTGGGATTTGCGCAAATTTGAAAAACCGGTCTTCACTTTGACCGAGCAGCCCAAACCTTTGACTAAAGTGGCTTGGTGTCCCACTCGTATGGGCCTGCTGGCCACTCTCACGCGGGACAGCAACATCATCCGGCTGTACGACATGCAGCACACGCCCATGCCGTTCGGAGACGAGGTCGAACCCACCATCATCGAGCGAAGCGTGCAGCCTTGCAGCGAGAGCATCGTCAGCAGCTTCGCCTGGCATCCGTCGACACAGAACCGCATGGTGGTGGTGTCGCCCAACCGGGTCATGAACGACTTCACCGTCTTCGAGCGCATTTCGCTGGCCTGGAGCTCCACCACTTCGCTGATGTGGGCGTGTGGGCGGCACCTCTACGAGTGCGCAGAGGACGCCGGCCAGGGGACAGCCGTGGCTGAAAAGGACATCGCCACTAAGATGAGGGAGCGAGCGCAGTCACGCTATGGCCACGACACCGTCCAGGTGTGGCGGAACCACGTGTTGGCTGGAGGAGACGACCCACAGCTCAGGTCACTCTGGTACACACTACACTATATCCTTCACTGCAGCGCTGTGGCATTACAGGGGACCTTTGAACTTTTCAAAGCATATATGTCAATGTCATGTTAAATTCTGTGCTTAAAGGGTTAGTTCACCCAAAAATGAAAATTCTGTCATCAATTACTCACACTTTTGTTGTTCCAAACCCATTCATCTACGGAACAAATGAGATCTTTTTGATGAAATTTGAGTATATATAAACATTGAAATCTGACATATAAACATTCAGCAATGTTTAAATGTGAATAACAAACTAAATTAAATCTGTTCATCATAAAAAGCGATCGTGTCTCGAGAAAATGGGACTAAACCACTCAATTGACCCTTCGCAAAGACCCGCCCCCTTTAGTTACTGTTGCTATGTCCGTAAAGCCATGCCACTCTCACGCCACACATCATGTTCTCACGAAGTGAAAAGTACATCCTGGAGCGAAGAGGACACTGGGGTTATGACATTTGGGGTTTGCGAAAGGTCAATTCATATGGATTAGTTTTATGTTCTCTACGAATTTTTCAAGTGGTAATTGCGTAGCTGTCTATACAGAAAGCTCTCAGATTTCATCAAAAATATCTTAATTTGTGTTCAGATGATGAACTGGGATTTGAACCACATGAGGCTGAGTAAATGGTGACAATATTTTAATTTTTGGGTGAGCTATCCCTTTAACTCTTGTTGTTTCTGGAAGTTTTGCTACTTTTTTTACTCATTTATATGGTTTATTTTATTATGATTCATTATTACATGTAATAGTATAGTGTACATATATAATATACACTATGCAACATGTTAACATTAATTATTATTATTACTATTACTATATATGTATATATCATATAATATATATATATATATATATATACATATATATGTATATTAATATATATATATATATATATAATGTATAATATATTTTTATTACAATAATAATAATAATTTGTATTGTTATTATTGTGTAATCAAAAGAAGTATATCTCTCCACTGTAATAGATGATATAGAATAACACTATATATTCCAGAGGTAGCTAGATAAAGATTTTCAGTCATTCTTTCTGAAGCAAACGGTCTGTGGCATCAGATTGAGACATGATATTGCAATCAGTTTTAACGACTGAATTAATGTGAAATACTATTGACAGATGTTTTTAAATTCACACTTCTCCCTTTGAGTGATTCGTTCATTTTTATTCTTGTTCATATGGTCTTGTTCTATTTGATATCTCTATATTTCCTATGCAAGTTTTACTTATGAAGCAGTACACTGAAAACGTGGAACAGAAACAACAGAGCAATAAACAGTCACTCATCTACTCAGGCATCAAAAACATTGTCAAGTCCAGCTCTGGTAAGAGTAAATGACATAATTGTCAATCACATTTTCTGTGAACATAATAGCAATTGAGATGAGCGAAACATCTTTGCTCTGTGCAGTAAAAGTATTTCTCATAGACGTCTGCTAAATGCCTCAGTCGCCCTTCGCGGTATCTGTCTCTCAAGAAATGTCACCTTCTCCCTCTCCTCTCTCAGGCACTACAGAGACACTGCGGTGCTGGTCGGGTTCAGACAGGCAGACCGATGTCCCACGGTACCACAGCGAGGAGCGCAGTCTGGCCCTGCAGTTGTGTGGCTGGATCAGCCGAGGGCCTGACATCGATGTCGAACCCTTCCTGAAGTCTCTGGAGCAGGAGGGCGAGTGGGAGAGAGCAGCTGCCGTCGCCCTCTTTAACCTGGACATCCGCCGGGCGATACAGATTCTTCATAAGGGAGCTTCCTCAGAGAAAGGTACAGGACTGGGCTGGAGGAAAATTGTTCACAAGGAACCTCATAACCCCTATTCATAGTTTTCATTCACGTGTCTGGCTGGAGCCCTGGAAGGCAAAATATCCATAGCAGCACAGGCCTGTAATTTTTCTACGAATATTTAGATCACAAGAAAGAAAAACTGAAATATGTGAAACAAAATGCAAGTTTTGGGCACTTGTGATTCATATACAGCACCCGCTGTAGTATTTCAATCACTAAAAACAGTGGGACGTTCTAAAGCGATTGATGTGAAAAACACTTTAAAGTGCTGAAACAGTGTTATTAAAAGATATCAGAATTTAGTATACACTTTTTGATGATTTATATTATATACAAGCAAGCATATGAGCCCAGAATTTGAACGCAACATGCCAACTGGTCAAGCGTTTTCTATGGAAAAATGCTTAAGAAACTAATATTCTGCTTGCGTGTACATAGTGTTCATTATAATTAAGGTGTAAACTGAATTTGATCTTTTAATATCATTGTCTTACTAAATTAGCACTTACAACAAACTTGGTAAAAATGACTGGCGAGCAATGGAGGAAAGCCTTGTTTTGCATTCCTATAAGGGTGTGACATCAGGTGAAAACAATGAATAGGGAGAATCTCACAAAACATGTCAACAGGCCATGTCTTGTCTTACCCCAACATCAAAACATGAGCAGAAACAGAAATTAAACCTGTTTTTAAGATTTTTTGCACTGTGACTCCTCAAAGTTGAAGTGTTGGAAGCAGGAAAAATGGGCAAGCGTAAGGATTTGAGCAAGTTTGACAAGGGACAAATTGTGATGCTAGACGACTGGGTCAGAGCATCCCCAAAACTGCAGCTCTTGTGGGGTGTTCCCGGTCTGCAGTGGTCAGTATCTGTCAAAAGTGGTCCAAGGAAGGAACAGTGGTAAATCGGCGACAGGGTCATGGACGGACAAGGCTCATGGTCCGATCCAACAGATGAGCTACTATTGCTCAAATTGCTCGATCAATGCTGGTTCTGATAGAAAGGTGTCAGAATACACATTGCATCGCAGTTATATATTTATATTATAACTTACTATATTTATAGTAATTAAATATGGTTAATTTCCGTTATACAGAATATCATGTTTTTTTCTCATAATTGTGTAGTGACTTCCAAAACATTTAGCAATTTTGAGTGATGCCATATATGTGCAAATGTGTTTGATTGTCTTTAATGTTCACACTAACACTCCAGTCTGTAACTTTACATACATCAAAATATAATGCACTGTAAAAAGATGCATAACTATATACAAAGTAAAAGTATACTTTGAATTGGAGAAAATACCTCTACTGACTGATAACGATATATAATTCATCTCTACTAGTGGTAGAGAGTTGGTTAAGTTACTCAAAAAAAGTAATTACTAAAAAAAAAAGTTATTAAAAATGATTAATTACGTCTTCAAAATGGTAATTAGATTACTGTACTTATTACTGTCTCTAAAAAGTATTGCATTACTTATTACTAATTACTTAGTAATCAACCTCGATCAGTGCAATAAATTGATAATGAAACTGCTCTTTTAATTCTTTCAAAAAATAATATAAATTTGCATGAATTATTCCTTAGTCTTCCCCTATTTAAAATTATAAGGTTACATTAAAAACATACTTTTTAACATTAGATGTTAAATTTTGTTTCATAGAGAATTGTTCTATAGTTTATACAGTATTTAATGCAATTAGTTTAGAAGTAACTAATTAAATGGCAGAAAAATTACACATACAGAAAGAAAGATGGCAATGTTTCGCTGATGGATTTACAGAAAGTTCATCCTCTCCTTTGTGCTCGGATGAATTTTGGAAGTTATTATAAGGACTGTGTGAGATCCATGCTAGTGAGAAATGTTGAACGCCATCAGCTGCCTTTTTGCTATCAAAAGCGTTTCTCATATACTTGATAAAATGACAAAAGCATGGCTTACATTACACTATGAATAGTTCTTTAATATTAAATGCCCCAAAGCCGCAGATGCATACGGCATATGGGCCTGTTTGCTTAACATTTATAATTGCCTGTTGTTTGTATTTTAAACATAATTTGTTTTGGCTGCAAGCTTTTTGAAAACAAATATGATCTTTATAAAGGGTGTGGTTTTTCACAACTTCTACCACAACTTTTGTCTTTTGCTTTTCTGTGTGTTTTGTTTGCACTCATGCAAACAGCATATGATGTTCTTTTTTCCTTGGAACACAATAGGAGATGTTTCGAGGGATGTCCAGTCCAAAGAGCTCTTTTGTTCAAATTTTAGCCTGTCATACATCAGGGTTATTTAGGGTTAACTAAAACTATTAAAAACATTCTGTTAATTTATTTAAATAACTGACATAAAATAAAAATATTAGTTTAAAAACTTAAACAAAAAATTGAAATGTTGCAATAAACTGAATAATAAATATATAATAAATAAATTATATATATATAATATATATATATATATATATAATTTATTTATTATATATATATATATATATAATTTATTTATTATATATATATATATATATATATATATATATATATATATATATATATATATATATATATATATATATTTATTATATATATATATATATATATATATATATAAGAAAAAAAATATAAGAAATTGCTAAAAATTAAAAAACAAAATAACTCAGTATCATATAAAGCTATCATAAGGCTTCAGTTGACAGTTATGGACTATTTTTATGTTACTTTAATGGTGTTTTTTATTATTACTATTATTATTATTTTTGGACCTTGGCAACCCCATGCTTTTGTTGTATGGAAAATCAGTTTGGAGATTCATCATTTTTGTATGCACTTAAGAAAGAAATGACTTTGGAATGTTTTCAGTATTTTCCCTTTATGCTCTGATTAGGTGATCTGAATCTGAACGTGGTGGCCATGGCTCTGTCGGGCTACACTGATGAGAAGAACTCTCTGTGGAGAGAGATGTGCAGCTCTCTCAGACTCCAGCTGAAGAAGCCGTACCTGTGCATCATGTTTGCCTTCCTCACCAGCGAACCTGGCGCGTATGATGGGGTCTTGGTATGTTAAAAGGAAAACTAGACGGTGTATTGTGCTTAAATGAATATTCAAAGTTTTAAAACATGCAACTATCACATTGTTTTGAATTGCTCAATGTTCAGGCCCTCTGTTTTACAGTATGAGAGTCGTGTGGCTGTCAGGGACAGGGTGGCCTTTGCATGCATGTTTCTAAATGACGCTCAGGTAAGGCCCGTTCACCCCGCCATTCATCCAAGTCTCATTGATGTGCGGTATGTATTACGGTCATTTTTTTTTCTTCCTTAAGTTGCCACGTTACGTAGAAAAGCTGACCAATGAGATGAAGGAAACTGGTAACCTGGAGGGGATCCTGCTTACAGGACTAACCAAAGATGGAGTTGATCTCATGGAGAGTTATGTAGACCGAACTGGAGATGTGCAGACAGCCAGTTTCTGCATGCTCAAGGTAACTGAACGATACACGATAAAGACGGTCACATAAGAGAATGATCTGCTCTCAGATGGATGTTTGGTGTTACATATACTCCCATTCAAAGTTTGGGATCTGTAAGATTTTTTTTAATGTTTTTGAAAGACATCTCTTATTTAGAAGTTTCTTATTTATTCCTGTGATGTAAAGCTGAATTTTCAGCATTATTACTCCAGTCTTCAGTGTCACATGATCATAATATGCTGATTTGCTGCTCAAGAAACATTTCTGATTGTTATCAGTGTTGAAAACAGTTGTGCTGCTTCATATTTTTGTGGAAACCATATTTTAATTTTTTTTTTTTTTTTTTTAAATAATAGAAAGTTCAAAATTGAGCATTTTTGTAACAAATGTCAGTACTGCCACTTTTGACCTTATTCCTTATCCTAAGTTTTTGTCAAAAAATATCTTACCTTAAACTTTTGAATGGTTGTGAAAATTACAATAGAAACAAAAAGTTGAAATCAAGATGTTCATTAGATGGTGGGAAAGACTGAATGTAACTGTAGTAAAACCAGGAAAACTGGTGTTCAGTCAGATCTACTTCACACAAGTCCAGATGAGTGGGATAAATGTTTGTGTGTGGTGTTTTTTTGCGGTAGGGCTCCCCAGGAGAGGTGCTGAAGGATCCTCGGGTGCAGTGCTGGATCGAGAACTATCGCAACCTGTTGGACGCCTGGAGGTTTTGGCATAAACGTGCTGAATTTGACATTCATAGGAGCAAATTGGATCCGAGCTCGAAACCACTTGCACAGGCTAGAATCATGTTTTTTTTTTTCCTACTCGTTGTTAAGTTTAGATTAGGCATGCATGATTGTGATCACTGACCAATTTGTGTCAGTCAGTATTAGTGTTATTGTTAATTATCAGTCTGATTTAGCTAATGCTATTATTTTTGACATGTTATTTTACTGTTATCTAATAAATTTCTACAGTGCTTTTTTTTATATGGTGGCGATTTATAATGTTGTTTATGAGCCATGACAAAATTATTATCAGTGAATCCCTAGCATTCCCTATCGTGAGTTAAAGGGTTAGTTCACCCAGAAATGAAAATTCTGTCTCCCTCATGTTGTTCTACACCTGTAAGATCTTCGTTCATCTTCAGAACACAAATGAAGATATTTTTTATGAAATCCGATGGTTCAGTGAGTCTCTATTGACAGCAAGATAATGAACACTTTCAATGACCAGAAAGATACTAAAACATATTTAAAACAGTTCATGTGAGGACAGTGGTTCAACCTTAATATTATAAAGCCACGAGAATACTTTTTGTGTGACAAAAAAATTATATAAAGACTTTTCAACAATATCTAGTGATCAATAAACACAGCTTCGAAGCTTTACGAATCTTTTGTTTTGAATAAGAGGTTTGGAGCGCCATGGTCACATAATTTCAGTAAACGAGGCTTCGTTACGTCATAAGTGTTTCGTAATTTCAATAGTTCACCTGACTTTGGCAGTTTGATACACGAACCGAACCACTGATTCAAATCAAAAGATTCGTAAAGCTTCATGAAGCAGTGTTTTGAAATCGTCCATCACTAGATATTGTTGAAAAGTCATTATTTTGGGTTTTTTTGGCGCACAAAAAGTATTCTCGCTACTTTATAATATTAAGGTTGAACCACTGTCCTCACATGAACTGTTTTAAATATGTTTTAGTATCTTTCTGGTCATTGAAAGTGTTCATTATCTTGCTGTCAATAGAGACTCACTGAACCATCGGATTTCATCAGAAATATCTTCATTTGTGTTCTGAAGATGAACGAAGGTCTTACGGGTGTAGAACGACATGAGAGGAATTAATGACAGAACTTTAATTTTTGGCTGACTAACCATTTAATATAATTTTGTTAGCATCCCTCATCTTACTTTGCTGGCTATTTTTGATTTTCTTCTATTATTTTTCATTTATTCCGATTAATATGATCTGTGCAGGTGTTTGTGAGCTGTAACTTCTGCGGTAAGTCTATATCATACAGCTGCTCGGCGATACCACATCAGGGCCGTGGATTCAGTCAGTACGGGGTCAGCGGTTCGCCCACCAAGTCAAAGGTCACCAGTTGCCCTGGGTGTCGTAAACCACTTCCACGATGTGCCCTCTGCTTAATGAACATGGGCACCCCTGTGTCCAGCTGCCCAGGTAACAGACGGATCATTTAAAGTTCTTCATGATAAACGCCCACATGTATTCAGTTGTGAAACTCATCTCATCCATCTTATCAGCAAAAGCAGACGAGAAAGCCGATCTCACACGAGACAAAAAACTTGCACAGTTCAATAACTGGTTTACCTGGTGCCACAACTGCCGACATGGTGGTCACGCGGGTCACATGCTCAGCTGGTTCAGGTATGAGTCATATTCATCCATATTGTGCCTTTTATTTGATGGACTTATAAATACAAATACAGTTTGAAGTAGAGCTGCACAATTCTGGATAAATTTATTGAGAATCACGATTTTTTTCAAACAATCTCAATTCTCCCATGATTCTGAAGACAACTAAACAAAATAACATGTAATTTACTAGAAGTTCTGACAAAATGTTAATTACTGCAGTCTATTTAAAATGTTTAATTAATTATTTAAAAAAAAACGGCTTGAATGAATGATTCAATGACTCACTCATAAATACATCACTTGCTTCATCAGTGGATGAATCAGCGTTTTGAATGAATCTCTTGACTGAATGATTCAATGACAAATTTTAACAGTCACTTATTGTAACGATGCAATCGTTATTTGACTCGTTAAGTTACTTTCAAAAGGTGATTTGCTCTATTTTGATCGCTAACGTAGACATCAGTGTTTATATCCAAACTATAAACTTCTATCCCTGCGTTTCTGTGATAATATCAATATTTGTAACACAGAAATAAAGAAGCTGTTTGGTTGAAAACACTATTTGTGAAGTGGCACCGCAAACACAGATTTGAATGTTTCGGTGTGATTTTGTTAAATGTTTAATAGACACACACACACGAGATCGTGATCTTTTACGATTAGCCATGCTGCTCCAGTGTGAAGTACGGTATTTTAAAAGTAATTATATATTCTTTCTTTTCAGAGATCACAGTGAATGTCCCGTGTCGGCCTGCACCTGTAAATGCATGCAGCTGGACACCACAGGCAACCTGGTGCCTTGTGATAGCGTATAAAGGCCTTTGTTTTCCAAGTTAAATCTCTCATGTTACTAGAAACCAGCTACCAACACTAGTACTGTAAGTGATGAGGGCGAAAATTCTCAGTTTCAGGAGTCAAAGACGAACATATGTTTTTTCTGAAGCGATCATACACCTTCCACGCATTGATGTCAACGACAGGTGCTCTATTGTCACAGGAACTAAACGAGTTAGACTGTTAGGATTATGTTACACATGATTAACTCACCCACCCACGGGCAGTTGTGTTTCCTGAGAAAGTATCCATGTGATTGTCTGACCAAAGCATTTGTGGTCCAGTAGCAGGAATTTCTATGAATAAAACTATTTCAGTATTGAGTTTAGAGACCGGTAAAGAGGTATTACAATCATTTGAATGTGAGAAATGTCTTAGAAAGTGCTTTCACGTGGTCCATCGCTACTTCCATTACTTGCCTTTGATTTAATTGATTCGTATTGTTTTATTTTGTATTTATTGCGTGTTAATCCGTACCACACTGAACCTCAGTACGTTGTTTAAAAATTGATTTGTCAGAGATCATATTTCTTGGGGATAAAAAAAGGAACCACCATCGTAGAGGATATGTTTAGCAGGTTAAGGGAAACCCAGGTCAAGAGAAATGATCTTCACTGGAAAGTGGTTGAAATAAAATTGTCTATTCGGTTTGTTTTAAAAATTGCTTTTAACAAATAACACAGTGATAAAACGTGTAGGTTTAACATTAGTTCTGGCATTTTTGGATCTGAAGGTAATGTGAGATGCTGTTTTGTAGTGCTTACCTTAATTTATTGCACAATCAATGCAACGACGTAACATCCTAACTATTTAAATGATTGTCTTTATTTTTGGAAAAACAAAAAAAGAACTTCCTTTGAGGACTAATGTTATTAAAACACTTTTTTTGAAGATGTTTTGAATGAAGCATTTGTTTTTTTTTTGTTTGCATCAGTGTGATTAATACAGGTTTTCAGTTTAATGAGCCATGATGAAGGTGCAATAACAGTAATTAACTGTTCAGATCAAGTTCAAATCTTTACTTCTTGTAAGAATCTGTCAAGAACATGTCTCGAGTCGTAGCTCACCCCAAAATCAAATAAGCCTGTTTTAATGAGTATGCTAGTTTTTATGGATTGTGACATTTTCAAGACAATAAAGCCATTGAGTTTTGAGTCTTAAGACCAGAAATACAATTTGCATTTTCAAGACATGGACTCGGGACTTTCCTATTGTTTGTTCGCAGAGCTTTTTTTGAAATGCATATGGTAAAATATGGTCTACTTGTCGAGACTTTCACGCTTTGTTCTGCAACGTAAATCGCAGTCATACATCTAATTCAGATTTGAGCTACGGCTGTAATTTATGGTGTAGAACAAAACAAGAAATTCTTGAAGGAACCCATGACAACATCGCCTTCCCTTGGAGACTTAGGATGAAAAATGTGCTTTGTCATGAGAACTAATAGTATATCAATTGCCATCAAACAGCATCAGACCCATTTCTGCTTTGAGTCTGATTGAACAGGAACTCAAATGAAATTATCTTATATTGCCTCACATTTTACATACAACATTTTTTGGGAGTTAATTCAATGGAAAATAGCATATGGGTTTGAAATGGCGAGAAAACAATGAAACTATTCATTTAAGATCATCTCTAGATATATCATTCTCAAGTAATGATTTCCAGAATGTAAACACTCCTACACTTTCTCTGTTCAGAAAACATTCCACATCTCCAAAAGCAGAGTGCTTATTTTTCCATGCAACCCTAAACCCCGCCCCCGTAGGAAACGCAGTGATCTCATTGGCTCTAAGGAACGCGTATGCCAAAAATGATCCAGCAGAGCTGCTCTCTGCTCCAATCAGATGCCGCGCTCACGCGTCTTCCGCCCGCCCACTGGCTTTACTGCAACATCTGTCAGCGCAGGAGCACTAGAGTTCAGTCCTGCTTGCGAACTTTGGGTCCACTTTGATTCAGTTTTACAAGCTATTACGCGCATAATAGATTAAGAGGAAGCAAAGTTTTGAAATAGCCCAGCTTTTCGCATGAACGCGTTTTCAGTTCTCGTTCTGGAGTTCGTGTCTCGTGCACTTTTACGCACCAACAGCAGAAGTAACTCTAGACTTCAGCCTGTCTCTGCCTGTGTCCCTCTGAGATGGAGTGATGAGAGATCTCCTTCATTCTTCTCATTAAGACACTGCAGAAATCCTTCATCATCATCATCATCACATGCTGTAAATATGAAGCAAATCACCAAACCCATCAGGATCCCATCAGAGAATCACTTTATAACAGCAGGGAAAGGTAAGCAACAGCAACATTGATTTTGCAAATGCATTAACCTCTTTTAACTTTAGTTTGTAACGCTTTACAATTAAAGTTTCATTTGTTAACTTTAGTTAATGCATTGGCTAACTATGAACAACATGTTAATACAAATAATTAAGTTCATGTTAGTTCGCTGTGTTTTAAGTAATGTCAACGTGAGAAAAACAATTAAATTAACATTATAATGTTAAATTAACAATGTTAGTTCATGTTAACTAAGTAATGTTAACAAATGAGGTCAGTGTTATCCTTTGTTCTTAAACCCTTTGCATGTTGATCTATAATTCATATTTATATATCATATTTATGTATAATTAGCCTACATATATATACAAAATCTTTTCTATATTTATTGAAGACACTTTCCTTCCTCAGATTTTATAGATATTGTCTATAAAAGTGCAAATGGGTTTAAAGTCACTGAATAAAACAACATTGTTGTTCATTATAGTCTTTGGGTAAATAAAATGTAGCCCATCTTTCAAATCCTACAAAGAAAATAATTAATGACTAGAAGAAAATGAAAGCCATTGTGTTAAGATCCAGACCACATTTCTGTGGTCATCACAAATCTCAAGACCTCTGACTTTATGTGTGTGTGTGTGTGTGTGTTACTGTACACTGTTTTTTTTTTAAGTGTTATGGTAATTGTTGCACAGTAAAAAATTACCGTAACGGTGAAAAACTGGTTTACAGAAAGTTTCAATACTATATACAGTGAATAACTGTAATAGATCTAATGGAACATTTAATGTAATTTTACGGTAAAATACCATAAAATTTACAGTTTTTTGAAGTGAAAAATAACAAGTCATTGTATAATTTACAGTGAAAAACCGTAAATTGACATTCCCACAATTCCCTGTATGACACTTCACATTTGATGTATTTTCGCTGAAATGTTTCTTCTTAGTTTTTTCTAATCAATTATGTACATTAGGGTTTTATGTTAAATTAATGTTTATTGCATTTTTAAATTTGTTTTAAAATGACCGTGTGTGCTCCTCCTATACATTAGTGTTGTCATTCTCAGCTTTTGGAAAAGCTGTTTGTGATGAGCTTTGAGTCGTCATGTGACTCTCATCACCACTGTGATTGGTGGATGTCAGTGTATTACAAAAGTACAAAACAGATATTAGTACAGTAATACCGTTTTTTACAGTGTGTAAAATAAACAGTTATGAACCAGAATTAATACAATATAAACTTTTAAATTATACGGTTTTTAACTGTAAAATAGACAGCGGTCCTGTAAAACCTGACACGTTGCTATCATATTTTTACGGTAAAGTTCTGGCAACCACAGCTACCGTTTTTTATCGTAAAGTTTACGATATTATATTTCAAGTTCATGTTTTTATCATCCAGCCATAAATTCTAGGTAGTTCAAAATTATATATTTATATATGTATATATAAAATAATTACAGCGGACCACTTTATAGGCATTGAGGTATTTTCATAAAAATGAGACTAAACTGCATAATCAACCATCCCAGTAAATCATTTTCCTACATACCTGTGCTATTTTCATGTTTTTGTATTGTCAATATTTCATGTTCATTTATTTGTTTAATTTAGTAGCCATATAAATAAGTGGGATATTATACAATCGGATTATTATTATCACAAAATAAATCAATATTCTGGTGGGGTGCTAATGCAGACACATAAACACTGTGGTCTCTAAAAAAGTTTTATTTTGCGATAAAGGCTTATTTTTCAATAATAACCAGCTGACGGAACATTACCCATAATGCACCTCTGAATGTTCCCTCAGGTGACATGCACATCTTGCAATAGCATATACTACTCACAGTATTTTCTGTATGGATGAAATGCCCAAATTACCAACAATGTTTGCCAAAATGTATAGGAATTCTGTATCCCACAATGCAATGTTCTAAACTTGACCTTCCATTTCGAGTATGATTGCTGGAAGACAAGAAGCGACTTCAATCTTGACTTCTACAGCTGATCTATTTCTTGATTTCTTATGATTTTCTTTTTTAATATTTTACAAAATTGTTCCAAGATAACAACTCCACATCACTCACTAAATTAAACATCAACAATGTCGCACACGATTCCTTGAAACATTTATCATTGCTAAGAATAGTAGGTAGTACACAGTAGTTAGTAAGCTAGTATTCCATTGTGAACATGGCCTTTGTCTCATCTGCTTCTGTTTCAATTGTTCACAAGCGTTTCATTGTGCAAGTTCACATGGATTTTCAAAAACAACGTTCTCATTTTGATGTCCCGTTACTCTTATACGAGTAAACTACTAATGTCTAAACGGTTCTGGCCTGGCAGGCCGTACTTATTAAGTCCGACAGCTCTCTATCTCCCGTCCTCATGGAGAGCCTGATGCTTGTGTAGATTTGCATTTGAAATGCTTCTCTTCCACACAAAGACCTTGCAGCTGCCTCGCTGCAATCTGCAAGTGAATGTAGTGTAGCCGTCCCCCAACAAGTGCATTGAGAAAAGGTGTGTGTACTGGGCTGAAAATGTTTCAGAGCTGATGTTATCATTCAGTGTTCGAGGCCTGTAATGTTACCAGCCGTGCCGCGACACGTCTTCTCACGAGTGTCGCTTGCAATGTTGTGTTATTTCTATACGTTGGTATAAAACAATGAGCTGAGGGTGAACCGACAGTGCCATTTTGTTCGCTCTTTTGCATAGGCTTTGACATTTGTGTTTGCAGAGCTGGAGCAGAGAGCAAACACCGGCAGGAATCGCTCTGTGGGCTGCATGCAAGCGGGTTGTTTTGAATTTCAGCTGTTGGTGCATGTGTGTACATGCATGTGGGTTTCACTGAGCAGTTTCACTTTGTTTCATTTCCTTCTGATTGTCCTCAGAGTGTAACTTTTATGTGAAACAGTCATTTTTGTATTATACTTTATATGAGCATTATATTGTGGGAAATCCTCAAAAGTTTGGTTAGCATGGCAGGTTATTCATCCACACAAAAAATATATAATAATATATAAAATAAAAAATACATACATATATATATATATATATATATATATATATATATATATATATATATATATATATATATATGTGTGTGTGTGTGTGTGTGTGTATATATATATATATATATATATATACACACACACACACACACACACACACACACACATATATATATATATATACACACACACACATATATATATATATATATATATATATATAAAATAAATTAATTGTAATATGTGCATGACAATTTTTTGACAGTGTTAAGTGTATTTTGTTTGCAAATGTGAAATTATTATATTATATTATATTATATATTATATTATATTTAATTATCTTCATATTATATATTTGTATGTATGTATAATCAGTGTTGGGGTAATGGATTACAAGTAACTTAAGTTATGTAATCAGATTACTTTCTTCAAGTAGCTAGTTAAGCTGAAAAGTTACTTTTTCAAATAAGTAATATAAATTATTTTTTTTTTTTACATTTATTGATTGTTTGGGTTTACTCAAAATGAATAAAAACAGTGAAATGCAATCTCTGAATCTTGTGCAAACCTTTAGTAATTAGATATGTTGAATTACACAAATATACTTTATGTATTTAATCTCACTTTATTAACCAATGTCTTTGCTGCCGACCTTCAATGATCTAATTCAACCATACTAATAAGCAAAAAATTATATTACATTTAGAAATAAGAGTGTTGAACTTCTCCTGCATCCAATTCTTCTTTAATCCATAATGGCAGCACATCTGAAAGGTTTGCCTCTACTGTGCAGGCGTGAATATGCATTTCCTTCTGCTTTAGGCCTATTCATCTCACTTTTGGTGTGAAAGGGCCTTTAGATTTGGCAAAAATAGTACTTATTTTGTTATTATTAAAAAAAACCAAACAAACAGCCAAACAGCAAGCACAGATGAGAAAAACTAACGCAAAAGTAATGTAACACATAAAAAGTAACTAAGTAAACCAATTAGTTACTTTTTTAGGGAGTAACACAATATTTTAATGCATTGTAACTTTTCCCAACACTGTGTATAGTATACTTTACATTAATAATATTTAATAACATAATAATATAATATTTTTTATTATTATTTATTTTAATTATTATTTTATAATATTTATATTATTGTCATTATTATGTTTATTATCAGTTTTTTTATTAAACGCATCCCCCTACTATATATTAATATGTTTGTGCTATAGAATCATGCAGATTTTTGGCTAATGAAGCATAAAATGGGCAAGAAAAAAAAAATGCCATTGATTTACACTGAAGGAGGGACCAGAGCCATATCTAGAAATCAGAATATCTTTTAGGCTTGTAAAGAAACGCTAGCAAATGCAAGGAAACAAGTTTTGCATGGTCAAACACTAGTCAAATTTTCTTCAGAAAATGTAAATATCAAGGTTCGGTTACTTCCTTTCCATCATAAATACAGTCTGTTTTTGTTCTGTTTCAGTACCGTTATGACATTGCAGGCAAATGCTCATCAGTTTCCAGTGACACCCACCAACTTCCTCTCTGTCACTGTTGTGCAGCAATGTCTCATGTCACTGTCCACTGCATGCATAATCAAAAACACCCCTGTCTTTTCTCACAAGCACGATCAGCCAGTCGACAGCCGCCCTCACTGGACAAGCTGCCTGAGCAGTACCTGATTGGACAGTGGCCGCGGGAGCCGTACCAACCCCAGCCGTCCTGCATGAGTGATAAAGCCACACAGGTCAGTCAATGTTACATGCAATTTGCTTTATTAATGGACAATTACAATGCCTGAAAACCACTGCATCTGCAAACCATTGACATGCGGCCTATTTTTATGAACTCATTTTCAGCATTTAATGAAATGTTTTGCTAGAAAAGTGACATTTAGATATTGTGTGACTCAAAGTCAGCATGAAATGGTGTTCACAACCATTTTCATATCCATAATCAGATGTATTTCCAAATTAAATTGGATATTATACAAGACAACATGTTGATTTATCCATCAGGAAATGATTCATTTAAAAAAATTGTAAGACGTTACATAACAAAATGGAGCCAGGTTGTTAGCAGAGATGAAAAATAAGAGGCCAGTGACATAAATAGTAAAGTCGTGGTGCAAGAGGATGGTGCAAATCATTCAGGTTTTTTAATGAAAGATATCTGAATGTCATCATTACTTTAGATGACAACTACTTACTCAGAACTACTTACACATATACATAATACAATAGGAATAAAGATCTGCCTGGCTTTGACAAGGACCAAACTGTCTGGGTTAGAGTGTCTCCGAAATGGCAAGGCTTGTGAATTGCTCCTGGTCAGTTGTGGTGAGAGTTTATCAACAGTTGTCTAAACCGACGACAGGGTGTTGGACGCCCCAGGGCTCATCGATGCACGAGGGTATTGAAGGCTATCCCATCTGGTCCAGGCCAACAGAAGGTCTACTCAGGCACAAGTCACAAGATGGTTATGTGAGGAATGTGTCGCATCGCTCTCTTCTGCGTATGGGGCTGTGTGGCCTATGATGACCCCTGTCCACTGTTGAAAGTGTCTACAATGAGAACTGGACCTCGGAGCAGTGGAAAAAGGTCACCTGGTATGATGAGTCCCGTTTTCTTTTACCTGGGGAAGTGATGGCACCAGGATGCACTATGGGTCGACGACAAACTGGTTGAAACGTTGGGTTCAGCCATTCGTGTGGACTTAAAGCTGACACGTGCCTCCTACCTAAACATTGTTTCAGATCAGGTACACCCCTTTCAAGACAATGAAGTTCCCTGGTTTAAGTGGCGCTTTTCAGCAGGAAAATGAACAACAAACAAAAACATTTGAGGATGAAGAGTTCAAGGCCAGATCTCAATGCAATTAAGCATCTGTGGGATGTGCTCTGGACCAAGAAGTTCGATCCACGGTGGTTCCACCTCGCAACCTACAGGACTTGAAGGATCAGCTGCTTACGTCTTGGTGCCAGATATATTCTATCAATGCTATTAATTGTCTTATAAACTTATAATAACATTAACATAGAATTTACATTTCTTTATATTTGCAATTTTAGTTTGAGACATTTGCAGGGAGAAATATATTTAGAGGCAATTTCAGTACCTTCAATCTTTGACGGGGTTGAAAACGAAATGTCAGTTACTGTAGAGTCAACGCAAATACAATTTTTTGCAAAACTTCAATATTGGAAACACGTATTCACTATTAACTACAAATTTTGCCCCAATTAACTCCTAATTTACCGTTTATTAATAGTTAGAAAGGTAGTTTTTGTAGCATTTAAATTTAAAAAGATCGCCTATTCAAACCAAAGGTGTAGCTCGATGACGGCAAGTTTGAGCGTGGAATCTTGGGACATGTGGTCTTCACCTCACAAATCACGTTCATGGATACGATTATTAACGTTACTGTAGTGTGAAGCAGAGCAGGAGCGAGTGTTGTGGAGCTGAACGATAATTAATGAGAGACGAACGACACACGCCTTGAGAGCAGCTGGACTTTTATTATGACACATTCGCTGGCGCCATTTACAGGCGATTCACTCACACGTCCCGGATCTTTGTTTAAAATCGCGATTTTCTCATGATTTACAAATAGTTGGAAACATTTGGGATATTGTAAGTACTCAACTGAACAAAATATAAAACTGGTCTAGTGGTTTTTGGACATTTTACTGGTAAAATTTTATATATTGCAGCTTTAAAGGCTATAAAACATGGTCATGCTGAATAATACATTAATATGTGCTTTATAAGTACTAATAAACAGCCAATATGCAAGCTAATAAGCAACTAGTTAAAAGTGAGAATCGAATTCTAAAATATAGTTATACCTAATTTTTTTGTAATTTTTAAAATTATGTGCACCAATAAATAATTCACAATAAAGGTCGGTTCACTCCAAGAAGTATAAAGATAAAAATAACGATAGCTATGTTAACTTCCACATCAGCACAAGATTCTCGCGCTGCAGTTTTGTCGATTGTCGCTATAAAAGCTCGAACTCTGAAAGATGGATTCTGATTGGCTGTCAATGTTTTTATCATTCATCAGCTGTGAAAAATCGTTCTAAAAGTGATTCCACGATATTGTTTCTCTGTTCTGTTGTTATAGTTGTGGTGTGGACTCTGCAGTTCTTTAAATTTACGATTTTTACGAACTATATCTTTATTGTTTAGATTGTCCTTGGTGCTATTTGACCAGAAATGTCTATTAAGGAAGTAAATTTTATTGTTATTTTGACTTTAAGTGTCCAAATACCTCTTGGAGTGGTTAGTTGTGCTGTTTTTGATATGGTCATCTGTGTGTAACGAGGTTTATTCTCACTCTGTTTTGTTTCCTTTATTCATTAGTATCATGAAGTCTTTGAGAGCTCAGTGGTTTAGCTCCGCCGAGACCCCTCGCCTCCCCTAAAACAAAACCGTCACAAAGGCCCGATGCTTCGTGGCAGTCTGTCGCCATAGAAAGTTTTCTCTGGCCTTGTGTGGAGTGAATTCTTTCTGGAGGTGCAGCAGTTTGCACCTGTCGCTCTGTGTGTGCATGTGTGTATTTGTGTGTAGGTGTGTGCACACGCTACCTAAGGCTTGAGAGCACATGGCTGTGTGTCTCTGCACCACCTGGCGCTCTCCGACAGCTCTTTGTGTGCCTGCGCTGAGCTGCCTGCAGTGAGATCCATACATATGCTAATGTCTGATCCGGCTCGCGGAGGCCTCGCGCTCCCAGAGCAGCCGAGAATGTCAAAATCATCCCGTTTCTCTCAACATCTCTCTTCACGCCGCAGAACCATGTGGAGGCTCTTTGTTGACAGTAGCGGCTTCTGCCATTGTTTAAAGCTCTTGGTGAATTAATGATTAGTGTTTAAAAACTTCTCGTGGACTGTTTTCTTGGTCAACATGAAATCAGAATTGACCCTGTTTGCTTCCTGAAACGACTCATTCACCCAAAAAATGAAAATTCTGCCATCATTTACTCACCATCCTTTCACCCTTTGTGAAAAAGAAGTATACTTAAATGTATTGAATGCTTACTTGGGGTGTACTTAAAATTTTAAAAGTATATTTTTAAGAACTGTACTTATAACTTTCATGACTGTTTTTTAAACACACTTAAAGGCACAATATGTAAGATTTTTGGATTAAAATATCCAAAAACCACTAGAACAATGTTACTTTTTGTTTACAAGAATGTTTAAATCCTGAGAAATTAGTCATTTTAACTAGGACATGGACCTGGTTAAACAATGACAACGTACCCACGTTACCCCAAACGTGGGGTACGTAAACAACAAAGATGTTTTAATATATTATGTGTTTTATTAGACAAGTGAGCAACTGTTTGGAGACATTCATCGACAGAAAACTAATCATGTTATATAGCTCAACACAGCAAGTCTTATTGTTTAAATCTCATTTTCTTGATTTACCGCGAGTACCATGTTTTACCATGCCTAATATCGATCTAGCTTACTGCAGTGTCTGATAGTAGCCGTCGAGTAAACGCAGAGTAGCACTATAACAACTGTCAACACATAAATGTATCTAAAATGATAAAACAGCACTGCTTTACCCCACATACTTTTGATTGGAAAGAGCGGAAGCGGTATTAATTGACCGTTCGCAAAGACCCGCCCCCTTTAGTTACTGTTGCTATGTCCGACAAGTCATGCACTCTCACGCCACACATCATGTTCTCACGCAGTGAAAAATACATCCTGGAGCAAAGAGGACACTGACAACACGTCGACAGACATATGAAACAGTTTCATATTTAATATATCGTAATTTTTTTATCGTAATCGGCTCGTGAACCGATCATCTCTTCATACTAGTTCATTTATAGCATCAAATAAACATGAATGAACATCAGAAGGAATGTTGTTTCAGACGTGAGTACACACAATTTTTCAAGTTCAAGTTCACCAACGTTAATCTACTAACTCGGAGGTATGATTGGTCAGATCGCCTGTCAATCAAACTGTTCGCGAAGGGTCAATTGCATTTAATATAAATTTAAACTATAATACATTTTCATTCAACTGAACATGACATGCAATTAAGTTTTAAAACATTGCATAGTATATTCAAGTATATTATTTCCATAATAAGAAATCTTTTTAAAAGTGTGCCAAAGTCATTCCAAACCAGAACGACTTGCTTTCTTCTGTTTTTTGTCCTTAAGCTAAAATTCAATGTTGTTTTCGAGCCCCACTGACTTTTATTATATGGATCAAAACAGTTCTTAAATAGTCCTTCGCCCTTCACCTTACCTTTCAACGACTTTCTAAGAAGTTTATCAGCTGGCACCACAAAACAAAACACATTCAAGACAGTCTGGAAGTTCAAGTCATAACACGACATGTGCTGGTTCATTTGAAAATGAGTATTTGGTAAAAGATGCACTTATTTGTAGTGCTTGTTGTCCATCTTTTGTGGCTGTTTGTTTGTTCATCTCCTTGATGTGGTTTTGGCACATATGCTGTTTGCCAACCACAAACATCCTGTTGTTGTTTTATGAAAAATTGACATCTAGGTCACATGATTTCAAGAATATATTAAGCATATGATATAAAATAAAGTCAGCATGATAATCTAGTCAGCAGTTTTATGGAGAGCATATTTTAATTGTTTATTACAGACGCCTGGCTTTTGGACTGAAGATGGAGGAGAGGTTAACGTACACAAGCGCTCGGCATCGTGGGGCAGCGCTGACCATCTCATAGAGGTATGCGTGAAAATACTTAAGTGCAATACACTTGAAAAATGCCTTTCAGGATGTGTTCAAACTTGGCAGGTTTGATTAAAACACTCTCTGGTGCGATTGCTCTGTTAGTGTGGTTCATTTGAATACGTGTGAACGCTGGTGTGCACCAAACAAGCAGACCGAGACCCCTGAAAAGGTCTCTTTCCGCTTCCCGACGAACTCCGATGCGGTTCGACTAAAATATGAGAGCAACACGGACCAAAGACATGTAAACAAGTCAAAAGCAGGACATGATGTCACAAGATGTGACCCTAAAAAGGACAAAATGCTCAAGTGTACCTTGTTCTTCCCCATTATAGTTCGGGACATGCTTCAGAAACATCGTCTCCTTGGAGCACATCTTCGATTGTGTATAACGGATTAATTCCTGACACTGTTTTGACTTTTTTATAAACTCTTTGTGAGTTCTCAGCTGGTAAAAATACCATCATACTGTATATACGTATTGTTTCGGAGGTTCAATAAGTCCCATCGCAAAATAAAATACATTTTTTTTGTTCGTTTCGGTGTTAAAAATGAAAGTGTGAATGCTAGGCAGGACCAAATGTACCTGTTTTGGTCCGGATAAAAAGAACCGAACTTCACACGAGACACGCGTGGCTCTTCGACAAATCATGAGGCTCACCAGGTTTCTCACCCTTCACCAGCATATGATCATCAAAAACTCAGACATATCACTGGAGATGAGTTTTTACAGATCAATTCCTTTGTTGTACAGCCTACCGACGTTAATGAAAAGTCAATTTACAATAATATTTTACGTTTTCCGACCAAATTGCGAATGCAGTGCTGTGCGCAACTCCAATCACTGGCAAACCACTTACATTTCTATGCCTACACTCACACCATTTGCAAATGACAACTTTCAGATCTGATTCTCAGCAATAGCAGCTTGAAAATCACAAGCCCGTATTCTATTATATACTCATCTATACTCATTCCACGAGTATCACCTTTTAACCATAATGACAGCGATCAAAGTAAATACCAAAGACATCCATAAATCTGGAAATTATTATTACAGTCGACACAGTTCATCAGTTAAAGCTTTTAACCTCGATTGGAGAGCGAGCGTTTGAGTCACAGCTCCGCTGGAGGACTGAATCTGAAACCTTCACATGACACACAGCTCATCTCTCCGTCTTTGTAAGAAACCACACATGAAAATGCCACACATAAGTCACACTTGTGTGCAGCGCAGAGTGGTTTTTTCGCATTGAATTACGTGAGAGAACACTAGTTGTCCAGTCCAGTTCACACAGCAGGGGTTTGCAGAGAATGTAGGTGTGAGTTTGGGGATGGAGTGCTCTTGTTACTGTGTGAATGCAACCTGTGAGAACATAGGCATTGTAACCTCTGGGTTATGATGGGTGGTAGTGTGTTTATAGACATACTTTGGGCGTATAATTGGCCTCTTTTCCCATAATTATCCTAAAACTTACCCACACATTGTGTCTTGACTTGTCATCTTTGGCTCTCGTGCACTTGTATAGTCAGTTTAGGAATCCCAAGATGTGGCGACATGACAAACATCTATTCAGAAAGTTCAATTAGCAATGAAACCTGTCTGGATGTGTGTGGATTGATATATTGTGTTTTTTATAAATAAGAGAAAATATATATATATGGTAGGGCAAGTCATCTAGTATTCAAGAGTTATCTGGTGTAGTGCTGTATGGCATGAGCTCAGATTTTGTGTCGCCAAATAAGCCATTGCTAATGATAAGTATGTGATTTCTAGATTGCTAAACTGCGGCAGCAGCTCCAGCGCAGTTTGCTGGGAAGTCGCAGTATCAAGGAGAAGGAAGAAGTGACGCAGCTGAACCAGGTCCAGGTACTGTAGATCAACTTCATCATGTGTTTGATGAACACTTTAGAGAGTAGTGCTTGCTTCTCTGCCTTTTTAGGGTTTGTTTTGATCTTTAAAGTATTAACCACAACTATTTAAAGCAATTTTGGGGTTTTATAATCAGAATATTGGTCTCTTTATATATATATATATATATATATAGGGTTGGGGAGTAACGAAATACATGTAACTTAGTTACGTATTTAAAATACAAAATTTGAGTAACTGTATTTCATTACATTTACATTTTAAATGGGTGGTAATCAGATTACAGTTACATCTGAAAAGTGTTTTAGATTACCAAAGTGATTACTTTGAATTTTAATGTCATTTAAACATTAATGTAAACTGTGACGGGCAGTTAATGTAAACAATTGGTGCAATTGACAGTCTGCAAAAGCATGTTCAGATGTTTCATAGCCCCTGCAGCATTTTAATAATTTTAACAAAATAAGAGGATCATAAAAATTGCATGTTATGTTTATGTAGTACTATCCTGAATAACAGATAACTGAATATTTCTCATAACAGATGTTTACCCACACTTCACAAGATAAATGACTAAATTTATAAAAATTGCCCCATTCAAAAATGTTTATAGAGATCAATCTTAACTGTCCTGTCATTACCTGGAGGATCTACGACTGATTTAAACTCAATTGCGTTTAATAAAGTCAGAACTGGGAGATATAAACTCACTATTGCAAGCTATAATGTAAGAATTGCGTGATTAAAAACTTGCAATTCTGACTTTTTTCTTGCAATTCTTACTTTTTTTCTGGAAAATTGGGAGGTTATATCTCAAAATTTTAACTTTTTCATATTTCTCAATATTACGAATATACATTTCACAACTCTGACTATAACTCCCAATTGCATGCAAAAAAAAAAAGAAAAAAAGTTAATTGTGAGAAAAAACTTTTGAAACAAACTTATTAGTATTCCAAAGTATTCTAAAGTATTTAGATTAAGTTATAAAACTTGGGTAATCTACAAATTACTTTTTAAAGCATGTATTTTGTAATCTGTAGTGAAATACATTTTAAAATTAACTACCCAGCCCTGTATATATATATATATATATACACACACATACAAAAGTTTGGTGGCGGTTTAAAAAAAAAAAAAAAATTATATGTATATATATATATATATATGTATATGTATATATTATTTATATATATATTTTTTTTTGTAAACCGTGATATTTTTTCGCGATTTTAATTTTCTTTCTTATTTTTATCTGTTACATTTTGGAGTGAAATTTGATACTGTTCATTTTTGAGAGATTAACCCATATTTATAGAGGCAATTTCAGACATTAATCAGGTTACTAGTCTAATTTGTCTGTTTAATAAAGATGTGCTTTTTGTTTTTCAGCCAAAGCGACTCTCTGCGTCTTCATCTAATACGGTCCATTCAAGACCTCTCATATGTAGAATGCCCAGCTATAGTGACTGTATTAACCAGGAGCTGGAGAGCGTCTTCATCTGTGAGGACTGGGGAAGGGAGGAGGAGAAGGTACAAACACACACACACACATACACACACACACACACACACACAACACACGTTGGGTTTCCATGTTTTATGGGGACATTCCATAGACATAATGCTTTTTATACTGTTGAAACTGTATATTCTCTCTCCCAACACTAACCCTAACCTTAAAGCTACCCATCACAGAAAACATTCTGCTATTTTAGATTTTTAGTTTCTTCATAGGGACCAAAAAAAGTCCTCACAAGGTCTATTACTATCCTTGTTGGGACATTTGGTACCCATAACCTAGGGAATACCAGGATCACACGTGCACTCACAGATTTCAGTGGAACATTTGTGACTTTTTGTTTTTAACTATAGTGCGTTTGTCCTGGTGTTTTCAGGCTTTGGAGGTGCGAGACGGTGGCCGTGCGCCTGTGCCTCCTCTTCATCACGGTGACCTTCACGCTCACAGCGCTGAGATGCAGATCTCCAGCAGTCCCTGTTACTGCTGCTCTCCTTCTGCGGACTCTGAGAAAGGTAGCACTCAGTATGGTACTCGTTCAGTACTGCGGCATACATCAAATGACCGTGATACTGCCATCTGATACCATCACTGCGCTGTGGTACTTCCACAGTATTCTTTATGAGGAAGGTTTGTTTAAATAAACAGCTTCATTTTGTCCTCGTAGATTACAGGAACGGTTCACCTCTGCCTCAGTTTTCCAGCTCTCCCAAACCCAACAACAGTTATACGTTTAAACGTGAGCCTCCCGAGGGCTGCGAAAAAGTTAAAGTGTTTGAAGATCTCATGTAAGTACCATTGACTGCACTACTGTGGATTCTCATGAAGTGTTTTACCCTCTGGTACTCTGTGTGTCGGCCGAAAATTACCCAATTTTAAAATTTTATTTCAATGAAATGATTGTTCTGTATTTTAGTTCGATAATGTTTTTCATTTAGTATAAAATTATTTTAATTGATTCTAAATTATATTTATGCGGTAGGTAAACTCCATTTATTCACTTTTAGTGACACATGGATCTGAAATGATATATTATATCTTGAATGCTTTGGAGCACAGACGTAAGTTTGGTCTCTTTTTAAAGAAGAAGATGAAAAAAAGTTTAAAAAAGTGAACTTGAAAAAAGTTTTACATTTATTGCTATGAAAAATGCACAAAATATTTTAAAATTTTTATATGAAATATATATTTTCCAAAGCATATTTTCATCTACAACTGTGAGAAAATCAAAGCCATGAATCTAAACGAGTTGTGTTCCAAATTCAAGGTTGATGTCTCAAAAAATGTGCTGTCAGTAAGATAGTACCAAACATTTCCAATAGTGAAATTCGTCTCCCACTCGTTTCCAATGCGCTTATTTTTGACTGCGAACAATACAAGTGACTGCTTTTCTCAGAACCATTTAACCTTTTTGAATCATGTCCATGATTAGTTTTTGTGCTCATGTAACAAGTACCAAAACGTAGTTTTGTACCATTCCAATGAAGTGAAAAATACTATATATATAAAAAAGTAAAATTTTTAAAGACCAAACACCACCAGAGGGTGAAAATCATATTGTTTTACATATCCAGAGAGCATGCTTTTTGTTCTTTCTTTCTTTCTTTTTTTTGGTACAAGGTTTTGCATGACGTAAGCTGGTAAAAGCTTCAGTTTAGCACACAAAGCACCGTTAAGACATGTTTTTTTAGTACTATAGTAATGCCATGTTTGTGGAAGAAAACATGACTTTTCCATACACACACACACACACACACACACACACATACACATGTCTGTATTGCTATCTTAGTGAGGCCATTCCATAGACTTCCATTGATTTTATATCAGGTCAATGATATTTTCTATCACCTAACCATCACAGAAACATGTGCAAAACATTAGATTTAAATAAAAACCTCTTTTGGCTGATTTATAAGCCTTTTTATCTAGTGAGGACCAGTCACATGTCCTCACTAGTGGGTTGAGAAAGTGTTTCACAGTATAAGTGAGGACATTTGGTCCCCACAAGTTTAGCCAAAACGAGTACACAAACACACACACACACACAAATATATATATATATATGTATTTTTTTTTTATGGCCACCAAACTTGTTATTTGCTTGTTCTCTGATTTCATTACTGTTCTTCTTGATCTTCTGATATTATTTTATTATATTTCTCCCCCTCACAGCACTTGTAGGACACAAGGCTTTCCCATCTTTTCCTGCCCTGACAGAAACAAGGTGAACTTCACTCCTAGCGGCTCTGCCTTCTGTCCTGTAAAGCTGCTGTGTTCGTCACTATTCCCATCAGATGCTGCTGCTCATCCCACTCGGCTGGATAATCAAACTTCAGGACAGACGTCTGGTCCATTTACAGAGGACACCGTACAAAACAGCTTCCCTCTGCGGCCCGTGCCGTCTGAACGCTGCAGTATGAGGAAGTGCCTGCTGCTCAGTTAGACAATCAGAGTTCAGGTCTGAAACTGCTGTCTGACTCAACTTTCTAGGAAATGTATTACGTGCTAATGGTTGTACAAAAGGACCATCATGTTGTACATTGAACTTTGTCTTGTGGTTTCATATAATTCTGCTGGAATGCACAAATCATCTTAATCTTACAGCACATCATACTAACCAGGTTAAACGCATTAGATATGACAGTAACTGCTGCTGTAATCCAACAGCCAAAAATATTCTCTCATGCCTTAACACATAACTCAGGTTTAGCTTCCATTAGGGCTGGGC